>VZTA01008694.1:0-76805 GCA_013398855.1 Mohoua ochrocephala | reverse complement strand
CCGCGTCCCGCCCGGAAGCGCGCGCCGCGAGCGAGGAGCGCGGGGGCGGCCGCCATGAGCAAGAGGAACCAGGTCTCCTACGTGCGGCCGGCCGAGCCCGCCTTCCTCAGCCGCTTCAAGCGGCGGGTCGGGTATCGGGAGGGCCCCACGGTGGACACCAAGGTAACGCCCTGGCCCCGGGGGTGGGAAGGGGCAGCGGCCGCTTCATGGCGCTTCCCGAGCTTTGGTGCCCGCCCATCCCCGCCCCCTTACTTCTCCCGTAGCGGGGGGTGGGGAAGCAGCATTCCAGGGTTTTGTAGTGTAAGGGGGAGCCGTAGTTACCCGCTTAAAACTGACTGAAATCGTCTGTGTGACTTGCTTTTGCTTCTGTGTTGGCGGATCAAAACAGCTGCGACAGGTCTGAGCAAGGCTGCTGTGGTGGCCTTGCGGAGCGGCCGCTCCAGCCCCCTCCCTGCCCGACGGGACTGTGCAGGCACCGCGGGAAGCAGCGCTGCTGTCCGGAGTTGAGCTGGCCTTTAAAAAAGCCCAGGCCGGAGGGGGACGGTGTGGAAAAAGTGTTTTAAAAATACAGTAATTTTTTTTTTTTTGGAAAGGAATTAACCTATGTTCGAACTGAAAGAGGGGAAGTTTAGGTTAGATATATGGAAAGAAATTCTTGGCTGTGAGGGTGGTGAGTCAGGTTGCCTAGGGAAATGGTGGATGCCCCATCCCTGGAACTGTTCAAGGCCAGGCTGGATGGGGCTCTGAGCAACCTGGCCTAGTGGGAGGTGTCCCTGTCCACGGCAGGGGGGTTGGATCTGGATGATCCTTAAGGTCCCTCCCAACCTAAACCATCTTGCTGTAGGTCCGTGGTCACGACCTGGGGTGTGATGGCCGGAAAGGCAGCGCAGAGGCAGTAGGGTCTGAACTAGCTTATGAAAAGGCAGCCTTTCCCGAGGCACAGTTTTTTTCTGCTTCCAATATGCTTTTGCATGTGTTTCCCTTTACGCAGGGTGTTACAGGGTACCTTAAGAAAGTAGCCTATCATTATTGTGGTATAGCACACGTACAACTGTTCTTTTTGATGACTAGGAAAATTTAAACTTAAGCTATGGTAGCGCTGTTTGTGCAATTACGTTGTTACCTAGTTTTACTTGAACATATGTTTGGATGATCCCACCCCGACCTGTATGTTGCCAAAAATTAACTTAGCGAAAAAAGCTCCCCCTTTCCCAGTGGTGGAATTTGAGTTGTACTTGTACCACTGTGGATTTACAAGTTAGTTATGAAAATACCTTTTATTGCAAACAATGTGTTGACTTTCAGCACTGGCTCCATTTGCCTGTATTGCCTTTTAAGGTTCATTTCAAGTATATTGTGGATCTTGAGCTAAAGAGGCCATGACCACCTGACCTCTCCAGGGTGGTCAGTAAAGTAATAGTCACAATGATTTGTTAAACAAAAAACACTTTGTGAGCTGGAATTTCAGATAAAGTGTGCCTTTAATAAATCAGATACCAAACTGTTTCACTTCATAAGAAAGACTGCATTTTGTCTGTCTCTTGGTAGATTACAATAATACATTAGCCTATATGTTTCCTTACAAAAAGAAGTTCTCAGTTCCTCTAATATTGCCAAACT
The DNA here is from genome assembly GCA_013398855.1 of Mohoua ochrocephala. Taxonomy (NCBI): domain Eukaryota; kingdom Metazoa; phylum Chordata; class Aves; order Passeriformes; family Acanthizidae; genus Mohoua; species Mohoua ochrocephala. Next base: position 75,185 of record VZTA01008694.1, on the reverse strand, counting down.
TCAGGTTGCTGCACTGAGGTTTCCATGCCAGAAGGTTTATTTTAGAAAAAAAATTATCCCAAATGATTCTCCTCTCTCAGTGCACACATTTGAGAGAGTAGAAACAGGAGTATGATCTTCCTTGCGTCAGCGCTGCTTACAGTGATTTGTTTAGGCAGGTTTGATAACCCAGCCACCATGGACCCACATTTCCCTTTGTGCTGTTTTGGGTGCAGCACAGAGGGTTCAAATTTGGACCCAGGCATTTAAAGTTTTTCTTAGTGCTGCATGGCAGACAGTGCTTGTATAGTCAAGATGGTGAACAAAAGGAATTAATTTCTTCCCTTCCAAGTTCTTGCTATCCTGGTCTCTTAATTGAGAGAGCCCATACTCCCATGCTGTTTTTTCCAATGGGAAGCCGTGTCTCAGTGATAGAATTGGAGTGTCCTTTGGACAACGTGTTGGGAGGGCCTGGCGCTGGCAGCCAAGTCTTCTCAATAATCCTTCTGCACAAGTGAAACCAAAGAGGACTGGCCCACAACTGGAGTGATGATCAGAATTTATTTCTCTCTTGTCCAGAGAGAGCAGCTTCCCCTTGCGGACGATGACAGTGACAACGGCAGTGACAGGGAAGATGAGCAGCCCCAAGTGGTGACGCTGAAGAAAGGGGACTTGACTGCGGAAGAAGCAATGAAAATTAAACAGCAAATCAAAGAGGCCTTAAAGTCAAATGAATCAGGTGAATTTCAAACTACTAATTTCTTGCCTTGTGTAGTCAAAAAAAAATAACCCATAAAAGGGGGCCTGATACTTGCTCATTTTTCTACCATTTAATACTACCTTTCATTAGTTGCGAATTTTTCACCTAAATAATTTGCACTTGTGGCTCCTAATCTCAAGTCATTAAATGCATATTTAGGCTATCTGGCTTTTTATAATTATGTAGTTCTGTACTTCTTGATTGTGCACCATCTTCCCTCTAAATACCCCCTTAAATTAAAATTTTTTTGTTGTATTATTCCAGTGCACAGTCTTTTGACATCACTTGTGATCATTTTTGAAGTCATTGACTAGTTCAGCCAAATTTGACAGTGGAGTGGATGTTTTAAAGGTAATTGTGTGAGTTCATGAAAGAGAGTGTCAGGGCAGAGGGATCCAGGTCTGTGCTTCAGTGGAAAGAATGGCAGATGTGTGGCTTGGGAACATGTTCACTTAGCTGACTGTTCCATGTTGTTACTTGCTTAAAATCAACCCCAGTATGTGTTGTGACTTGCAAATATATTAAGCGAAACTAAACAGATGGTACAATAGTGCCAAAAACCAGCAAGGTCCAGAAAAAAGTGTTTCTTTGCTATAAAGAATTACACAGAATGGAAAGATGGAAGCCGTGTGGGAGGGGCTGCTGTAGTTTGACAATATCGATGTGGAACTACAGCTGATGGATACAGTTATGGTAAGAATTTCTTTCAGTATTCATCATTCAGCTATGATTGACATAAGTGCTTTGAGCATCCAGAAACTTCAATCATCACACAGGGTGTGATGAAATGTAGCTTTATCTTTGGCTGTCAGAAGACTTGACAGATTGAATGTAGCTACTACTGTCTCTAGTGGAAATATCTTGACAATTAAGAATATAGGACCGGAACCTCAGAAGTATAAAGTAGATAGGTGAATCATAGAAACTGGATGTCTTCTGTGGTTAGCCATTATGGCTATTGACAAAAGCTGCCAATTGAATTTAGAGCCCACTGTGAGGCCTAGAGCATGGCTATCAATATGGCATCCTTAGCTTCTCTGTCTGCCATTTGGATTTGAAAATTCAGGTTTGTGCTGTCTCTGTGTAGATGCATGTGTTAAAATTTAAATGGTATAAATGGAGAAGTTAGTAACAGTAGTGGGAGAAAATATGTTGAGAATCTTTTATTTTTTTGAAAAGCAGATTGATGAGAGATCTTAATTTTTAATAATGTAGGTTAGCTTGAAACGAAATAAAACTGCATCCTATTTGTTTCTGCAGGTAGATATGTATTTGTTAGGTCTAAGCAGGTATATGACTTGAACTCCTCTGAGAATATATGTTCAGTTTTGGGCTTACTTCCTGGTGTCTTGTTACTGAAGTGTAATGCATACAGATGCTTGGTGTTGCAGTTTCGAAAGTCATCACAAAATTTCTTTTCACCCTACTACTCCTGGGAGAAGTTTCAACTTACTGGAAAGAAATGTCATGGTTCTTTCTGAGCATTGGCTTCCTTTTCAAATAAGCAACTTGAACTTTGAATGATCACAGTAGGAGGAAAAATGATTTTGTAAGGCTGGGCAAAAAGAAGTAGTTGTCCATGAGAATCTATTGAGGTGGAGTCCATGCTGTGAAAAAAAGTCCAAAAGAGCTACCAAGCTGAATACACAGTGTGAAATGGAAGTGTATTTGAACAGAGTGACTGAACTTATTTGGTGGAAAAAGACATTCCTAAGACATAATTGTATGTAGTGAGGATGGCAGTATTGAGTCCCTGTAGGACTTTGTCACCTCTGCTTATTACCCCTTCAGCCCTTCAGTAATAACTTGGATTTGGAGGAAAAAAGTAGGTAGCAGGAGTGTTGGGGACTGCTGCCCTCTGTTCTGCATTGTTGTGTTACTGTTCATTCATCTGCCTTTGCAGTTAATACGAGGTCCTCGTGTCCTTTTCCTTTTTATGGCTTATGGGAGTAAACAGGGTAAGTGCTGCTGTGTTCCTCTGCTATGGAGAGAGCCCAGTGTGAAATTGTGAGTGAAGGAAGCTGTGTGTGACTGTGCTACAGCTTGCTGAAGGCTTTTTTGCGTTTTGGGCCATTTTTGCACTGTCAGTCTGACCTCTAGATTTAAATTCTGATTTCTAGTCTGAGGCAGGTATTTAGACAGCTGTTTACGTCCACTTTAATAGAGTTTTGAGTAGCGTGTGAATTTCTTTTATTTTTTTGGCTGTCAATTCTGAAAATGGGAAGGATAAAGAAAGTTTGTTGCCGCATGACTTGGTTGCATTTCATGTTGCTTCGATTTCTATCCCAGAGTTGAAAGTCAAATTAATTTGATGGCTACTAGACCGTACTATATAGTCCCAAATCAGATCATTAGTGAAATTACATGAAGCTGAAAAGGTATTAGGAAAGTAAATTTCCCAACTGATAATCTTCCTCTCCAGCATGCATCAATGCTGAGGCACTTTGATAGATCCTAAGAAATGTGCTACTAGCTATCTGTTGTGGATACAAACAGCTTTTCAAAACATGGGAAGTACTCAGTTTTGAGGTTCTGCCCTCTCCTCTTTTACATCTGTAGTGATGGTCTTCATTTGAAGGACCTTGTCTTCAGGTTAAGGATTGTGACATTACTCTAGAATTTTCCATATCTCATTTACATACTTTCTCCTTTGTTTTCTTCTGTAACCGTTTTGACATGGCTACAGTTTTTGGTGGTTTTTGGATTTTGGTTTTGGTTTTTTTTAAACTTTAGACACCAGATGTTCCCATGACTTGCATTTTTTTTAATAGATGAGTAACACTTTTGTGCGTTAATTTGGTAAAACCAGCTGATTAATGTCCTAGCTGCACTTAGTTGCCTCCTAAGGCAGAACAAATCCTAGTGAAGTTTTTCTGTTGGCTTTTGCAAGTAGAGTCACAGGGATCTTTTTTATTTAGGACCAAACCTTTCTTATATGAGAAAAAGCCTTTCTGTATTGAATTATTTTTCTCCATGGAGCAGAGACTTAGAAGCTTTATGAAAATAAGTAGTTTGTTTATCAACAGTGATTTTGCTTAATGTTTTATGCATCATTTTATAAATTGTCACTGTTGGTTCAGAGACAGAGAAAAATGGTCTTATGAAAAATTAAATTTGCACCAAAGAAAATATGTCGATTACTGCAAGATAGTTTATCCCAGCATTCGTTATAGTCTATGAAATAGTTTTTTTTTTTTTTCTACTGCTTTTCTACTTCATGTGGCCTCTGGGACACTGACATATGCAGATGACCATATTTGGCAAAAGGTATCCTTTCGTGTTCAAAGCCATATAATATTTTTCTTGTCTCATTCTATGTGCTGGGTTCTGGGGAAGGACAGTAGAGAGAAGAGACAAGGAGAATACAGTCCGTGCTGTCTTGGCTGTTGGAGCTCTTTCTGAATAAGCACAGGCTGTTCTGATTAAGAGGCTGCAATATCAGATACATCTCACAGAGTTAGTGCTGCTCTTCATCATGTGAAATAGCAGGGACCTAAATCAAAGCTAACTTTGCAGTATTTAAGTAAGGAAAACTTTCCCAAGTGTTCTCATAAACAGTTAGACTGACTACTGGAGCAAGACTGGCCTTCTTAGCTTCAAACCACCAGTGTGCCGAATTCCTGGAGTAAATGCTTCCAAAGGCATGCAGAGAGAATGGGTGGCCAGAAAACACTGGAAGGAGCATCTGAAATGGCTGACCTGAACTTCTAACCTTAGAAACCATTAACAAATTTGCCAGGTTATTGTAAATTTTTTCCCTACCCCCGTCTTGGATAGATGTATATGGTTTCCACTGTTCCTCCTGTTGTTCCTGACATTTTAGTGGCATTTGTGTTTCCTGTGGTTGCCTCATTGACCCATGTGGACAGAAACTGCTGAAAAGTGGTGTTGCTAACTACACAGATGACTACTAAATAAAAAAACCCTGTAAACTGAAGGGCAGTATTTCTTTTTCAGACTCTCATTTCTACTTTTATTGTAATATATAACTTGAAATTAAAAAATAAAGAATAAATTTCTGACTTTGTGGCTTCTTAAATTGATGTCACTTGTGAAGTGAGTTTTCAGCTCAACATCTGACTGTACTCGTGTTGGTCAACCAGTGTAAAAGTTTGTGATCCAAGTAAAAAGCAGCAATGGCTAAGAACAGTGAGAATTTGAACTGCTAGCGTGGTTTTTGACTCATTTGTCAGAAGTGGATTTTATTATTTCTCCTGTAGAGCTCTTATGTATTTTACTTTGTGTGTTTCAGTGTGCTTACCAGAAATCCCGCTTTCCATAATTTGTAATACTAACAGAATCTTTTATTGGGACTCTGTTTTAAAAGCTACCAACACCGAGATTGTTTCTNTTTTTTTTTTTTTTGCATTGCTTAATACAAGTCAGTTTTTTGTAGGTCTTTGATGCAAACAAAAAAGATAGCTGACACATAAGAACCTGGTGAAATTACAAAGGATAAAGTGAAGTCGTTTTACCAGCTGGAAAAGACAGTCTTAACAAATCAACACAAATTTCTTGAACTGCTACATCAAATTCTTTCAAAAAGTGTAGGCTGTCCTCACTCTCTCCACATGTTGGTAAGGTAAGGCCAGGCCTCCTGTATTTCCTCATCTGCTTCACTGTTTGTCAAGCACTGCCGACACACATGGCTCTCTGAAGCTGGCCTGGGCTTCCTGCTGAAGGGAATGTCCTTGAGCATATAATGAAATTTTGACAGTGTTTAACCAGGCCAAGAGCTAAAATAATTTCCTTTGATGCAGAATGACCTGTGAATAGCATTGTGGCGCTGGAGGTCAGAGCTGAGCCATTTTGGTGGAGTTTCTGAGCTTCGCTGTTTGTGCCCTTAGCTTATTACATGTTTAAATTCATATTGCAAAGATACTTACCAGTTTCTCCCTCTGGTTGGCAAAATGAAATCGTTTTGTGCAGTTCACAATGTGGGCAGCAGGACAGTTGTGAGTAAAATTAAAATTGCTGTCCTCTATTTTTCCATGGATTACAAATACAGAGCTGTTTATCTGTTTTCTTTTGTGGATATGCTTTAAACTACATTTTTAGGGGTTAAGTTTTTAAATTTACCACTCTAAGAAAATGTAGTAATCTGTTTGTTCAAGAGTGTCCAGTGAGGTTTGATTTTTTTGCTCCTCATGCTTGTCCAGTAGCTGGTTGTGTCATTTCCACAGCAGTATGGGTACTGTATACAGTTGACACTCTGACTGGCTCCAGTACATAGACAGTTGTGTCTGCATATAAAGGAAGTTTTTCTTATAAATAGATTTTTTTTCTTCCAGAATTTGGCTTATATTGTCCCTCAGACCTTGTTTAAATTAGAAGATCTGTGTTTCCAAATAAACACTGTAGTTATGCAACAATTAGTAAGGGGAGTTATTTGTTATTAAACTTCTGAGCCCAAAAATGGAGGCCGAGCTTCTGAGAAAAATGATGCATAGTGTATTCTGATTCATTAGGTGTGATATGCTTTCAGGAGTTGTGTTTCCCTCCCAGAATTTACTGTAGGCACTTCCTAAACTTCTGTATCACATGTACAGCATCTAAACACCTAAGCTCTCCACGCACAGTTCTCAATGGATCCATTGAGAAGTATGCTTTTCATATCTACAGTTTATTGTTGCTGGTAATTCCTTGTAACTGTAATGTTTTTCTAATGTGCCAAGACTGAAATATTTTTCCCCAAAGCTGGCTAGTTATTTTCTGCATAGTAGTATTTTCTCATAAACTAGTGTAGGATCATAGAATCAAGGAATTGTTTGGTTTGGAAAAGACCTCTAAGATCCATTGAGTCCCACTTATTAACCTTGCACTGCTTTGTTGCCACTAAACCATGTCCCCAAGTGCCACGTGTTTTTTGAACAGTGCAAGGGATGGTGTTTCCACTGCTTTCCTGGACAACTTGTTCAAATGCCTGACCACCCTTACAGTGAAGAAATTTTTCCTGGTGTGCAATCTGAATTTCCCCATGTGGCCTATTCTTGTCCTGTTGCTTGTTAGTTGGGAGAAGAGACTGATGCCTACCTCACTACAACCTCCTTTCAGGTAGTTGCAGAGCGAGAGAAGGTCTCTCTTGGGATCCTTTTCTCCAGACTGGCCAGCCCCAGGTCCCTCCGCTGCTCCTCAATAAGACTTGTGCTCCGGCTCATCACCGTATGACCTCTTGGGAGTATGCATTCCATGGAAGCCATTGACAGAATTGGTGCTTAGTTTTTCAAGCTAGGTTTCTTCTTAAAAAGGGTCTCTGAAACTTAAGGAATTCTAAGTGAAATTTCCTGCTGAAGTTGATGTCTTCATTTGTACCACACAACCTTTAAGATACCAGATTTATTAGCTGTATTGTTTTGAGAATGCACTGAAGAGAGTTTCAGCCAGCGCTGTGTAGATAACACTGAAATGTTAAGTCTTCTGCCTTGGTGCTGATATACTAGGAAAGAATTTGTGCTAAAGAGAAAAGTTATTTATTGGTTATAATTAAATAGCACATAATCTTGTCAAACACATTTCTGTTGAGTAATGAATTTCACAAAAGTAATTTAGGAAAAATATCTTGCACAGAACCTATGGCTCCTTAACATTCTGTCACATATACATTATAAAAATTGCAAACTACTGCAGCATGAACCTTTGTGTCTGATTCATGACTTTACAATTACACTTTATCTTCCAGAAATACTGCCCTGATGCTGTTTCTTATGCAGTAGCTTTCCCACTCCGCCTGATAATCATGGAAGGGACTTCTCCTGTTTTCAAGATTGTTGTCTGCTCCTCTGCATGTACTAGAGCAAAATTAGTCAGTTGGAATAGTTGGGTGATTTTGCAGATACAAAGAAACCCTGAAACTTTCATCCAGTATGATAATAAAGGAGAGGTTTATTACCACATGATCTTTTCAGCTGTCTCAGCAGAACAGAATATATTAGGGAAAAAAAAGGTTTTTCTTGTATATGTGCCATTTTGTTATTTAAAGGGATGCCATAATTCTGAAATAAGTGCATTTGTTGTCATGAATTTTACAAATACCGAAGCAGAGTGAGAGGATCCCATGAAGTTGTCCTCTCCATTTTGGTAAGTGGATGTGAATGGAACGTGTGGGAAAAGCTCTACTGCTCACAGTCTCTTCTAAGTTAGAGCTCTGCTTAGTGAAAGCCCATTTCTAATAGGAACTGCAGGAGGATTGTCTTCAAGGGCTGCCTGCCATGGAGCGGGTGTGTGTTCATAAAGGACATTCATTGATACAGAGTTTATGGCCAAAAAGTACATTTTCATGATTGTTTTATTCCCTCAGAGGTCTCACTTGATCTTGGTTCAAGATCATGGTGGTTCAGGATAATAGTGAGGGTCTGTTTGTGAACATGTGCAGATGAGTTCTGACTTTACTCTCTTAATAACAGATGATGAACCAGAACCTGCTGATGGAAAAATTATGTTCAGGAAACCAGCCAAACGTTCATCAGAGAAGTGTTTGGACTTCAATGTAAGTTCAAGTAAGAAGATGAAAGAAGCAAAGAAAACTAAGAGGGAAGCAACTACTTCTCAGAGTACAGCTAAGCAAGTAAAAAACAGCAGTCTTCTCTCATTTGATGATGAGGAAAATGATGATTAGGGGTTGTATTGTTTTACATTTTACTTGCCCTTCTAGACACTTGAATAACATTGAGGGCTTTCATAGAAATTGGAGCATGGTGTCTGAGTCTTCTCCTACTTTGTTATAGTCCAACTAGAGAAATATAGTAAAAAATTAGCAAGAACTAAGTCTTTGCAGTTAGTTGGAACTGTATGTCATGTCTTTATTTTAAAAGAGAATTTAACCATGTATGTAAAAGCTATTTGAGGTCACAAATGAGTAGCAAAATATACCTGTATATATTCAGCTCATAAATTTTCAATCAATCTGTTTTAAAATGCCCTCCATTACTAAAATGTATTTCCTCTATATTGAATAGCCTTAGTTGACAGTTGTGTGGTTTCTACCTGTTATTATTGACATTCAAAAGAGAGACACTTCATTGCTGTGGACTAGAGATTGAAGTGTTCTTGTCTCATAGCTTAACAAAAGTTTGCACAACCTTTGCATTTGTGATTTGCAAGATTAGCTCTTTGCAGAGCCTTGCAGTAAATGAGGCTGCAGTTGCTAAAGTCATATGTAGTCCTGATCCTGTTTCTGATGAATGCAGTCTAAGAAACATCAAATTCATTTGAATTGGTTGTGATAGCAAGGTATAAAGATTTTGGTTCTAGTTGATGGTATCAACTAATGCAAGAGAAGCCTAAACCATTGGAGATTGTGTACTTTGATTTTGACACTGATGGGCTCAGTGGTTTGGTGGTGTTTTGAGGTTTTTTAAAAATTATATTTGTTCCAGTTGGCTACTTATGTGTTCATAATTATTTGGGATCTCAGACAGCTTGTTTAAAAAAATGTATTTCATCTTTAAGCTGTGGAAAAGCATTACCTTAGCTTTCTTGAAGTAGGGGGGAAGTTGTAAACAGGGACTTTAAGTCAAGAAACACTGTAGCTGTATGTGTCTTGGTTTAAGACAGTTTCTGAGGCAGACACTCCAAAATGAGTTACTGCCCCTTTTAGTTTTAACTGCTCCCCTTTCACCAATAAGCAGAGATGAAAGCAAGAACATATAAGTGAAAAAATAACAGTTTATTAAAAAATGGATTAGCAACAGGCAGAATAACAGTAATCATCACTAGATACAAAGGTGCTGAATCCCATGGACTACCTGGGAATAAAGAAGACAAGATGGCAGAGAAGCCCGTCCCCAAAAATGTTGGCCTCCATAGAAGACCACGTGGTCCGGGGGACAAAGACAAGCTGGTGGAGAAGCCCCTTCTCCTGACCATGTGGTGGAGAGAGAACAAAGGGAAGAAAACCCCCACAGCATCTGAAACTCTGTGATTATAAAAGTCCTCACTGAAACTGTGATTATAAAAGTCTCTCTTCCCTCAAACAACAACCAACGAGGAACAAGGACAAACCAAAAAGAAACCTGGACTCCAAAACTAGTCAAATGCTGCTGATCCGTTGGCTCCACATCACCCAACAGGGTTTCTCTCCCGGCAGCGGCAGCAGCTCCATCAGCAGTGGCAGCTGGAACTGGTCAGAAGCTGGAACTCTTGGAGGGGCTTGGCCTCCTCCTCAGCAGAAGATGACGGGCAGATGGCTGGGGCAACCTGGACTCCGTGCCCTCCCGCTTCAGCTGAGCGCTGCTGGTGGGCTGGAGTGACCATACAGAGCAGGGGCTGTTCTGTTTTTCCCATTGTGGTGCCGTGGCTGGCCATCCTGGGTGACAGCAATGAAAAAGGAAGGAAAAAAGTCCTGAAGAAAAGGTCCTCCCTGGGCCAGAGACCAAAGCAAAGGGGAGCTGCTGCCTTGCGTTGCCTCAGGTTCTCAGTAGCTAGCGGGAACAAAAGAGAGGCCTGTGTGAGTGTTGCCCTACTTTTAAAGGGATCCTGGCACCTCCTGCCTCCACAAACCTGGAGCAAGACCCTCAGGTTCTGCTTCTGACCCCCAGGTCTTACAGGGAGAGTAACAATCTAGGGCAGATGGGTGTAGAAAGAAAATGACCATTTCAGCACCTTTTCTGTAACAGGATGTGCTGAAATTCAAAATGACACTGAGAGCTGATGGGATTTGGGAGAATAAGGTGGTGGAAATGTGACTAGCGACTTTGAAATTATTTGGATGTATGGTGTGCTCTGTAACCATATGAAACCAGTTCTGCTGTGTGACAGGACAGTCAAAATTATTTGGCCTGTAAAGCTTCGTTAAGGAGCAAATTTCAAATTGCTGTGTGAAACAGCTGGTTTTAGTTTGTTCATCTGGTATTAAACAATAAATTATGTTTTCTTTTAAGTGGTCCAAAGATATTTTAATAAAAATTTCAGTGCATGAAATGAGATTTTTTTTGCCACCTGATACTGGCGTCTCCTGTACCTGCTGCCTGTCTCCCTACACACCAGTTTCCTGCAGCACAACATTAGATGCAAGCCTACACACTGTTTCACCACACTGTTTGTGTGAGTACGCGTTACCCTGATTTTGAAACTGAATAGATCTGTTGTCCTTTCAGACAACTGAAAACCAGACCTGTAAATGGATATTAAAGTCTTGTTGCACTGGCCTCCTCTTAGAATTGTGAGAGAGGTGTTGTGTGACAACCTGATTATTCCCATAAGGACATGCTACAGCTGTAAATACATAATTTGTCTGTGTTCGCTATAAATAAAAAAGAAGAACAGGTTTAGAAAGAATAAATACCAAGGCCAAAGGTTCCCAGTGATCAATATTTCTTTTTATTTTGTATACTTAAAACTTGTTTGAACCCATTATTTTTATATATATATATATACACACACACCCCCATGAGTAATCTTGTAGCTTTCCAGCATACAAAAGGAATATTTGGGCATATGTCAACAATGGAGTAAATACTCTGACTTGCTGAGACTCATCTAAAAGAATGAATTAACCATTGGCTGCGTACTTAAACTGTTCTGGTTCTGTTTGTCAGCACAGAAATATATTTGCTTACATTTCTCTTGCCCAGCCTGGAAGCTCTTGACTTGAGCTGTGAGGCTGTTTAGGAGACAAGGCTATCGAGATAAGTGCTTGCCAAGGACCAGAGGGAATTTGGTTTTACCTGAAAATTAGAGAAACCCTCACAAATGTGCAGTTGATCTGGCCTGTTCAAAATAAGATTGAGATCTTGTTTGAGTCTGGTTAGTAATTGCATTTAAACAAAAGTTACCATTTTTAGTGAAAGACTTGGGAGACTGAAGTCCAGTAAAAAGAGGTTACCTTAAAGAATTGAGTGCAGTACTTTTGCTTAATCATGCTTCTTGCCCTACAACTTTGTGACAGATGTCTGGAATGCAAATAAATTGATTGAGTTTACTTGGAAATAATAAATTAAAAGGTATGTTGTTCTTTAGGCACCACAGCACGGGAAAGAAAGGTGGATACGGAAACCCGGTTTCTTTCCTTTATTCCAACTGATTTGTGGTGCTTTGAGCAGGAGGAGACCTTTGTATTCATTGTATTTCACTCCCAGTTCACCTAACAATAACTAATTGAATAGATGTATTAAAAGATGTGAGTGATGCACAAAAGCATTTTAATCAGGTAGTCATGTGAAAATTCAGTGTTTTTACCATGACACACCAGGAAAATCACACACACTATCAACTCTCGATGAAACCTGTGACTAAAGAACAATTACTTGTTCATTTAGGAAAGAAATGTGAAACTCTTAAGCAATCACCTGTCTTAATGGGCCATGGGAAAATAATAATCACAAGAACTTTCTAATGAAGGGGAAGCCAAAGTTAAGTACATGGAACATGAGGCTAGGAGAGGAAAGGACAATTTTCCTGGATTTTCCTTCTCTCTTGCTGTTCCTTGCCCCCTTTCCCAGCCCTTTTCCCTTCCTTTAGTGGAGAATGTGTATGTCTTTATTTTCTCATGGAGTTTGCCCAGTTAAATGTGAGAGGAGAAGTGCTGGAGGAGCAAGGTGAGAGTAGCTGAGGTTTGTTACCCAATATAGGAACCTTCGTCAGATGTGGCCTGTTACCTCATATGGGAATCTTGTACAGTTTTTATTAATAAAATACTTGAAATTTCCCAGTTCATTAAGACTAAAACATTTATTGATGGTGTTAGCTGAGCAGTGAGGTGCCACAAATCTGGTGAACTGTAGTAGCATGGCAGCAATAGATGCTCTTAATGGAGGCTTTTTATACTCCGTTTTTTGGATGTCAGTAGCAGAGGTGAGATGCTCTGTCACCTTATTTTCTTTGGAAGAACCAGGCTCGTTCTCTAAATGATAGGAATCGAGGTGAATCATCAAGAATGCTGCATTCTTGATAGAATGAGCAAGAAAATGCACATGTGGGCAGGTGGCCCAGGAGTTCATACCTTTGGTTGTATTTCTGAAATAAAAGCAAATTTGTTGTACTGCAAATGTTCATTTCATTGGCCTGAAGAGGAAGAGATGAGTCAGAATTCTATTCTGATAGGTTTTTTGTCCAGCACTTTTCCAAGAAATATCATTTTGTGGATCAAAGGCTGTGTTTTGCAGACACTGAGCACAAGAAGCCTGTATTTAGCGGTTTTAATTACACATTTTTTAAGTTTCATCCCGGGACTTAATGTCCTTTTTACAGTGCTTCAGTATATAATCCTGTTAGGAAGCTGCAGATTTAAAATGAAGCAGGAAGCAGCAATGTCATCGTTTCAGCTGATTGTTTCCCTTATGCTGTAGTGTATTAACTAAGTAATGCTTCACTTGGCTGTGCAGAGCCAACTGCGTTCTCAAGGACATCAGGCTTGCCTGCAGATGAGTCATTACCTTTTGTGCAGCTCGAGAGGTATGATGTGCAGTCTCAGCAAGTGTTTGTCCATTGAAGTTGGTTAATAACCTATAGGCCTCTCCTGTGGCAAGATGCCATAAATCAATCCTTTGTGCATTCAGCAAACAGAAAGGCTGGTGTATCAGCTGCCTCTTCAGTATCATCCCTTTGTTCCCATTCCTAGAGCAAGGTACTAATCTGCAAAGACATTTTTCATGTCGTAGACCTTCCGTCCTGCCCCGCTTCCTTGAGAGCATTTCACAGGCAGCAGTTCACATAGATAGATAGCCATTAAAACCAGGGGAGACACACCACAGGGTTTTATGTGACTGCAACCTCCTGTAGACTTCCTCCAGAGTTTGAGAACCTATAAAATCTCAGAGCCAGCCTCTGGGAATTAACTTCCTCCTGGAGAAAATGAATGGGACCAGTCAGGAAAATTACACAAGATTGAATTTTACTGTTATTTACCTCACTGTTAACGTATTTTTTGTTGAAGGTAAAGCAACAGCTGGTAAAAGCAGTTCTTTCCCTCTTATCAGGAGAAGTGGCTTTGGTGCCATTCCAATCCATATGGCAAAGGATTCCTTTTCCTTGACTCTGGTGGCAGTCCTCAGTGCCATGCCTGATTAGTTAAGGCCATGGGCAAGAGGGAGCTCCCTTGTAAGAGGCAGAAGTTATTAGAGGAAGGTGTTGTCAAGCCTCTGTAGGATAACGGTGATCACTGCACACTTTTAGTTTTGATATCATGAAAGAGTTGTTCCCTTAGGGACAGCACGGCAACAACGAACTTTAAAAGGGCAGATTATAAAACTATGAGGAAAATGGTTAACAGCAGGCTGAAGGGCAAAGAGAAGTACTTAAAAACCATAGAGATCTGCCTGGAGGCTATTTAAAAACATTGTATTAGAGGCACAGATGGTTTGTATACCTCTGAGCAAAAACAGCCTATGAGGAAGGATTAAACTCACAGGGTTACGTGGGAGAAAAGCGTGAGCATAGAAAGGTTGAAACGCATCCCTTAAAGATGATGACTGGCTGAATGACAGACTAGGGAATGCTACCAGTAGAGTGGAGAGAGCTGGAGAGTCAGTGCTGAGGAGATTATAGCAGCTGCTGACTTCGGATCCCCATGATGAAACACTGAAAAGAATGAGTCTAATAAAGTCCAGACCACTCTGCCTCTGAAGACTGGGCTACTCCAGATGAGACTTAACCAGAAAAAGCAGCATACTGTTAATCTGAGTTAGCTAGCACAAGCTAAAATCTTAATAAATCAGTCTGCATTTTTAATATGTAACCAGGCCAAATTTAAGAGTAAAGGAGTCCATTCAATCACAGTTACTATATGCTCGGACTTTATTTTCACCTTGTGTTATATACAGTTCCAAAAATGCTTTCAGTCTTTGCTGAAGAAGGTAAGAGATTAAAAAAAAGAAATTGAACAGTCCGAAAAACTCTTGATTTTAGTAAAAGAAAAAACCCTACATAAAACCCTAGTAAAAGAAAAAACCCTACCTGTTCTGATACAGCTTTGGGCTGAGAGAGAGACTATCTGATAAGGACGAAGTGAGGTTTGCACAGCATTTTCACGCCAGTGTGTAATTGGACAGATGCAGAATTTTATTGTCATATATCAGAACAAGAACACACTGATTATAAATTAGGCAGGGAACATCTCAAGTATTACAAACCTGATGAGGTGTGCAAAAAGAGTCCCTGTGAAATCAATGAAAGCTATTTTCTGGTTGAAAACCAAGGAAAGGCAAGGGAAGGTTAGAACAACTAATTTTTGCAGTAAAACCTTGATGCACACAGTCTCACTGGGACTGGAGCCCTGGCATCTAGGCTGTTTTATTCTGCCCTGTTAAATTGAAACAAACAATTCAGCTGCCCGAGTCCCTTCTTTTCTTCTCTGACATGCCAACTATCTTGAGAGAAGAGATTAAGCATTGTTCTGATGAGTGCCACAGCAGCAGCAGCAGCAGCTTTATAATTTAAGGGCTACATAAAATTTATGGAGCACTGAGAAGAGCTTAAATCAGTTTTATGATTTTCATAAATTATTTCAGGCCGATAAAGTTTGTGCAAGAAGCCGGTGATGTTTGATCTGTTTATCCAATGGACAACAACACTGAAAATAGGGATTTTCAAAGGCACCTGGGGGAATTGTGTATCTGAGTTTGATGGGAGTTAGAAGACTTGTTCCTTTGAGCTACTTAGTATTCCAGTATAAATTTTTAATCATTCCAAATTGCTTAAAATACTTGGTAAAAATCAAAATTAGAGGAGGGTCAAATTCAGAGCAATTCTGAAATTTCATTTAAATGCTTCAAATGCTTTTAAGCAGTGGATGGGTAACCTGTAATTCTACTTTAAGTGACAAACCAATTTGACACTTGTAGAGTTAAGCCTTTTCATATGACAGTGTATCTTTGGGTTGTTGTTTAGGCCCCATTTACTGAGGAACCTTATTCTGTCTGCTGCACGCTGTATCTGCAGATTACTCCAGCTGCTAAAGAGAAGGATCTGCCTGTAGAGCAGAAAGAGAAACTGTAGCTGGTTCCTTTAGCACATTTCAAGATTATATAATAGGACAAATATAATTCCATACATTACAGATATGAACAGAGATTGAGCTTCCCTTCTGGACGAGTAACTAAAGAGCTGATAGGATGCAATTCCCATTTCATCCTAATCTGGGTATTGTTGGTGAATGAAAGAGCCTTCCACTCCCTGGGCATTATGGTCATCAGGATACAGGTAGGCTGGAGACCTTTCATCTAATTGGGACGCCTCTGAGCTATAATGTTTCATGTATAATTTTCTGTATTTTAAGCTGCTCCAATTTCTCTCCACTGACAGCCTTGTGTTTCAGATTATTTCACACTGAATACACTAAACATGGTACTAAAGGGAAGATCCGTTGCTGAATTCCTCCACACTGGATGGGCAACTTGGGATAAATTATTTGCTGATATTACTGCATTGCTCTAAGTGAAATGACACTGATAGACATGTGAGCTCGTCACTAAACCTGAACAAGGTAGTCTGAGGCGAGTGGGTTCCAATTCAAAGAAGTTAAGTGTGGGACACTCCAGGATCTTGCCACTGAATTCCTGTAGCCAACAATATACATAAATAATGGGAGCTTCTTACTCAGTGATCATTATTCTGCAGGAGGGGATTTGTGGCTGCTGTGAATTAAACACTGAACACAGTCCATGGTGTGCGGAAAGCTAATGCAATTCCAGCTCTATAAATTAATGCATCATGGAGAAGAAATGGGAAATAATCTTACCTTAATTATTCTCTGCTTCAGACCTTAGCTGGAGTGATGTGTCTACTTTTGTGCACTATGCTTCAAAAAAGAAAGATACTGTCCAACTGGAAATTCCAACAGAAAGTAGTGGTATTGATTAGGAGTCTAGAAAACATGAACTGTAAGACTGAAAGAAGTGGGGAGTACATCTAGAGATTCTCTTTTGTAGAGAAAGGAGATGAAGGGAAAGGAATAGGAGTGTGATACCAGTGTTCAGACATACAAAGCTTGCTGCAAAGAGGGAAGTTGTAAATTGTTCTCTGTGCCCACTGGGAATACAAAAAGAACTAATGGATTTAAATTGTAGCCAAGGAGATTTAAGGAAGACATTAGGACAGGCTTTCCATCTGTAACAGTAGTGAAATATTGAAACAGATTGCCTGGGGAGGTTGTGGGATCATCATTGCCAGACATTTTTAAGAACAGGTTAGACAAACTTCTGTCAGGAATGATTTGGGTATAATTGATCCTGCCTTAGGGCAGAGGGCTGGACTAGATGACCTTGCAAGGTCCCTTCCAGCCCTACTTTCTATGGTTCTCTCATTAGGAAGGCTGATGTCATATTCCTAGGACCTCACCATTCCTTTCAAAAGCAAAAACACGCTATAGCGGTGGCAAGAGTCAGATTTAAACTGACAGTATCTGGGAAAAGGTATCAGTTTAAGGTTGATATCCCACTCTTAATTACTAACACTTGAATACATGAACTGCAGATGGACTTGTTCAACAGCTAAATACTTGTGGGTTATACTACTATGAGTTTTTTGTGACCAGACTATGATCTTTTTCATAGCGTGAGAATTTTTTTCTTGTAATGTGTATTAATCTTATATATTGCAACTTCCTTTTTGTCGCTTGAGTAAGCAGCAGGCAGTGCTATTTAGCATCTAACATGTTCCAGGTGGGTCACTCTCATTCCACATGCCATGACACATTTGGCCACATCTTATGTTTCCACTCACTCACTCACTCACTCACTCCAAAGCTCATTCCTCTGCTCCAGTTTATCACGATGCTAATGCTCAGCTTCATTATGTGGCTGTGTTTAAATAAGCTAATGCCACTGTTAATGTGCTTGGTATCTTTCTTTCCATCCTCAGACACTTGATATCCCTCCTGCTGCTTTCTGCTCACATGTTCTTTTATTCCTGTTGATAAATTTCATTTTCATCTCTTTTGCTGCTTTCCCTTCAAGATGTGCTTGCGTTACAAACTGCAGTTCAGCAGTTTAGCAGTTGGATTGCGTCCAAATATTACCAAATGCCACATCTTTTAATATCAGGCAGAGCAGCTTGAATTTTCTTCCTTGGAGTGCTGTAAAAGACACACTGACATGTTTTCTGTGCAAATGCCAAAAAAAAAAAAAAAAGCTTAACAAAAGATGGGGGGGTGTGAAGCAAGCTGAAAAGTCTGCATTCCCAGGATTTTCTATTTTCCCTGATTTCTGGATTTAGTTCATGACCCAGCTGCTGATCTATGAAACCCTGTGGAACCATGCCAGTTTCTAGCAGCCAAAAATTTGTTGCTGTCACTTTTGTGACTGGTAGTACCTTCGTGTTTGGCTAAATAACCATATGTGTTTTTATCCCCAAAGGCCATGCCTGGTCATTGATGATCACAGCATTTCCAAGCCCTTGGATTCTAAAAAAATCATTGTCAAACCATGAAGTAGTATGTATACATGTGTGTGTGATATATATATATGTATAGATAGATAGATAGATATGTAAGCATGTACTATATATTTGAGTTTGAATTTGGCATTTCAGCATTCATGGCTTTTGAGTTTTTCTCTACAGCTATATGGAGATTAAAAACTGAAGTAAAAATAAAAAAAACAAAACCAGAATAAAGCTGGGCTTTTTGCATACTCACATAATGCTTCCAGAAGCTGAGATGTGAAAAAATTCAGCTTATACCATGAAATCTGGTAGTGCTATAACTGGATATTTGGCCATTAAATTGCTTTACCGCATCCTTCAGAGAGAAAGATGCTATCAGTTGTTTTTCATAATGGTGAAATGCTTGTCAGGATGCTTTAGGACACCCATTGCTCTATGTATCTTTCATATTTCCCTGTTACAGACGATCATATGCACTGTAGCTGTGGGTACCGCGTGTGGTTCGCCCTAGAGGACTTCTCTTGATTGCCTTGGGCTTTGGATCAGAGTCCAGAGTAACTTTTGCCATGTTTGTTCATCTCTTTTGCTCAAGACTTGTCCTTCACGTGTTTTGGAGGTAGATGGACAAACAACACAGATACTCTGGTGCATCCAGGTCACATGGCTATGTTCCTTGTCCTTGCTGTGCATTCCGTGTGTGTGTTCCCCAGCTTCTGCTGTGGTTGTACATGCGGGGGATAAAGTGCACCTCCAGGTCAGTGCTCCAGAGCCAGTGCTCTGTGCCTCCGGAGTTTCACCTTGAGGTGCATTGGCTCAGCAAAGGCTTTTGCCTGAGGGCAGATTTCCCCCACCTACCTCACTTGCTTCTGCTTCGTGCTTTGCATTGCTCAAAACGCCCCTTTTCTCTTCCCTGTGGGTACAGTCTGTGGCAAGGGATCACTTGACCCTGAAAGGCAGTTTCACTCATTTTTCCCACTAGATAATGTTGAAATTGAGAGGAAGGTAAATCTTGTTATTTAGACACAGCAACTGTGATCATTTCCTGCTCCTTTCAGGTGTTTCCTGTGCAATCGTGCTTCTTAATGTCTTGTTTTTCCATAGTGGCACTTTTTGGTGGCAACGTGTTTGAATTGTGAAAATACAGTGCCCCAATGTATTTTGTCATGTATCTCTTGGGCTGTTTGCTCTTCAGTTCTTACCTCCTACAGCCCCAGCACGGAGGCTAACACATCATCCAGCAAATCTCTCTTGCAAGGAGTGAAGGGGCCTGTTCACTGCACCTCCTGAGCAGAACCAGCGTGAGTGAACATTTGCAATGTGAGACTGCTTCTCTAACTCACCAGTCTAAGGTGTTTACATCCTGTTGTTCCTCTGCAAACCTCCTGTGTTTCCCTCTTTGCTCTCAGCTTTGGGTTAGCACGGACAGAGGCCAAACATGCCTGTGAATTGCACTCTACCAATTTCCCCAGCTCCTCTGCACCTCTAGGGAGTTCAGAGAGTCCACAGTGGCTGCAGCGCCAGCTGAATTTGGGGTTTGAGTGAGTTAGAGACTTTTATGTGTGGATGCAAGCTTTTTAAGGGCGCCTTTCAGTGCTTAAGAGCCTGTGTAGGTTCTAATAAATAAATGCTTTTGTCTCAGGTGTTGACTTTAGTGCAGCCATTCAGTACCACATGCACAAATACATACCCATGAATCTTGTTGAACTGTGAGGTTTAGAAAGCCAGCTTCTTGGTGATGCATCACAAGTTTGCATGGCAGCTACCCTAGCGGAGCCCTAGTCTGAGCCACAGACTCTGGGGTGCTACTTTAGTACAAAAATGTAATAGTAATTTGTAAATGAATCAGGGAGATTTTAAAATCAATTTTCTTCAGCAAACAGCGATTATTGAAATGGTTGTGGTTATTGCTGAGGACTGAACATATAAAGTGCTTCAAGACAGAGAATTGGATTCTCTAAACATATAATTCTTTTATCAATAATTCTTATGAGCAGTCTTCTTTCTACCCTCTCCCTTTTGCCAAAACTCTCCCCTCTATTATGTACTGAGCTCATTTGCCTCCCGGATAGCTGTGGATTTGTTGGTATACAAATTAATTTTGTTATTGACTAGAATGAACATTTGGAGGATAAGAATGCCATTGCTATTCATACCTAAAGGTAATCAATACCGGTACAGAGGAATAAATATTTTCTAACCAAGTAAGCATCCTCTCTGGCCTTATTTCGTTTTTCTAAACCCCACAGGACTGCATCCTGTGAACAAAGCAGCGAGGGGCAATAGCATGTACATCTTGTTACCAAAGGAGGATCAGGAGAGAGAGAAACTTCTCTCCTGGTCTTGGCTCTTCCCGTACTCCAGCTCATCAGTCACTCACTCCTAACAGCCTCTCTTCACTCTTTGACTGCAATGGTGATAATTATTTGTCTGTCATCAGTTTATTACCTCCAACACAGTGGAGAAGAAAGAAATCCCTTCTTGAAGAGCCTTGATGTCTCCTTGGGAATGGCACACAGTAGTCTGCAACTACAGCGTTTAAGAGAGAGCATGTGATGGGATATTACAGTGATGTTATGTGCTACAGCCTGGGATCTGTTCTGCAGAACGAGTATTATTAGCACGTAAAAAGCAAAGGAAAAGGGAAAGAACAGCAAAAAGCGGCGGAGTTTGCCCTGTTCCTGGCCTATTCCACTGGCCAGTTCCAGCTGCTCGTGACCAATCGTTGGTGCCGTTTGGGGTGTTCCAGGTTTTCCTTGCCCAGAGACACCCAGGACATTTGCGTTCGCTGGTAGCCAGATTCTGCCTTTATTTAAGCCTGAAATGAGTCGGGGGCGAACAGAGCGTCAGAGTCGGATTTTGTAAACCCTTCCCGAGGGTTCGCCAAGGCCGTGCCGCGTTGCGAGGCAGGAGAAGGCCGCGCAGCCGCCCCGGCCGAGCCCGGCTTCCCGCACGGCCGGGCCGCTCCTTCGCGGCGCTCCCTCCGGCCGGCAGCAGGNGGGGCTGTGGCGGCTCCGGGAGCGCTCGGCGGCGCTGCCCGCCCGCGGTACCGCGCCCGCCGCACTGCCCGGGCCTACCCTGGCCCGCACTGCCCTGCCCTGCCCTGCCCGGCTGGGGTTGGCAGGGGTAGTCTTTTGGGTTTCTCTATTTCCCCTGTCTTCCCTTTTTCTCCTTCCCTCCTCTGTCTCCTACCTGTCTAGGGTAACACCTGCTGCTCGGGTTTGTGCTTGATTTGGGATGAGTGACGAGCAAAGTGCTGCTGGGGGCAAGTTAGAGCGATGCTTTCCTCTGGTGAGAAAGCTGTGTTCCTGGGTGCGCAGAATCAGCGAAGCACAGAACATTCTGAGTTGGAAGGATCATCGAGTCCAACTCCTGGCCCTGCACAGGACACCCCTAGAATCACACCACGTGCCCAAGAGCATTGTCCAAACATTTCTTGAACTCTGCCAGGTATGATGCTGTGATCACTTCCCTGGGGAGTCTGTTCAGTGCTTGACCACCCTCTGGATGAGGAACCTTTTACTAATACCCAACCTAAACTCCTCCTGACAACTTCAGGCCATTCCCTCAGGTCCTGTCACTGGTTGCCAGCAGTGGCTGCTCGCTGAGGGCTGCACTGTGGGACACCTGCTGCACTCCCAGTTCCCACTGTTCTGCCTTTGTTGTCTCGTGCACTATGCCACCACAGGTGATCAGGAGCTGGAGCCCAGAGTGCCCAGCTGAGCATGCCAGGGTCTCAATGCTGGCAAGCCCCAAGGTGAGGATGGGGACGGGGATGAGGTACACCATGGCTTGCACGCTGGTCTGGCCGCTGACCACCATGACCCGGGATTAGTGACCTAGCTGATGGGTAAGGCAGAGTCAGGCCCCTCGTGTTGGTCAGGGATGGGTGGGGGATTAACTGCAAAGAATATGGGGGACTGTCTGTGGAGAACCCAGTAAAAAGACCAAAACCAGAGCTGAGCGAGACAGCCTTAAAATTCAATGAAGAAAAGCCATAGTGGAACAGAGACTCCTTTCTGATGTAGGGTACTGGTTATGGCCTGTATCTTGCAATTATTATACACACAGTTGGAAAGTTGAGTGAAAAGTCTCCATTGGCTTCACTGGGAGCCTCTGTAACAGCCTCATGGGTGTGAGGGAGCCATAGTACAATTCTGTGTGCTACTGTTGAAACTTGAGTATCGTCAATATCTGAATCTTGCAAGTTCTCTTTGATTTGGCTGGCTCTGTTTGCAGTGCCCTGACCTGTTATCTGTACACGTTATTTATCACTTATCTCCCGGCACAGATGTGCCCAGAATTTTATTAAGCAGCACAAACTGTAGTTGAATATTTAGGCTGAAGTGCAATTGGTAATGCAAAAGCAGTGGCCCTAGTACGGTGTGATTTCTAATATGCTATAAAGTGCAGAAGAGTTCAGGTCAATTAATCAATATTTGTGGAATTGCAGAGTAAAATTTCCAGCTCCTGGATGTTTGATACCTGGATATTTAATAATTAGACCATGTATACTTACTGAGCCGGTATGCATAGGTGCTGTCTTAAAAAGGCAGTATGTGCTGGAGGCATAAAATCCTGCTGGAGACACAAAGTCGTGCTGGAGACATAAAATCATTCTGGAGGTGATAAGGTTTTCTGATATCTCTGAATCTGACCTCTTATGGGAATAGGATCCGGGCACGCATCAGGTGATGAAACTTGCACAACGTGATATGGAGCAGGAGCTCATTTAAATGAATCTGCCATTTGGTGGCTGCCTGACTACTCACAGCTTCTCTTGAGTGCCAGTCCTGTCCTTTTTGAAATGAGAACAGCAAGATAGCTGCCCTTTGCAAAACGTGGTGAAACCTGCCAGTGAGCATTTTCACATGCTGTTTTCTCGTTGTTTTGTAATTGTATTTTTAAATAGAAGTGAGCAGCCACTGAGATTTTGAGCCGAACACTTAGGAATGTAGACGTAGGTGGAAAGCCAGTCCTGTGCCCACAGGGTCCACCTTTCCTTCTTAAAATATCAATCCCATAACCTTGAATGCTTTTTGTAGATATCTGTGGACTTAACTAAATGAAAGCAAGGGATGAACAAGCCGTTTTGTTTCTCAAGCAAATAAATACATCTATATTATTAAACATGAATGTCTGAAGTTAAGCATCAAAAATCTTTTTTTGGCATCTGAGTATCTGTTCTCTGTACTCTCCTTGGTTTTTTAGGTGCTAGCTTTTTAGCTTTCCGTGGCAAAGACCAGTCCTTTCTCCATGACAACCTCCAATTGCTTCAGCGGAGCACTTTATTTAAGCATCATGTCTCTTGAGCGTTTTGAGGCATCGAGCACAGCTTCCCCAGCCCCACAGCTGGCTGCTACAGTCCTGCTGATGGGGTTTCACCCAGACAACATTGAGACACATACCAAAGAGCAGGGAGAGAGGAGGAGGAAACGTGATCTTGTCTCTAGACACCTTTATTCTGTTCCACCTTTCTTTGCCTGCCCCTGGGAAGCATCATTTCTGTATAGGCTGTCTGTCTTCAGCTGTGAGTGGGGGACACGGTGGTGAGCCAGACACCAAGACAGCAGAGCCGTCACTGCTCCTCACAGCTCACAAAGAACCAGGCTTGTGGGAACAGCTATGCCATTGCCACTGAACCAGTGCAGGCCAGGGATGATGCCACGGCCACTGAGGTGAGGTCTCACTTAAAGCTGGAATTTTACCACTCTGCTTTCTCTGCCAAGGTGACTGCTCTCCTTGGGTGACTGCTCGCCTCGCTTATTCCTCTGACTGGCCCTCTTTATACTCCCAGTGATGACGAGGTACTCCTAAGTGCAAATTATTGCAAATAAATGGGCATAAATATCTATTAAGAATTACAGAAAGTAATGCTGCTGGTAATTAAATTGGCAACCCCATCTGCTGCGCAGCTGACCAGGGTTAGCTTCGCTTTACTTTGGCAGCTGCGTCCACACTGTCTTGAGGTGAAACTTAAGTTCCTCTTTGCCTGTCCGGCAGGCAGTGATCCTGCAAAGCGTAACTCTTTGAAGGCAGGCCTCTTTACATGGCTAAGCACGTCCAACATGCTCCAGGGCCACCCTGTACACACGGGGAGCTGGGCCACAAACTATCTGTGGGGGCAGCGGAGCTCCCAGTAACTAAAGCCACTCCAGAAGTTGCTCTTTCAGAGAGGTCCAGATGAAACCAGAGAGTCTGTTTACTTTGTGTGAAATAGAGGTTTAAAAGCTCAGGCATCCTTTCTAATCTAGAGTGAGGGGGCCTCTGTTGGTTGCGTCGTGGATGTTGCTCTATTTCAGGAAGTCTGAGTGTGGGGCAGTTGTCCCCCCTCCCAGTGGGGGACCACAAACAGGTGGCAGAGTTTTATGACCATCCGGGCCTTCTCAGGTTGCTAAATGGGTGGGGGAATCCCATCCAGATCCTGCCCAGCTGAGAAGGGGATTCCAGGGGGTTCCTGCTGTGGAAAAGGCTTACAGCCCAGCTCTGCTCTAATTGCAGCATCAGAAGGTGGCAGTACTAGAGGTGCAGATGATGGGGGGTATTTACTACTCCCGGCTCCTTTCTCCAGGAAGCCCTTTCTGTTCTTTGCGCCCAGTTTTAGCAGCTCGGGAGTACCGAAATCTCAAGAGCGCCTGGTGCTTAAACCAAAAATGAAACAAAGAAAGAATGAGAGAAGGTTGATTCAGTTTCTTGTATAACAATCTCCACCCTTCAAACTCTGGGATAAATGTTTGCAGAATGAGACCCTTCAGTGAAACACCCGCTTTGAATTTCAAGCCCAAACTTCTCCCACCATATGCAAAGACTTTGTCATCACAGAGATCCTTGTCATCACATCTGTTTGATCAAAGCGTTCCTGGACAGAAAGTGGGGGTTGTGACTGCCAAGCAGAAAAAAAAAATAGTAGCTGTATGCCTTATCCAAGCCTGTCATTGCTCTTATGGCTGCACTCACAAAAGCTGCCGCCTTTGCCTGCAGAGCCAGTGTTTAACACCTTTGTTTACCAGAGCTCCAGATAACCAAAGCTCCGGTTCTCTGCAGGAGGTGCTACAGAAAAGCGAGTCTCTCCTAGCTTATTCAGAGTCCCAGGGTTTCTGAAGAATGTACAGGAAGGCCTGTCTAGGAATTAATATTCCCACTATCCCTTGCCTATTTTTCAAAACTTAATTTTATTTAATGGGGTTATAAAATCTGGGTAGTCTTTCCCACGTCCCTCCTCCTCCACACTATGGTAGTTCATTTCTGGACTATAAGCATTTGCACCAACCAAACATATCAGCAGGTTTAAAAAAATGAAACAGGTACTTTACATGTAATTAATTTAGTGATTTGCTCAGTTGCTGATTCATGTGCATAACCTCAATTAACATTAATGAGAGTTATGTAGCCATGTCAAGGGCAGAATAGACCCCTAATAATCTAACATGGAATGTTATTACATTACTGCTGTAATTATATCCTGCACACACATCATTTCTACTTTGCTTCATGAACTGCTCTTCAAATGTGGTGGCTACTCATCTATTATGCTGCATATGTTAATGCTGAGGTTACGCTAAGCATTATCTTTTCTTATTCATTGTTCTGCTGCCTGTCCACGAGAGATACATGGAGCTAAGTAAGTAACCTGCCAGTTGGTGTTTTTGCGAATCTACAAGTTTTGGATTTTTTAAAGGTGATACTGGAAGCCAGAAACGATCATAAAACAACGAACCTCAGCAGAACAGCATGTCATCTCTCGTTCAGCATTTTATTTTTATTTATTTTTAATTGGAATCTGAGCAAGCGTGGCTGAGACACCTTTAGCCTTATGGTCAAAGAAAGTCACATGTGTGTGAATCATACCTCTGAAGGAGGCGTTGAAACAATTCTGCTCTTCCGGAGGATTTTTAGTCTTTGTTAAATAATTCTTCTTTTGGGAGAGAGAAGGTAGAAGAGTAGTCCTATCCTGGTGCACCAATTGGATGTTACTGGAAGCTGAAGAAATTGAGAAAACGGAATGTTACCTAATTGGTGTAAATAGCAATTTTCAGGTGATAAAGCCTAACACAGCAGGCTCAGTCTGCTCTATCTCTTGTCCAGTGAAGTTGTTGTATATGGACAACTACTTTTAGGTTTTGGCTGTGGGACATATTCTGCCTCTACGTTTGTACCACTGTTCTCTGAGCTGTCACATACATTTCAGTGTCTTTGTCTCGAGGCTCCCTTCTGCACTTCTGCAGAAGATAAGGCCTAATTCGTTTCTGAGCATGTGGGCTACTGTTCAAACCCGCGTGTTTGTAGTAGCACAGTACATCCCTGCAACTAATCATCGGCTCCCTGTGGCCGTCTTGCCGTGACAATCGCGGCCCAGTACCTTGGATATTGTACTGCTGTGGAATCAGAGGTGCACACAGTGTGCCTGCACCTTTACAGGATCACACGGCTAAGCCAAGTAGTTCAGATTAGCTTGGCAATTAAGGGATAGTGAGAAGCAGGGAATCCTTAATGCTGACTGACAACATGGCACTAGTCGGTGGGAAGGGAAAAGAAGCACTCGCAAAAACTTGAACACTGTGAAACAGCCAAAGCCCCTGAATGAATGCTTTCTTTATACGATCACCATCAAGCGGGTGGCGTGTTCTGGGCTGAAGGTAAATACTGATACCAACATCCAGCAATCTCTTACTGAGGAATTTGGTTTTACTACTTCTGTTTGTGTAGGGCCTAATGCTAGTTAAAGTGTTTGCTAAAAGAGAGCTCTGTTTCCAAGGTAACAGCTACCTAACTTTATTACTAAAACTGCACTAATTCAAACAAAGATCTGAACAAACAGATTCATGTTAATTTCAAGCTCCATTAAAAACACAAGGAAAAAAATCAATGTTCACCAAATGGAAGAAGAAAAGAAATCAATAAAGAAATTTTATTTTCAGTGTTTTAAGTGGGGTTCTGTAAACAGTAGAGGTTAAAAAAGTAAAACTACTTGAGAGCGATACACAGCATCCTTGTAAGCCGTACTGTAAACAGGAGAACAAAAAGATTCAGTGATAATGTAGGAATAATTATTAGAGATATAAAAGCTTGACGAATAGAAGCACGGAAGTGGAATGACCTGTCTCAAGCCATGTGCAGCCGGGTCTCCCAACATGTTGTCCAGTGCCCCTGGGCTGTGACTCAAGAGCGATGGCCAGAAGCCTCAGAGGAGAGCACAGGTGTGGTCGTGTCATGGCCTGCATTGCTCTGAGCAGTGTAGGCGACAGCAGCTGTGCCTGTGTCGCTGCCGGGACTCAAACACTTGCTAGGAACCAACACACAAACACTCCGGGGGTCCTGGTTATGTGGTTTGACTCCTACCGTGTGCCGAAGCCCCTGCTGCCCCCGTTTTCCCTGCTGTGGTTTCCCTTGCTGGCAGAGGGGCAGGTCCACGGGCACAGCTGCAGTCTGGGCACAGCCGGTGGCACGCTGGCACGGTGACAGCTGGGACTGTCGGGTGGCACGTGCTACTCAGAGGGGTCTTGGAGGTGGGTTTTACTCGTGGTTAAGACACCAACTCAGCACTTGGGAGATCTGCTTCCGTCTCCTCCCTGCTCTCAGCCTTCGTGCTGCCCCCCCAGCTGTAAAATGGGGGTCGCAGCTCTCTGATGCCATTTTAAGGCTCACCCCAGTAGTAGAAGCAGCGACTCGGAAGGCAGCAAGGTTTGGAGGGCCCCGAGTGAGCCATTTTGAAATCAGGCCTTTGCATGGTAACTCAGCTCTTCATGCTTTACAGGACATTTATCTGATTCCAGAAGCTGCAGCTCCTTTCCTTTCAAATTAAGGCTGTCTTGGCAGGTCCATGAGTTTTGAAACTGTTTGAAAAAGATTTTTGCAAGGAGTAGCAATGACTTTTCCCCTTCACCGGGCCGTATCTTTTCCAATTTGCCACTGTTAATAAATATTCTTATTTTCGAAATCTGGATGGAGAAAGGAGGGAGCTATAAAGAGCTAATTTTTCTGAACTCTCCACAATAGTGTGTTTCCCAGACAAAATATTGTTTTATTATTTAAAAGAATGAAAATAATTTACTGTAGCCTTGAAGTGCCTAAAATGCACTTAGTGACAATTCCCGATAGAAGTGAGCTCTTCAAGATCCAAATTATTTCAATACTATCTGGAACAGGGCATCTCATTCTTTTCTCTAAAACTTTTACTACTGAGCACTCTCCTCGAATAACGAAGTTTTAGGTAGGTGTGTGACAGTAGGTTTTACCTACCCGGCCAGAAAACAGTAATGTCACATGCCTGCCCCTTGTGAATAACAAATGGTCTTACTAAGGCTCTCCAAAACAAGGAGCTAAGGACACAGAGCATGCAGCCAGTGCTTATACACCGAGCCTCTAGTTTTTAGTCTTTACATTCCTTCTACCTGTAAAGACAAAAATCTGAGAAGATGAAAGGCAAAATCTCAAGGTCATGCACTGATAAGGCCTATCTGGTAAAGAGACAAAGCAAATGGGACAAAAAAAAATCTACTGCACAATGCAGTAGTTTAGTTTAGTAATCCTCCTAAGGAAAACCAATGATTGGAATGTCTTTCAGAACACAGTAAAAGATATAACTAAATAAAACCCGAGTGCAGCAGTCCTTTGAAAGGAGAGACTGATGACAGCAGAAGTCTCTGGCGACATTTGTGATGATTTTTGTCAGGACAGCTGGTTTCTCCCAGCATTAGTCTTTTGTAGAGGCACCCTCTACTAAAGCAGCACATTATACTCCTCTCCCTCTTCCTCTCCCTCTCCCTCTCCCTCTCCCTCTCCCTCTCCCCTCCTCTCCTCACTACTACTAGTATTACACTATTTGCCCCAAATTCTAAATGGTATTTACTTTAAATCTTCTTTGATTCAGTTACTTCACCTTGGCATCCCATCAGCTGGCAAACACTAATAACGAAATGAAGGGAACACAGTTAAGTTGATATCTTAAATGCACACAAATCCCGCATGCTGTGGCAACAACAAAATGAATAACAAACACACTGCATGAAAATCCTCTTAAGTTCCTTTTTTTTTCAATTCCAGCCTTGCATACAAGAGGAGGAACATCTTAAAAAATAATCCCGTAATATTCCTGAACTAACAGCATTGGCATGAGGCGCAGGATGGTCTTATGCTTCTCTGCATATCTCAGACAATCACAGCTGCTGCTAGTAAATTAATGGCTGCAAGGGGGTTGGAAGGGGGACAACGAGGAGAAAAAAGGGAAATGGAAAGCCTCGTAGGTGGCCCTGTCTCTGCCAAAATGAAATATTTTCATTGGAGCTTTTTCCATTCAACAATTGGCAGCTTTATCCAGAGGCCTTAAACAGAAGAATTCTTACTGTTTTAAGAGTGACTGCTAATGAGATGCAGCACTATCTGCTAATGTACGTGAATGAATATCTATTTAGTAATAGGATTGTTTTCTCTTTAAGGTGCCTTTCTTCTTCCTTATCCTTTAAATTCTTGCCTGCCAGGTCTCCCTGCTTCCCTTTGCCCTGGAAATTAAACCTTGGTACTTTATGCAAGATTTATGCTAGAGACATCGGCTGGTATTTCATTGTCAGTCAGGGTGTGATTCTGCTGTGACATTTTCAGCTATATTTTTATGGTAGCTGCAGTTAAACCAACATGAAGCATAAAAACAAACACTTTTTTTTCCTGACAGAGTTCATTTATATCAGTGAACCAGACTAAAAGGTGCACTACCCAAAGCACCTTTGGCTGGTTTTACTCACATCTGCCCTAGAGGGCTTTGCTAGGATGGACATAGCTGGGCTGCCAGTAGCTCAGATGGAGAGTGGGGGTGCGGTGTGTCTGTGCATATGTGCAGGCAGGGTAACTGAAGTGCAGTGTCAATAGTGAAAGAAAAAAATAGGTCTAATTATTCTGGTGTTTGGGTGAAAACCCCCAAAGTGCTGAAGTTAGGAGAAAAATTAGCAGGGCAGCCTGACGTGTCCAAGACCCACTGACTCGTGCTGTCTGTTGGATTTGGTGGAGGTGTCTGAAGAGGTTGCTGGCTTCTGCCTGCTCACCTCACCTCAGCCAGACCTTACTGCTCGCCGAGGCAGGCTGCGGTGGAACAACTGACCTGGTTGTTCCTTCAGCTGCCCCAAGTAACAACCAACCGTATTCGATTCACAGAAATTGTTCTCAACAAACCCATTATTCGTTAACAGTCCTGTAAAAGATCTGATTTTCAATGTCAAAGCTTCCCGCCTGCTCTGGACTTTTTCAAATGTATAAGAAGGGTGGACAAAGCACACAGGCAGAGTACTATTAAGCTAGAAAATGATTTGATGGCCACAGTAAGTACTTTAATCAGCAAGGACAGTTCTCCTTGGGGCTGAAGTCCTTAGTGACAATAATCAATGGCCAATGGCTCTTTTCTTCCTCCCCCCTTAATAAAGCACAGCCCACAAAATCAGTGGTGAAGGGACATAGGAAGAAAGGAAAAAATCCAAAAGGAGATGCCAGGCAGTCCCTGTGGTGGTGGGAGGGAGGGATCCTGTTGAGCCAGAGGGACAACAGTGGGAATGGAGACATGCAGAGCCCCAGGATGCAGGAGACTAGGAAGACCCTGAGCAAGGAGGGAATAGGAACCTGTGATCAATGGGCTCACGTGATTATGAATCCGTCATCTCAGCATGTAGAGTAGAGTGGAACTCCCTCATTTACTCACTTAAACCTACGTTTTCCCCTTCAGTTCAGGACCATTCAGCTGCAATGCGTTTTTTACCGGAAACTTTTCCCACTTCTATGGGAATGTCCTCTGTCTTCCTTTTCCCTTTCTGGCACGTAGTCTTTGCATTGTTAAATATTGGTGCATTCTCTTTCCACAGAGTTGTCTGCCACTTGAGTTTCTTTGGCCTTGTATGTTGTTTTCAATGCTTGCTTTCAACCTCTCCGGAGCCAGAGAGAAAGAGGACTGGGGTGAATTGATCATCTACAGTAAGTCAATGTAATTCCACTGACTAAATGAACTGAATTACTGTAGCTGAGAACTGGCTTTGTCACGTCTCCCTCTTCTGTGTACTTTGTATTGCCTGTTGTGAAAAAAACCCCCACAAAACAACAGAAAACCCCCGCTCCACCAAAACTCTGGTTCTTTCTGGTTTTGCTCTCCCAAGAGGTGCAGCTGTATGCTAATAGTCTACTTCTCTAGTGGGAAATAGAAAGGGCTATAGCATGCTTTGATAGACCAGGAAGCAGACTCTGACACTAGTGTGCAGGGAGAGAAACATATGGAGCTTTTTTTCCCACTTTCTTTCCCTCACATCAATTTCACAGTCTTTTAGTTCTGTTGACCTCCATGGAGTCCCTCCTAATTTACAGCGCCATAAACAAAATCGGAACGATGCCTCCTAAAATGGTCAGAATTGTTTTCGGCTTGCACTGAGGAGCACGGCCTATTCCAGGGATTTGCAAAAGCATCTCTCTGCTCGGTGAGTTTCTTGCATTATAGACCTTCTCCCATGCTTCTGCTGCTATTACTGGCATGTTTTATTTGCATGGGTGAGAAAGACACAAACGACAATGCAATCGCGTAGCCTGCTGCTTTGGAAGAGTCTGAGAGACTCCGTTTCTGCCATGTTTTCTCTTAAACAAACTGCTGGAAGTTGCACGGTCAAGGTTGGAGCAACATTCAAGCCCTTGACTATGACAATACCCCGAGGATGTGTTTGGGTTTACTGTTCTGCTGATTGATTTCATGCCACAAGTGGACTGGAAGCCCTTTATTTTGCCCTGTGCCTCCCTGTGCCCTGGTGCATGTCCTAGGTGTGCCATTAATCAGACTATATGGGCCGTTCCATCTTACTGCTTAATTAAGACTTGTCAGTAATTTACATGAGATTAATACCTATTTATATGGAGATGGAGTTTCATCTGTTTGGGGGATGAGTTATTGAACTGCATTATATGAAGTAAATCAATAAAATATTACTGAGAATGAGAATGATTTTCTCTTCCTTGCGCTTCAGTCCTTTCACCAAGCTCACAGACAAAACTCACTCGAGGGAGACGTTCATGTGGCAGTCAGCTTTCCATCTTCCAGCTAGATGTGATGTCTATTAATACCTCTGATCACCTTGCTCTCATGACCTGAATCATAAAGTCGAGACCCGAGGGAGTGTTGCTAAGAATGAGAAGTGCTTTTAACCAGTTACAGTGTAGTGACCCTGTTATGATATGACTCAGAGCCCAGTCTTCCCAGGCGTGACTACAAAACCAACACCCTCAAACTGGTCTGAAGTTGCTATTAAATGAGTGCTTTGGATGACCATGTGTACTCATTATTCATGAGGAACAGCAGAGAGGTCATCAGTGGGTGATGTCCAGAACATTTAGCCTAATTGCAGGGTTTTGTTACACTAATACAACCTGTTTACCAAATGCAAATAGCTTCCCCTTAATATCGTGTCTTGATTGTGTTCCAGTGCTGATGAAGATTTTTTCCTGACCACATTTCCTGCCTGTGGCAACTTCCCTTGAATGGGGCTGTCTGAGCAGGACCCTTCTCTTGTCAGAGGCACCCTTCCAGGAAATCCCCAGGTGCTCTTTAGAAATAGAGCTAGTCTTTCTGCCTCGTCTTCCATATTTCTCTTCCTCTCCCAAGCTTGACCTCTGGGATGGATCTGACATATGCCCTCTCTCCACACAGACATATAGTTTCCGCTTGGTGGGTGGCTGGTTACTTTCCAGTCGCAGTTTTCCTGCTCTTCCACCCAGCCCTAACCCAAATAAGAAAGTGCAGAGGCTTTGTCTTTTTCTCCCTTTCTGTAAAAAACCATTTACTTCTGATACCATTTGATTTACAACCTGTCACAGAAGAGGGTTTCCAAGAAGCTGAAAGCTTATTTTCTTTGTAATAATTATTCCTATCTTCGTAATAATCTGTTTTAACACATGACCAGAGTCGGGCCCAGAGATGTGAGATGGTCTAACATCCACTGACTCAAGTGGCTGCTATAACAAGTGCAAGGAGAGGGGAAAATGCTAATGTGGAGTGAGGGATGGACTTCAGTTCAGAGGTGTTTGCTGAGATGGCAGAGTTCATCACTAGCCTGGAGCTTCTGTTGGTTTGAAAAAAACAACTCATCTCCTTCTAAAGTTTTGGCAGAAGAAGAGCGATTTTCTCTTACTTGTAAATAATTCAGAAGAGTCTTTTGACTAGATAATAAAACAAGGACAACCTTCACTTCTAACCAGCTTCTCACTGTCCCCCTTTCTCTCTGTTGCTTGTTTTAGCTTTGCTGCCATTATCACTGAAAAGCCTTCTCGAATGCTTGTACCATAGGGCTAAGAAATGAGATGCTGTCTTGACAGCAGGTGCTGTTTAAAGCAAGGGTTAATGTGCTTTTCTGGCCTCAGATGAACCCGGTTTCAGGGCACTCCCGTGTCCCAGCTGTCCTTTTCCTTTCCTGCTAAACATCATCACTGCTTTGTATCTGCCACCATAGCTGCAGGTTGGAGGTGCTCCCTAACCCAGTTCTGTCACAGTAATCTGGGTCAGCCTCAACACTTCCAGTACTATGTTTATTTTTGTAACTCTCATCACTTCAGCAGTTGGGTTAGAGAGCCCTTTCGTGTGCAGTTATGCTGACAAAATCGAGGGGGAAGTGAGCTCCGGAGGGGGCTGAGTGGAGCAGGACAGGGGTGCCAGTGGCCATGACAGGAGGCTGACCATTCCCTAAAGCACACAATAAACAAACCTGGGGAGGAGGAACAGCCCACAGCAGCGTTTTAGCATCTTGAGGCTTTTGTCCTCTCCTAATAAGGAGAGTAGGTGGGAAGTATACAGATTTAGAAGTTCATTCCTAAATTCATTATGTGCTTGCATGTTAACAAAGGCTGAGTTCCTTAGCTAAACTCCTTTCACCTTGCCGTGGCCCTTCTCTAGCTGAAGTGACTGATTTGAGACTCAGCGTTGCAGTGAGCATTGTCGGGTTCAGGTACCAAGCTGCAAAAGATTTTCCGAAGAGAGGATCATTACGGTTTCTCAGGTATGCCTTCAAGTTGTTGAAAACGTGCATGGGCATCAAAATAGTGCAAAAGCTGATGAGCTCAACCTCCATGGAAACAGCACAGCAGCAGATGGATTTGCTGAGGAATGTAACTGTTGGCAAATGCTAGGTTTTTTTATTTAATATCCAAAAGGAGAAAGCCGCAAAATTTGGATCTGAACTTCCCTGAA
The DNA here is from genome assembly GCA_013398855.1 of Mohoua ochrocephala. Taxonomy (NCBI): domain Eukaryota; kingdom Metazoa; phylum Chordata; class Aves; order Passeriformes; family Acanthizidae; genus Mohoua; species Mohoua ochrocephala. Next base: position 40,938 of record VZTA01008694.1, on the reverse strand, counting down.
GTTTAGTAGAGGAGCAGGGAGGAACTGTTTGTATCAGAAGTTTTGGTCTATCTCCTTTTTTGATATTTAACTGTTGTCAAAAGGCATCAGTGAAAGAAAGAAAATAAATCATCTGGACACTTTGCTTTATTATTAGCTATGTTTGATATTTTCCTATCTGCTCTTTTTCTGAACCTTCTCGCCTCTATTTCCATCCTTCATTTCACTGAGATTATTCTACATGCTAGAGCTGTTTCTCTATAAAAAACCAACTACAAAATCTTTAGACATTTGCCCCTGGAAAAGAAGCACACTGTAAATAATATACAGGAGTAAGAGCCTCATGAGGATCCGAGTCCAAGCAGATGTCACTAACTTGGAACTGAGTAAAACAGTTCCACTACCTCAGAAAATAAACCAGCCCTGCTGTCCCAGCCCCTGTCACCTCTTCAATAATATCTGATCACTGGAGCAGGCTTGGCAATTCAAGGAGAGCTGTCCTTTGCCTCTTGTGAAACTGGCACACAGGCATCCGCTGCCAGCTCAGTGTCGAATTGTTATGACACCGAGTCGCTAAACATTTTACACACAGTTGGAAGCAGCTTTTACATGACTTCCATCTCCTCAGGCTTTTCAACCTCTCTTTTCAGCCTCTCCCTTTAGCCAACAGAATGAAAATGTCAAGAGTGTTCTCAGCCCCGCTCTCCTGGGCACATTCGCCTCCTGAGTGAAAACGAGTTTGTGGCTGTGAGTGCGATACACATTTATTGAGCTATCTCCAGAGATACCTGTGGTCACTTTTTCAATTCAGCCCTAACTAACTCCATGTCATGGTGGAAATGAAGCAGCCAGTGTAAATAAATAGATGTTTTGTGCCTGCGGTTTAGATCACTTAAACTGTCTCTTGGAGCTGAGGTAGAGAGTTAAGAACTGACTGTGGCAGCAAAATCTTAGCAGCTACTCACACCGCAGTACACAGCCAAGCCCCGAGCAAGGATATCCACAGAGGCCGGTGCCTGAGTGCCTGTCAGTGTTTGGATTCACACTTAGGTTTATAGCAGTGTAATCTTCCTGTAGAGCCAAGCTTTTAAATGTTCAATTGAATTGATTCTCAGATTTATATCTGTATTTGATATGCACACATGCACATATTTATACCCTCATATACCCATGTGGTAAGCTGCCCAAGCAGGTGCTAAATTGTGCTTAATCTAACTTTTCACCTTTGATCACCTCCGTCCTTAGCCCGGATTGCTTGAGTACACTTTTCTTCGGGAACAACTTTTTGGTTGTGAATTCCCCTGGGATTACATAGCTGGAAATCTCAACTCTAATTAGAACAAATTTATCTACTTGTAAATGTGAACATATATCTGAGATTTCATACCTCAGACAATTTCCTTTAAGCTTCTGCACAGTGGCTAAGAGCAAAAATTTCCTTTTCAAATACAGAATCCTGCTTCCACTCAAAAATCAACCATCCGATCAATCAATTAGTTTGTCTGCTGGTTTTGCTGTATGTACAATATTAAATCCCCTGAAAAGTGACATTTGTAAGAAACAATTATCAACAGATATCGTTATGAGTGCTTGAAAAGAAGGCTTTCTGCTACTGGGTGGCTGAGGATTTCCAGAGGAACACAGCAAGTGTTTCCAATTGTATCCGGTTGGAAAAAACAAGATTTTAAAGTCATAATGACTGACAGAACTGCTGTTTTAGGGAGTCGCTTAGACGTTTTAAAATCCACCATTTATATTTATTTTCCCTTCCAGGTCTCTGCTAAGACAAATTAGCAGTATAGGTCAGGACATTAAAAACGCAAACTTTAATAAAGCCTCAGATTTAGGGTTTGCGCCTGTGAATTCCTTGGCATAAACAAGAGGCGGTGGTATGGCACAGTAAAAATCCAACTGTCAGTCATGCCAGGGTGACTAATATAACTCACTTGTGGCCTCATTAATCATGAGTGAAGCAGGCATCCCAAATTCATGTCAATAACAGCTTTATGCCACCCCGACAAATAAGAAATCCTCTACAGGTATCCTCCGATAGACTGAGAAACCCTGGCCCTTTCTGGTGTAAACCACCTGAGCTCTGAAAAGGGCTGACAAGCAATGATCTTTTTTTCTTAGCTGAGCATCTGACCCACATTTGCTATTTATTATTACTGTATTATTTTTTGGGAGTCAACAGAGTTCTTCTTCTGACTCTGAACAAAGTGTTTGTCTTGTAATCTAACCAGACCGGAGATGTCTCCAAATACTCTTTGGGAATTTTATAAAAAATGCAGCCTCTGCCTCAGCTATAGAAAATAAATTGAAGTTTTTTTTCCCCCTCAGGTGAAACTGATACCATCTTAGGACACTTGTGATCCCTAGATAAGGGGATCACACAAGCAATCCTAAGAAACATTTACCACTTGAGTTGTTAGATTGTGAAAGGGTGGTAACTAAAAAAGGGAAGTATTTGGATAAGTACGGCTAGATTTCTTTAAAAGCTCTTTGCATCCTCTTCTTCCAAGTTGTGCATGTGGAAGATTTTGCTTGCCTCTCCCTGTCTCTACACCTCTACAGCAACATTCATTTGGGATGAGGGACACATGTTCCTGTCAGAACTGACCCGGTTGAAAAGCCATCACTACCTTATGGTAGGAGTAGTGTCCAGGTGGATTAGGTCCTTGCTCTGTGTGACCTCACTGCCACACACACTCGTAGGAGGGAGGCAATACAGATGCTGGGCTAAGGGCAGGACCCTTCACCTCTTTTGGGGGCTCTCTGCATGTGGGTCAGCTTAGTCTAAGAGCCAACACATTCTGTGAGGAGAGGGCAAGAAAATCCATTTCTCTCCTGCATCCCCTCTAAGTATATCTCTATATACTTGCTTCAAAATTCAAATTTTCATCAAAAAGCTCATCAGAGAGTGGTGCTGATCAGGAGTCCTCCTGACTGCTGTCCAAGACCTCCATGCAGCCCTTAAAGGCAAGGCAGTCTGCGTTTCCAGCTCATCTGTGCTCAGCCCGCTCCCTGGCCGCAGAGGGCGAGCCAGCCTGGAGCCTGCAGGATGCCTGTGGGACTGCGCCAGCCTCCCGGGGCCACATCCGCCACGCCTGCCTCAGCAGCAGCAGTGGAGCATCTGGAGGAAACGTGGGTTTCAGATTTCATGGAGCGTTCTCAGCCCAAGGAAGACGGCATGGCTGACTGTTCCTTTCAACACGAGTCGCTATGCAGGGTGACAAAAGTGCGGCCGACGGGCCACATGCGGCTCCTGAGTGCATCTGCTGCTGCTGCACGTGGTGCTTGGTGAAAACCCCCAGCGAGGCTGAAGTGTGTCAGCCAGATGTGTCCTCACCTCCTTCCCTCTGCTCCATACGGCAGCATGGCGCAGGAGGAAGAGCCAAAAGCAGCAGAGGACTCATCACCAAGCACCCTGATTCTCCTCCCCACTGGAAAAAAAGAGCTTCCTCTTGGCAGAAAACTCCTGCTGCAATATTCCTCCCAAATCCCAACATGTTTAAGATGCTCTCAAGATAGTTGAGTATCCAGTTGATGATATTGAAATGCCTGTCATCGGGAAGGTCAGATATTTTCAGCTGAAGTTGATAGGCTGGTCATATGGATGAATGGAGACTGAAAAAGGAAGACCTGGACCAAAATGGTTTTCTGGATGTTTAGTGAGAAGATAAAAGTCATTCCCTCTCCCTACGGCAGAGCAGCTTATGGATGTGATTACCAGTGGTGGGTGCAAGGCAGTGTGTGAGCCCAGTCTGGGCAGCCTGGCATGCCGCAATGTGGGAGAGCATCAGGCTGCTAGCAGGGCTGTAGGTTACATCCCAGGATGCACGAGGAGCCCGTGAGGTGCCTGCTGGAGCAGTCACCCATGCACTTACATGACACGAAAGCGATATCGCTTGGTGCGCACCTGCCTCTGCCTGAAAATAGGAGCCAAGAGGAATAAAAATAATAGGGGAAAAAAAAGGAAAACCGAAAATGTTAGGAGGATTCTGGTTAGTCTGGCCCAGTGGTGAATTCAAAACCATAACGAAATATTCATTATTTGTGGGCAGTAATATTTATATAATGCATTAACAGAGAAGAGAGGAAAAAAGGTACTCTTGGACATTCAAAAACAGGCTGGCATCCCTACTGGTGTTGTCTGTGTGTTCTGCATCCCCTGGATGCTCTCGGTCCACAATGCTTCCCATGGAGCTATAATGAGTCCTTTGGTGCCAGGCCAATTCATATCACGCTTTTCGTACTGCTTATGTAACTTGCAGGTCTAAAGCTTCGTTTATAATAAACTGACCGTGCGAAAGGCAGCATGTCCATGGTGGTGGTTGTTCTTTTGGCTCCAGTGGCGACGACTGCTTTGCTACCGGGGAAATTTGTGGGCAGTGGCTCACACTTGTTTTCTCACCCTGAGCTGACTCAGGGCAGATCAACTTCACATCTCTGAAGCTACAGCAGGTGCTTCTTGCCCTGGCATTCATTCATGGATTGAAAAAAGGCCATGCCCAGTCTCTTGATAATGGACTTCGGTGCAATTGTTGCAATGCCAGAGGATAACTCCATCTTGGTGGTTGATGTGGTTCCCCGCCTTGCCTCGTATGTGGGGAGAAATGAGATGTTTAGGGTCACACCATGAATTAACATCGAGGCAGGTTCCTGGCGTTGGACCCAAAGTGGAGGGGCAGTCAGGGGTTGAGCTAAATGACTGCCCCTCTGCTGAACATCCTCTGTTAAGGTCAGTGTGTGTGGTTACGAGCATTCCCAAGGCTGAACGCTAACGTGGTGGTAATTGGATCTCACTGGGCTGGTCAAAAGGGAGTTCTACTTCTCAGCAATTATTGTCTGGGGGAGGGGAGGGGAATGGAAGAAACAAACCCCCAAACCTGGAGGCAGGGAATTAGAGTAAGCGCTGATGAGTTGGCAGATGCTGCCGGATCAATGGCTGTATCATGGCAGGGAAAACAGTGACAGCCCTCTCAGAGCCATCAGTCACTGTTGTTTTGGGTAAATGCCAGCAAACAGAGCGAGAGAAGAGAGAGGAGAGATGGGGGAGGGAGGCACCAGCCTGCTCGGCCACTTTTAATTACTTCGGGTCGCATCAGACAGAGAACTGCCCACCGAGACAGATCACTCCTGCTCAGAGGGCTTGCACGCAACCCAGGGTAGCAACCAGGACTTATGTTCACGGAGCTCCTTTTATCCAGAAAAAAACCCTCCACAACTCAAAGCACCACCACAGCCAAGTGACAGGCAGGAGCATATTGTGCACATCCACGCATCCCCATGCCGTGCAGGGCTTCCCTGGGCTGGAGCAGCAAGGGGCGTCTGTCTGACAGCGCCTGCAGCAGCACTACACAACTTTCTGGGCAAGAGGGAGGACAGGGGAAGCTCGGTGGTACCATCGCTTCCCTGGATGGCAGCCAGAACATTAGCACATCTGAGGTAGGGCTCGTGTCTCCACACGGCTCAAGTTGTTTGCCACAGCCTCCAGAAGGGGATCTTGCCATTTTCTCACTCTTTTTCTCCTTCGAAGCCTTCAGTGGGGCTTGTGGCAGCACAAATGCTCTTCAATGTCTTGGTTATGAGGAGTGTTTTTTGCACCATCAGCAAGGTGTTGTCGTAGGAATGGTCACTGACTTTCTGTACTTGATTACCATCACAAATTCCTCAGAAGCTTTAAAAAAAGAGAAAAAAAGGAAGAACTATCACCATCCTATAAATATTTTTATGGCAGAATTCATCACTGCCCTGTATGAAGCTCATATACGATCCTTGGTTTCCTCACACACAGCAATTTCCTGTTGACTTCACTGGGATCCGCATTTGCATTCAGGTTGCACGGTCACGTTGTTAATTATGCAAACTCACCTGGTCCTCCTGGGCTCAGCACAAATTCAAATGGACATGCCCTCATGAAAATAAGTCTTGCGTTGCCCTGCCGCAGATTTTAAAATACCAGTTTCCCCAGTGGAAACAGTATTTGGTGTTTCTAGAACACTCTGATGATGTGTGGCTCCTCCTACTTTCTTCTCAGTCCCTGTTTAAGTGATCTTTAGTTTTCAGGCCTTCTGTCCCTGCATCTGTGCTTCTCCTTCAACCTGATTGCTTGTGGTGCTGAGCTTTTAACTATGTTAATGACCTGATCCAAGTTGAAATGATAAAAAAAGGCAGGATTGGTTTTACAGTGCAAACAATTTTACCCATAGATGATGCAGGGATGGAAAATAGCAGAAGAGGGGTAAAAATGTTTTTAAATGAAATTTGCTGCCACAGGATTAAATTGGAGTAGGAGCCAAAATTAAACTGCTTGTCAGCCACACCGGTGCAGATAGGAGAATCAGGCATTGTTTCTGTTTCAAATCAAATGGGTGTATAGTCCAGGAGCGCCAGTTTAGCTCGTATAAAGGAGAAACCTTCATTATAAATCTGAGAGGCCACTTTAATGAGCTGTTTTAACGTGACGTAGTTCAAGCGATTGTGGTGGCTTTGGCACAGGCGCTGCTGCGCTGTGTGGGGGATGAGATCTGCCGTGTGCTGTGACCCCCAGCAGAACCCGTGTGCCCCTGGTGCCGATGTCGTGTGTGGGTGGGTGCCCCGCTGGTGTTGCAAGCACACGTGGCTGCTGGGGTCTCACTCACCCCATCTGACTTGGTGTTTTTCTCTGCTCTTTCCACTCCCCGCATTTCCTTCAGCTGGCTCCGTCTGGCTAACAGCTTTGACTGGGGGGTGTCTCAGGAGTGGGCAGCTTTTGTTTCCCGAAATGTAGCAGCTCCAAATTACTGCCAACCTAGGGTTTTTGTCACTGGTTTTCCCTCCTATGATATTCACAGGAGTGTCTTCTTGCGCTACTCTGTCATTTAGGGGGACAGTCTTTCTGCTGTAAACACACTGCTTCTTTCTTTCCCCAAACACCTTTTAACTCCAACAAGGTTAAAGCCTGGCATTCATATTCTTAGTCTGTCAGGCTGCTGCAAACAGAGCAATAGAAAAAGAAGAAATTTTAGTGCCATCCTAGATTTTCTGTGTGACTTCAGAATGGTTATTGTAATGGCAGAGCTGATCAAATACAGCAGAAATGTTGTTTTTAAATATTTATTGCTATTCCAACTGATGACTACTCAACAACAACTCATACTTTATTTACTTATTTGTTTGCAATTTGAACATCTACCTAAAGAGACTTTCCTTGCACAAATACTAGGGGAATGGCTGTTCTTTGTACCAATGCCCCTGTTCAGCTTCCAGCAAAAGTATTTGAGAAAAGACAAGAAATACATGTTCCTCGTTGCTTTCCAACTGCTCTTCTTCATCCATTATTGCTATTACTCCTATTGCTACAGAGTCAGAAGGTCTCAGATAAGGTACAATTACTATGTGACCTGGGTGACAGCTGCTCTGACTTGCTGAGTTAGGTGATCTAACTCTGCAGGTCAGCAGCAGGATCTACAAGGCATTGCACAACCCTGTGGGAACAAGGATCTGCTGTGAAGGTCTCCCGGGTGAGAACTCCCCTGCTTTTACAGGTTCCAGCATTGGACCAGTAAGGAGACTCGATATCATTTGGTAACAGGACTACTCAGTGCAGGAAGTAGAGCATGTACAAGCAATCACAGATACAAATGCTAAAATCAAGTTGATCAGTCTCAATGGGGAAAATGAATCAGCAATTAATGTAAGCAGTGCTGGGGTTAAAAGAGGCTTGGAGGAGGAGGGGAGTTGATACATTGAGATAGAAGGTTGGTGGATGGAAGTACACTCAGAAGGTGACTGGAGACTTTCCAGTGGGATAGAAGTATTTTTTGATTGTGGGTTGAAGATTCAGATAGGTACTGAAATCTGCAGGGTGTTCACTGGTTGTTGTCCCACTTTCGGGTGGTAAATTTATGCCACCAAAAAAGTTCCCAAAATATTTGTCTTCCTTCTATCTCACAGTCTCTGCCACGTTCAGATAGAGAGGGAGGATGGACTTCTTCATATTTTTCTCCTCTGTCCCCTCTCCTTTTCACTACAGAGGCCTGTCCAGGTCGGAGCATCCTCAGATGCACATCTCTCTTCCTGCTGGATGTGGGACAGGCATTTTGGTCTTTGTGCTCTGGGCTGCCAGAGCAGTAATATTTTTTCCAGGAGTGCTGAATACTTGCCAGAACTATTTAAAACAAATAAACAAACAATTTCTTTTTTGCCAAGCTCTTACTGTATTGCACAGGCCCAGTGGCAACTTTTTAATGACAAATATTTCCTGAGGTTTCTGTTCGTGCTTGGACACAGCAATCGTGTACAGAAGCCGCATTATGCACACATTGGACCGAGCGTAACAGCACCTGCTGCTGCTCCTGCTGCTACTAAAGAGAGAGCAACTAATCTCTTTAATTGTTGGAAAAGAATTAAGACTTTGAATTATCTTATTGCAGAAACACAGGTATTTTTCCCCCCTGCAGGCAGGGAAGAAGATGCTCTACCTGTTCTGCTGCATGAGTGAGGGACTTAAACCATTGGGTGGGTGACCTCCACCGGCAGCACCCAAAGGAAGAGTAGGACTGTATGGACACCCACCACTCCGTTATCTATATGAGGATTGGCACCCGTGGGTTTTATCCCACAATGTCAGCACTACGTGCGAGACAGAGGGGCCAGTTTGCTCCCTGGAGCTGTGGCAGAGGCAATTCCTTCGGGTCCCATGGGCAGCAAAGGGGACAGGCTGAGGGCAGGGTTAGGCTCTCTCTAGGAGCAAGGCGAATGCAAATGGCAGCAGGATTGTCTGGGCACCGCTGGAGCCCGCTTGTCTGCAGGCGTGCCGCATGTTCTGGGCGCGCCGGGGAACCGCAGGACCACCGGCACATCGGCTGTCTCCGGCGGAGAGATGGGCTCGTCATGCAGACAGCACATCTGCTTCTTTTGCCTGGGAGGAAGAGGTGGTGAATCCAGAGCAGAAAATAATCACGGGGAAACTGTTTTCTTGACAAGGATTTTGTAGCACGTTTTTAGGAAGACCTTCCTGGCCACAATGCTGCAAAGTCACACTCTGAGGGGCACCGGGAGTTAGAGGAGCTCTTGAAGGACTAGGGAGGGTCTGTTACCAGTCATTCCCCACACTCAAAGCTGGACAAGACTGGGCTGTACTGGTCTTCTCTCAAACACTACCAACATTTTGTTAGCCTCCTTGTCTCAACTCCCCTCCCAGTCCATTTTTCTCCGCTTCCAGACCCTTATCTCCTTGTCAATGTTAAAGCAAGAGGAGTGGAAAAGAGCATGGAAAAGAGCAAAAAAGATCCTTTCCATCCTTTCAGCTCCCTGCTGCCCTCCCCCCCGCCCCCCTTCCCACAAAGGAGCTGCAAGTATTCCTCTGCACCACAAAAAGGACCTGCCAATGGGTCTAGGACAGAAAGAGTTAAACTCAGACGAGCACCAGCTCCAACACAGTTAATCCATATAAAGCTCATGGATTTCTCTGCAGTGATCTTTGTGGTTGTCATTTGCATTTTTTTCCTTTTGTGAAATCTTTTCTTCTTTCCTTTTACACTCGTATGCATGCAGAAATTAGCATATTGTACCGAGAGTGGGAGATGTAAGAAGCCGACCCCCTGCTGTTCAGCGGATTGTGCAATCTGCAGGCGGCATCAATTTTTCAGCAGTTTTCTCATTTCTCATTACAGTCAGGGCACCGCACAGCTCCCGATTCAACACAATCCCTAGTGGTCCTACAGACAAGCATATGGGCTGTCGAATAGCTGTGCTGCTACTTTCATAGCATTAATATCCTTGTTTATGCTTCCACCGTAATTAATCCTGGTATTAATATAGTTTGGGCTTAGCTTTACTAATTATGTATGGGCTAGCAGGATAATTATGTCAGCAGACTCCGGCACTGATACTTGACAGCAGTTTGCTAACTGCTGCACATAAACACTTTGGCCGATCCTGCCTTGGAAACAAGGGAGGCAAAGAGACGAGGAGGAGGCTGTACATGGCGACTCGATGTCTGATAACTGTAAATACTGTTTTTAAAATAAGGAAATTTCACAAGCACAATAAAGTTGTCCTCAGGTATCAAACTCTGTGGTTGTCATAGTGATGTGTGCATTATTAAGAGGGTGTTGTTCACTCTGGCATCTAAGCTTAAATGAGGACAGCTCATTATCGGCCCAACGAGAGTTCCTTTCCCCACTGACCACATCGCAGCTTGACTGTGCTTGGGGCTGAGGGGAACTTTTTTTCCCTGTGCTCCTTCCCTACCCTCCATCCCACTCCACCCTGCATAGCCTCAGCAAGCTCTTGGTGCAGCGTACTGCTGTGGAAGGCTAATGAATGGCTAGTGCTAGGAAAGCCATTTCCCAGTTTTCCTCTGGTTTTGAGCCTGCCTGTGACTTTAATGGGTACGAAAAATCACGTTTTGGCCACTTTGGACTCTTTGGCTGTCTCTGGCCTGCACGTTCATTAACATTGCAGATTGGGGAGTTTAAAACAAGCCATTAGTTTGCTTTTATTTCTGCACCTGTTTCTGCTGCCTGACTGTTCCCAGCAAATATCCTTCGAGGGGTCAATGATGTCCCTTTGCGCCAGGCACATGGCTTAATGGAACTTCCTTTGCTTATCATTAGCCACTTTGCATTTTTATAGAGCACTATTAACTGGGATGCAGACTTGCTTTTAATTCCCTTCTGAGGTTTGTACACAGCGGTCACATCCCTCCCCCGCTCCTCAAACAATCCAATTATCACAGTTTGTCACACAGACGTGGATGACCCACACGCCACCTGCTCCGCTGGCGAGCCCGATCCTGCGGGATGGCAGCCTAGCATGGCAGTTCGAGTTTTGCCTCAGAGGGGCCCTTTAAATGGCTTTAAATATCATATATCTGCTTTTGTTGGCAAAACCAAAACCAGAACCCGAAATCAGCTGTGAAATTACATTATTTGAGGGTGTGAAAGAGATGTGAAAATTACTTAAAAGAATTTCATTTTTTGCCTTTCACTCCCTCTTTTTCCCCCCCTTTTTTTTCATGGAATAGATTTATGTCTAGACAGGCAATGTGTGTGTTGTTCAGCCCCATTAGGCAAGCCTGACAATGTAAGGATCTGATCATCTGGAAAGTTTGAAAAGTGAAAGTGAGTGAGAATGCTGCTATTGGCCTCCTATACAAGTATGTATGCAAGCGTGAGGTCAGAATTAAGGATGTGATTAAATGTCATCAACTTCAATTGGATTTACTATGTGCTGATGCATTTTTCTGAAATGTCTCCCAAATCTTAACCCGAAGACATGGGTGGAAATATTCCCCATGTCTTCAGCTCATTTTGGAGCAGACCCTTTGAGCTTTGCCATTAAATCCCCCAGGTCAGACTTCCCTCTGCTCAGCCCTCCCGGTGTGATTTCAACCCTTTTCTAGCAGCATCTGGCTTTTTGCCCTGCCGCAGCCCAGGGACATCTGGCTCTTGCTCGAAAGTGGCTGTACCATCATAGAGCACAGTACCTTGGGTCCTGCTCCTGTACCTATTCTCCTAAATTGAAGGGTCACTTGCTGAAACACAGGACCAGTCCTAACACCAGAAACTTCATCTCATCACATGCAGAGATTGTAACTGGAGATGCCAGAGCTGTGTGCTCTCTTTGGCCCCGAACCCTGAAATATTCTTTGCCCAGCAGCAGCGTTTCAGGAAGGGTAGAGCCTGGTCTGAGTGGCCAGTGGGTGACCTCAGGAACGGAGGGGCTGAATCCATGGCCTGGGTGATCCTCCTACAGCCGGTCAAGGGTGAGCTGTGAGTTGCCCAAAGAAGAGGCAATCCCTGTAAATTCTCCACAAAGCATTTGTGAGAGACCTCTTCTAACAGAGACTTTTGCATGTTTACAATTGCACCGGGGGTTTTCCACAGCTTTCTCCCAGTTTTATTTTATTTTTTCTTTTGGCCATAGTATTTCAACCGAAAGTAACGAGGTCCCTCCAGTAAGGGTTTCATGCTGCATGTTCTCTTTGTCACACAAAAATCAAAGGGAATTTTGCACGTGAATAAAATAAGAGGCCCTCAAGCTATAGCTAGAAGGTCCTGGATTACTCCATCAGTCTACAGGAGAAATCCTCCTGCCCTGAAGCAGTCATCTCCAAGGAAAAACTCTCTGTTTGTGTTCTTAGACTCTAGAGGAAATTTGGATACACTGTGGAACTGCATGAAAGTTTTTACCTTTCCACCAAATCCCAGGTTTCCAGATCTTGAGATGCAGATCCTCTGAAAGTTACGTGTTGTTTAAATGCTGGACATTCCTCTTAGTTCTGCATAATTTCAAGGCTGGGAGTCGGTAGCAGGGAGCAAAATAAGCCAAATGTTTTAAGTGTGTGTGACAAGTAAATGGATTGGCATTTTGTCTTGTATTTCAAAAGGCTTTTCCTACTGGGAAATTAGCCTCTACTCGTAGCGTTGGGATAATCTTCTTATAGTCCAGTTCATCAATATCTTAAGTACCCACATGCTTTTCGTGTACATCAAAGTAACTGATATTTACATGCTGGTTGTTAACCATCTCAAGTAAATTTTCTAGCAGAACATGGGTGAGTTTTAGCCAGCTGTGCACACTTTAATAGCACAGACTAAATAGGCCTATCGGTATAGTTACATTTCCCAGATACCAGGAGCTTGTTAGACCCTCAGAGTACAACTGCATTTCTCTCTACCCTCAGGACCTTGCAGGCTGGCACAAGATGCTGTAGGGGAAGAGAAAGGCCTGGAGGAACATGGACATCAGCACTAGAAATCGGGTGCTCAGCAAAGGTCTGTGGGTAGAATGGAGAGGTAACAAATTGACAGAATAAGCAGCAAGGACCTTTTGTTTGGCTCATTCTTGATCAGCTACTTCAGCCTGTAAACTTGGTCTTTTTGGATTCCCTGCAATGGTGGAACATAGTCCTCAGTTCTGCATTCCAGTACTCAGTGACAGCAGAAATGGCTTGTTTTTAGCAGTTTTAGCAAAATTCAGGATAGAAGTGGGGATGATGGATCTACTGGTGACTAAAATACAACCTGAGACCGAGCGAGTGCCTACACTGCTGACAAGCAGAAGTTGTGAGGGCATATCAGGGAAAGATCTTTGTGCACAAAACATGCTTCTGTTCCTTCTAAACACCTGCTTGACCACTGTCAGAGAGAGGCTACTGGGCTAAACCCTTGTTTTGATGCAATATGGCCTTTCTTAATCTATTTTAGGGTGTACTGTTGCATACCCAGTGCTTCTGTCTCTGTGGCATTCCCTCTGTTGCAGGTAGCACTGCAGACACCTGGGCAGAGATCAAGGCCCTTGCTCTCCATCTCCATGAGTCAAGGCAATGAAAAGTCACTTTCATCCCGCATGGGGGTGGAAATACTAATGCGGAGGGCAGCCAAGAATTGCCCTGTTGCTCTGGGGTCTTGGAAAGGCAATCTTAGCAGATTGGGGGAAGTGTTAGTTTGTTTTCCATCTTTTCCCAGAGTTACTACAAGGGAGATACATTGGACCAGAAACATAAACGAAGCGTAGGATTTTTTATTAGTGCACGAGCACTGAAACTGCTACTCATGGTGTATGGTTTGCAGTTTTGTTATGTGCTGCATGTATATTCACCATTCATAAATATCTGCAATTACGCTTAGTGATGCTGTTGGAAACCAGAGTCATATCTCCTTTATGAGTTTATAAAAGGACCCTTTCAACTTAAAACGCCAAGTGAGCGAGCCAGTTATACAGATGTGTTATTTTAAGCATGTGCTTTCATCCAGGACCTCTAGACACACATCAAGCTGAGCAAGCAGGGGAGTCCTTTGCTCAACCAGACCGAGGTGTATTTTCCAATCACTCTTAGAATTTAAAAAGCTTGAGTTATTTTAATATTTCTGAGTCTTGTCTTTGTAAGGAAGCCATAGTCTGATAAAGTATTGGTTAATTTAAGCCAGTTGGAGGAGGATAATTACAGTTTTGGAGCAGCTTCTGTGTTTTGCCATTTGTTTTTATTCTTCCCATCCGTCATGGTGATGGTGGTGGATGAGGAGGTGCTCAGGTGAAGTACCAAACGACAGCTGGGTTATTGGATTAGTGACTTCTGTCTGGAGCTTTGTGGGTGACCCTGGCTTTTCCTCCCCAAGGGCATAGCAGTAGGTAAGTAGTGCTGTTCAAACCTGATTTAGACAATGTTGAATGTGCTCTCTTTTGAGAGACACTGAATAGGTGAGCTCACCCACTTGTTTTTATTTACCACTACATGCAATCTTTGTTGCACAGAAGGACTTAATCTAGTCTGTGACAGCATCCAAGTATTTTCTCTCTCGTTTAACTTTTCTGGTGGAAGGCAATTTGCCTTAAAGCATTTGGGCTTCAGCAAAGCAGAGAAATCACCAAAAATGTATCTACAGCGATTTCTGCTCTTAGGATCTACCCCCTTTCCTGGTGATGTCAGTTAGGGCAGCAATGGCCCAGGTACCACTTTATCCTTTGGTCCACGTAACACTGAAGGCTCTTGGTGATGGCATCCTGCTCCTGCACAAGCCCCAGGTGTGCCAGTGGTTAGCTGAGAGATCTGGTCATCGCTGTAAATAAAAGCGGTCGGGACAGAAGGAGCGGGTCTCTGATGAATTGCATGCTAAAGCAGATCCGCGTTCTGCCAGTTGCGTGATTATACACTGGGACATGATTTTTTAATGGAGATGGAAAACAGACATTTTGACAGGACTGAATTTTGCTCAGGGCTATCTATGTGCCAGTCTCACTGAAGCGTCTTGGCCGAATTTGTTCCTGGTTTGAGAAGACACAACTCTGCTGAGGCATGATAGAGCTGAGTTTGATACCGAGGTGCAGCTAAAGACAAGTACTCCATGCTGCCTTCTGTCAGGGCAGAGAGAGGAGCCCTGTGAGATGCTAGTTATGAAATCCTACTGCTGCCCCGTGCCTGTTTGGCTGGCAAGCATGCAGATTTAAAGAAAAATGTTTTGGTTCTCTAACTGATATTTAATTTCAACTCTTTTAAGCTGTCTTGTTGAACGTACTCCCTGTGAACAAACTGTTGTTGGGGCTTAACCTGTTCTGAGATTTTAGAAAATCTCAGAGAATGTCTGACTTTCACAGGCATAGAATTAGACTGAAATATAAATAAATGAACAAACAGAGAAAGAAAGAAAAAATTGCTGAAAGGAGTAATCCGTAATGGCATTTCAACTCCTGCAATACAAGAGGAGAAAAACTTTTCGAAGTCCTTGGATGTGCATCTTGCCAGAAGGGATCATGTGACATTTTCTTCCCTTTGGTGATGGTGCTAGCAGGGCTTTGGGAAGCACTGGTGCTGTAACTATTGCAGCATTATCATGATACAGTTATGGATGGAATTTCTTTCCCCTCTTGAAATGGTACTTTTTTTGAGATGCCTTCTGTCTGGAAGACTTCAGGCCAAGGCTGAGACTGTGTTGGAAGGGGAACTGTAGTCAGATACAGGTGGGCTTGGCTGAACTGCAGAAGGGTAAATGTGTCGACAGTATTATTCCTTGGCCCATATTAGATGGGAAGTTAGATTAGGTGATTTGGTAATCAAGCCTAAAACAGATACTGCTGTACTAATAGGAGACAGCAAACTTCTAAGTTAATGCCAAGATGTCAACAATGATGTGTTCCTCAGAGGACTTTGAGAAATACTGGAAAGAGGTTTTAGTCCAGCAAACTGGATTTCACATACTCCGTGCACGTTTGGCAATCCCATCGAAGGTGTAGCACTGATTCTTGTCTCCTGGCTGAGCCACGTTTAGCTGCCTTGGTGGACTATCAGATTAACACTATCCTGCAAGGAAGAAAATAGGGCCTAGTCCCTTATGGCCTCAGGGATGGGAAAGGGAATGGTTTGGCAGTGTGATTGGGCTCTTCCCCATACAAGGACTCCTGTATAATGGTGTTAGAGATGGATCTCACCACCTTCTGTTGGCAGTCCTGGTACTCCACAGATAGGCCCACCTAACTGACCTGATCTGAAAGGTTGTGCAATAATGGTATTGGAGAACAGCACCCTTCATTTATCCATTGAACTCACTGAATGCTGCCTGCTTCAGCTTGCCCAGCAGAGCTGTGGTACCCTGTAGAGCTGTATGGGAAGTTTGTATTTTATATGATAGCTCATAGGAGCTCCTATCTAGTCCATTTGAGTTACCTCCTGAGAGGTTCAAAAGGCCACTCCTTGGGCGGTGGCTAATGGTTATCTGCCAGCTGTGATAGCTGGAGCTCACTGACTCTGTCTCTTGCACCAAAACTGCCTTTACCACCTAAACCCTCCATCGCTGAGCAGCCAGCCACTGAAATTTAATTTAAGTCTTTTCTGTCTCCGCAGGGCCCAAAATGAAGGTGCAGAAGGCAAAGCTCTCTCCTGCTACCATTGTGTGGAGAAGCCTGTTTGCTCCTTATTTGTGAAAGAGTGTTTCTTTGGAGTTTTTTTAGGAAAGATCAAGTATGACAAAAAGGTGTGGAAAAAAAAAGGTGGAATCAGGCTGCTTGCAATGAAAGGGGAAATAATTCTGAGAAACACAGCAATTTAGACATTGAAGTCTTCTTTCTCCCTGAGAGAAAACCCCATCCATTAAAACAGTCATAAAACCCTTTAAATCAGGCTCAGGTACCTTTCAGGAAGACGATTGCCAGTTCAGAATCTGTTCAATGTGGAGAAGTACAAATGTACCAGTTTTAATCATGATAAATAACTTCTCTTTTATCAAATCATCTCTGCTGGAAATAGTTTTGCTCTGCGCAGTAATGATAATTTGCGCACTTATCATTCGGTACCTTCCCAAGACAAGCAGCCAGCCATGGGATGTAATTTAACGACTTATCAACCACAGTTTCATCCAGCCCTTTCCAGCCAAAAGGGCATTTCACACTATTTAAGAGACTTCACCATATATTGCCATCAATTTAAGATTTTACCAGCCCCTAGTCATTAAAATTTTCCACTCAGCACTTCGCTTTATAACCTGGGGATGTAGCTGCTGAACGGCACCAGCAGGCCCACGGAATTATCTGCTTTGTGCAGGTGATGGGATAATTACCAAAAGAATGCAAATCACTAGCTGGCTATCAAAGGACGCAATCATGATTAGCTCTATGTGTCATGTGCAGAGGCGGGAAAGGCATGGCGGGAAAGAAAAAAGGAGTATCTGTGGCAGGCTTATCCCCTTCCTTGGGTGTTTTCCAGTGGAGGTGTCTCTCTGGGGTTGTGTCTGTTGAGCTCTCAGAGGGTGGGATCTGGCACCAAACTCAGCGGGTTGCACATCGTCTCCAGCGCAGCAGAGAGGCAAGGAAGGTTGGAGGGGTCCCACGGTTCACTCCCCTGCAGTCCTTTGTGGTAGGTCCAGGTCTGGAACAACCCTGGCTTCAAGACCAGAGTGTGTCTTCGTGACTGGTGCAAAGGAGTTACTGAAGAGTTGTGTAAGTCAGGCACACAGGAGCCGTGTTCAGGAGTGGTCACTCATTTTGGTCCTAGTCAGGAACTGGCTGGTGGTGGACAGAGGAGAGCACTTCTCTGTATTTAATTATGCAGTGCTTTGAGTGAGTTTGGGATCCCCTCTCTGCTGAAAATACCTGCTTGGTGGTGTGTAATTTCTGTTTTGATGACAGGTTCAAATGAAAAGGGCTTAGAGGGACTTACCCACCTGAAGAAGGTTTTCCCCATCCCAAATTTCTACAACAGTGACCCTAGGCTTCCATTATAGTCAGGATACACAAACCTAACATAGTCTTGGGTCTTCCCCTTCTTGTCTTCAACCCTAAACTGTGTTGTTCTTCCCCATTTTTATAAATAGAGATGGGATGAGCAGCTTAGCAGACAGACTTTTGCATTGCAATGTGAATAATGAGAGAGTCCTACTTGCTCCCGTTGAGATAGGTTTTATGGGAGTGGGGGCCATCCCTGGCCTTTGTAGCAGCCTTCTTCTGACAGTCCTACCAGCACTTGCTGGTCCTGCTATTCCTATCTGAAAAAGAAACACAAGTACAGTGCTTTCTGGCCTCACGACAGTCAGAATCAGGCCCAGTGCTCCCCACCTGGCTATCGGAGCTGTGGCAAATTTCCCCAAAGCCTGCTAAAGCCTCACTGCAGCATCCTCAAATTCCTAACTGCACCCCTTACTCCTCCTGGGAAGCACACTGCTCATGGCTGCTTCTTTGCTCTTCCTTCCCACTCATGTCTCTGCTTGGAGGGGAAGACTGGAGAAATAGTGACAGCCTTCATAATTGTCAGCACAGTGGGTGAGCTAACATGAGCCTTTTCTCCTCTGATGGCTGCCTCAAAGCTCACAAGAATCTGAGGAGTCTGCCCATTTGGCAAATCTGGCTGAGCCTGACCAACCAATCCAGAAGTTGTTGGGGGAATTGCTCTGCAAATCTTGCTTACTCGGGAAACCATCCTTTATTTAAAATGTTGCTTCATTTAAATAGACGTCTTTCCTCTCCTTCAGCTACTCCTTGCTTTTAAAAGGTCCTTTAGACTGGAAGAAAAAGCATATAATCCCATCCACAAATGGTTCAACATCTGTTTTAAAACCCCCCAAAACTTGAAGAAGTCATCTGCTTCTACCCCTCTTGCTGCTCTCGCTTGGGGATGTCAACATAAGACACACAGCACAGGAACCAGGAGTCAAAGACCCGGACCAGCCTTTTACAGGCTATGTTGGCATAAAAGGAGAGAGAAGGGATAGAGAAAGGTGGAGGAGATAGAATAGGATGGTGAGAAAAAATATTCACATTAAGATGAATTCTAGATGTATTTTTTCCAGTCATTTTTCATGCTGAGGTGGCTTCTGTGCAGGTCGTTGTGCATGGTAACTCAGCCAGACCTGTTACAGCAGAAGCTCACAGTGCAGCACGATTTAATTGCAAAAAAAGTTATAGGATTCCTGAGCCTCCTCCCACCTCTGGGGTGTGGGAAGTCATGCAAAACTGGGGGCTGAACTGTCTGCTGTCACGCAGCACCCACATCCCTGGAGTCCACAGTGCCTCTTTTAGTCATCACATAATTTTTTTCCCCTGTGCACCTCACCTCTCTTAAGGCTTTGTTGCCTCATGCGTAGGCAGTGCCCGCTGTTTTTATGGTTGGGTACAAGCTGTAGGAATAAGGGAGGGGGTGAGAGAGAGGGCTGGGCATGCTCCAGCTGTTTGCCCCTGGCACCACATTAATGTGCTGGTCTGGCTGTGTGCTGCTGTTTCCATCTGTGGTGGCATTTAGTGCTGGAAGATGTGTGGGCCAAAGCACAATCTCACATTGTTTTGAGAGAACCTTTTATTTTTTTGCCAGCTAACAAAGTGACCCTGCCATCAAGCTGGGAAAATGCCACTCCACTGTTTGAGAAAGGAGGAAAATTCCCATTACCAACTGTAATGAATTTATTCCTTGGTTTACACCTGTGTAAACACGAGGAGAAAGAGGCCAGGCTTGGCATGACAGGGCCAGGAGAAGATTTACAGCTGAGAGAAGGCTTTAAAAAGATGGCGTTGAGAATAGTATTCTGCCTCTGCCTTTGCAGCCAGGATCATTATCTCTTATTGCCATAACTTTGGGGTAGGCTGCTTGTGTCTGTGTAGCTGTTTATCTTCCTGATGGCCTACAGGTGCTATACACAATCAGCATTACAGTCGGCTTGCATAAGGTATTAGGGAGGGAACACTTGCTTGAAAGAAGACCCCAGCTTCTCAAAATGCATAAAGATTCTGTAATGCCATGTTATTAAAATGCAGAGATTGGTCAGTGGATTTTTTTTGAGCCAGAATCCAGATTTTCAAATGCTTTTTTGCTTGAGAGGGGGGATAGGCTTTAAGAAGATGTCTCTTCTTGCCTGGTTGGTAACATCAGAGCAGGGTCTACACCAACACCAGGTGCTTGGCATCATGCAGGGAGCTGCTCAAGGCTAGAGTTTCTGTTTTGCAGAGGCCAGTGGATGTTTTTGAAGTCTGATGTCTTCTGAAAACATGTCTGGGTTGTCCTTCAGTGAGATACAGAGACCTGAGGATATCACTGGAACGCCTGGGGGAAGGCTCTTTTCCTCAGCACAGCTTCCCCTCTCTGGGCTGCAACCGTGGAGGCTCTCCCCATGCTTTTTCTCTACCCAGGTAAGCGAGGATATTTTTGCCAGACTCTCGTCCTGGGCTGTCTTTTGGATTTCTGAAGGGGTATTATGCTGACTATACTGCAGTGTTTGTCTTCAGCGTTTAAGACTTTGCTGAGGGGTGCGTATTTTTTTCCAGAAGTCCTGAAGGAAACCTCAGGATTCCATTTTCTTGTAGCTGTCAGCCTCTTGGGAGTGTGGTTAGGATGCATACACCTGCTCTGTTCCTGAGTGAGCACAGCACAGGACGTGTCCTTCCACCTGCTCTGACTTTAGTGTCCCCTGAACACCTTTGAACATCCAGTGGATGAGAGACCCCGCCCTGGCAGCCGGCTGCACTCATCCACACAGGCTGGGATAGCACTGCAGAGCATTTCCCTTCCTGACAAAGCCTCTTGGCTTCACCTTGTTTCCTCAAAGAAGGCTCTGATGCAGCACCATAAATCATCATGGCCAGGAAATACCCTTTTGAATCCCACAGTATCGTTTTAAAGCTCTGGACTGGACGTGGTCTTTTGGCAAATACCAAATGTATGCTTAAAAACTGAAGGGCATTTCTTCCCCCTGAAAGTGGTCTGGAAAGGAGCAGATTGTCCTTGGACTGTTTGCAGAAGCTGGAGTTCAGCAGCTGTCATTTGTTTGGCTTCTCCCAACCTCCAGGACTGATGATATCCTGGAAGGCAGGAGGGGGTTGTGGTTTGGAGGGGCTGGGGCAAGTGGAACAAGGTTTTGAAATTGCTAGCAATTTAATACTTTCACATCTAAAAGATCTCTCTTCTCTCATCTCTTGACTGTATTGTGCTCATTTATTATTTTCTTTGACCAGAGGCCAACAAACAGCAAGCAACACATATATATTTTGCAGAACAAAATTAAGAAGTGGTTTCTGGTAATAAGTCTTGAAGAATTATTAAGGTGTCTACGTTCACCCTGCATGATAGAAGGGGAGGAATCAATGCTGCAATTGCTACTCATAAACAACTCCAAAAAGCACAAAACTTCCACCCTTTAAAAAGGAAGGTGAAAAGGATTCTGAGCAATTTAAAATTTGGTAAACATCTTTGGAGATCTGAAACAAATTACTACGAGGAGCTCAGAATGGAGCAAACTGTGGTTCGCTATCCAGAGCTTTTTGTAAAAGACTGAAATTCAGTGAACTTTGTGCTCCTGAATGTGTTAAAAGATTAAGAACCCTTGTCATATGCCACTTGAAGACAATGGAATTTTGACTTGGTCAAACAAGGGTCAGACCTAAATAAAGGACTTAGGTTTTCAACAAAGCAGATGCAATGTCCTGCAAGTTATGGGCAAAACACCTCTGTCTAATCAAGCAGATCCTGTTGTCCTGGCAAGAAGCCAAAGCTCATTTCTTCAGGGAATGCCCTTTTCTTTCCTTAGGAGAGCAGTCTCTGACTGCAGCTGCCCAGGAGAATATCCAATTGCAGAAGGCATGGAAGTCAGTATCTAATGCAAGCATCCAACCACAGTGAATCCGCATTTTATTTCTACCTAATTCATCTGCTGCACATCCTTTTGAACCGGTGAAGGGGGCCACGGAATTTGCCCTGCACAGGCAGAGTATAGCACTGCGAGAAGCTCAGAGAAACTGGGCAGGGAACGCTGTAGCTGCCTGCCTTTTCCAGAAAGGATCAAATTCCTTTTCTCTGATACTCCGTGCTGGACCCTGATGGTAGTGGGCTATTAACAGCAGCAGGTCACTCTAAGAGAATACATAAGGAGGGTGATAGGTAGAGCGCACAGGTTTGCGTGTTGAGGGATGCAGCAGTTGGTTTGCTTCATCTGGATCTCTCTTTCTGCTCTCACCAGCTTTGTCCTCATGAGTATATACACTTGGAACAGGCTGTACCAGCAGTTTCAGTCACTTTGGGGCTTCAACCTCAAGTTGTGCAGAACTGCAGACATGAACAGCGCAAAACTGTCTTTAGCTATTTGTTAAACCAGGAAAAGAAAGATATGTCACCATCCTGATATCTAGCCCTGTACATGAGTTTGTCCTGAAGGCAGCCATATATATGTTTGTCTCTATATCAGAGAATCTAAGTTAATTTAGTTGTTGGGCTATTTCTTATGCCAAGGATAATAAACCAAAGGGCTCCACACCCAGCAGTGATTTTGTAGAGTGGTGTCATGAATGTGGATAAAGTTTACAGAAACAGATCTTTATTGTGCTTATCACTTTTCTGGTAATATCTAGATTAATATTTGAGGTGACAGGCCATACAATCCATAAAAGGCAAATTGTGCACCACCATGGTCTCACCAAAATGAAACTCCCCTGTATAAAGGTAGAGTAGCATAGACACACATTAAAAGTCAATATGTCTCTCTCACAGTTAGAAAACAAAGCCCTCCCTCACCCCTCTTTTAATAGCAGTGGCTCTGAAAAGGGCATTAGTTTTACTTCTGTCCTTAAAGCTAAAAGGAGAGCACATGTGACTCTTTGGTCTTTCAAATAAAATGAACTTTATTGCAAATGTTTGTTCTTTCGTTGTCTTGCCAGTTGGGTGGCTTCAGGAGCTTGCATAATACATGTGCAGCATTGTACAGTAATTGTTCCTCATCCTCAAAAATTCACAGGTTATGAATTCGTAAATTGTTTGTGCAGCTGACTGTGGCTTTGAGCTTCTCCACAGCTAGCGAAGACTGAAACCAGTGCAGACTGCATGTGTACAGCTTCAGTGAATCCAGATTTTATATTTATCCTTAGCCTGAGTTAGCAAAAAATACATCAGCCTCAAGTCTAGTACAAAGGGTACCTCAGGGTGGCAGGGTGTGAAGCCCAGATTTATCCTGGGTACCCTTAAATAAAGGGAAATCTAATTGAGGTTCCTGGTTCGGGAACATCACCAGAGCTACAATACCTACAGCCAATATAAGTAAGACCACTCCAGAGGGCAATGAGATTGAGATGCATCACCCTACAGGACCTCTTTATCTATCTAGGGAGAAGTAAAATAGAGCTCTTAGGTGACCAGTCAGTAAAACAGAGTACAGGTAATGTGTTGAGTTGACATGTACCGAGGCCCGTGTGTCTGAAAGTGTTCAGGTCCTGCCAGAGAGGACTGTAGAGCTAGTGAAGTGTCAGAGTAGCTGCTGTTGTATTCCTAGGAATGCTCAGACCTGGGCAGAAGAATGACCTCGCAGCTGGAGGTGGGAAGGAAAAAGGGAAAACAGTGAGATAAAGACAGAGGAGCTGTCTTTAATAAGGAATGTGAGTAAAGGAAGGAAAAAATGCAAGTAAAGCTAGAACAAAGAAGCTGAAAAGGACTCAACACTGTGGTAAGAGCACTTTATAGTGGTGTCTATATCTACAAACCTGCTCTGAGCAGCGTGTTTGTTCCTCTCTCAGCAGAATGCACGGGTGCTTCAGTTCCTCACCGCTGAGCGTCTCTAATGAACGCTCTTTTGTAGCCTCCTGAACGCCTCCCATGGCTAATGCAGGCTACGCTAACATATTTGCAAAGCTTTGCTTAGCAATGAATAGATCTGCCCTAACTTCAAAATACATCAGTGGCATGTAGCCTCAGGACCCCCTGTATCTTAAACACATCCCTGGTGGCAAGCCAGATTTAACTGCACGCAAAGCGGTGCCGCTCTTCTTCTGCAGGGCGCCGCCTCCACATTCAGCCAGAGCACCTGCAGCCATCCACAGCACATGGCCCTGATGTGAGCCCACAGGGAACAGAGGCGTTCTCTTCGCAGGTGAATTCGTCCCTGCGCGTCGTGGGCCCGGGCGTCAGCTTCAGCACCGGAAAG
This sequence comes from Mohoua ochrocephala, assembly GCA_013398855.1. Lineage (NCBI taxonomy): Eukaryota > Metazoa > Chordata > Aves > Passeriformes > Acanthizidae > Mohoua > Mohoua ochrocephala. The sequence continues at coordinate 17,089 of VZTA01008694.1, read as the reverse complement.
ATTTATATCTGATTACTCTTCTTTTAAAGGAATGTCACTCTCAGAGAGAATTTCAGTGCCTGGGGGCAAAAGGAAAGGATTGTTTTGGTTGTTTTGAATTGAGTGTTGGCTCTTTGCGTGTCAGGCTACTCAGCTTAAGCTTCCTGCATGTGGGCTCTCTGCCCCCATGCTGGTGTCTTTCAGCAGAGCTCCCTGGTAGCAGTGCAATAGTGGAGTAGATTAGTGATAACTTTCAGAGGGTTTGAAACTTGACAGAGTATTTCTCTCTCTGAAACAATGAAGTTATGCCTGCAGGGAGGTCCTGAAGACCTGGCAGGTATTCTTGGTACAAAAATTGGACAGAAGTCTCAATCCTACATCTCATCCCACCATATGAACACAAGTGCTCCATGGAGGATTCCTTTAGGATGGATGTTGTGCATGAAGAAGTAGATTTTGCTGAGAGAGATTTACCTCAGCTGCCTCTGAGCACTGTGCATGAGTGAGGTGTGAGAGGGAACGGCACTGGGGGAGCTGCAGCCTGTCTGTTCTGTGCTTGACAGCCATCAAGGGTTACCGCCTCTGGAATGTCGTTTGGAGCAACCCTAGGTAACATCTTGAGCAAGGGGATATGGGAATCTCCTCTTCAGTTCCTTCATTTCTCTGGTGCTCAGATCTGAATCCCAGAGGTCTGAGGGTTTGAAGAAACCATCACCCATTCCCAGCCTCATGAATCCAAAAGGTTACTGAACTTAGGAAAGCTGCTGATGAGTATCTGTAAAAGCAGGTGGTGGCTTTCGAGTGAGGATTTGCTTATGCAGAGTGGCTGAGAAAAACTTAATCTGAATTAACAAAATATGTGAATTGAAAGTGGATTATCAATGCCATATAAATGAGTGAATTCCTTACATTCTTCTCTTCAGAATTAAGATTATCCTAATTTGTTTCAGTATAATTATGAAAGAGAATGTTATACAGGTCTTTAATGAGATATAACTTACTGACCGTAAAACTTAGCCTGGGTTAATTTTTTTGTGTCTCCCAGTAGGGGTGAGATTGGAATACAGTCCTGGGTTTTTTTAGTAGGAAACTTGTATTGTCTTTACTGGGGATTTTAGTAACTGATTCTGAAAATGTAAGAATCCATTTTTATTATGATTGTACTATTTGTAACATTAGGATATGGAATCTCTGAATAAGCGATTAATTAATCCTCACCATGTCCCTGTGAGGGTGGTAAAGGCTTTGTAGCAACTTCTCTGTTCACTGCTGTGCTATGTCTGCTTTCAGCATGGAATACAGCAAGGGAAAGCGGTGCTACGAGATATGGGAGAGAATCAAATCTTATTGGACGCATGGGAGGAATTAAGCAAGAAAAAAATGTTACTGCCCAGCTTAGAATTTGGTCGAGCCACTGTGAGAAAATGTCAGGGGAGTTTTAGCGATCAGGGTGTCTGCTTTATGTCTAACCAAATCCACACGTAGGGGTGCCACACACACAGTGCACTGGCTGAATAGCAGGGTGTAAATATCGTAAAAATAATTGTAAAGATGTAAAAATAATTTATCTCGTTTCCTTCTGTTCATAAAGAGGATTTATCTGTTTACATTACATTCCTGTAAAAAAAAATTAAAATAAAAAGGGAAAAAAAACCCCCTCTGAGAAGACGACTGCTCTCTGAAGGCTTATTCTCCATTGTCATCGCTTGCTCCATCAGTGTTGCCGTGCAAAATGGTACTCCTTGCAGTCCCTTCTCCGTACAGGCAGCTTCTTTCTTTTCCTCAGAAGACAGTTTATTTTCTACCCAGTGCTAAATCTCATGTTTGTCTCACTTCTTTGAATGAGCACAAGCTTTTGTTCTTCTCATTTTCCAGTGCCTTTTTGCTGATCTTCTCTGCATGTATCTGAAAGGTCAGGAAAACAAATCGATATGAAACAGGACCTCCTGCCCCTTTTAACCTAACCTGTAGGAGGCAGGGAAGGGAAATCACCAATTACGTGAAAGGGAGCTTTAAATACACTTGAAAAAAAGCACTGTGGGAGTGAGGGTTTGGAAGGACAGGTGTTGACAAGATCATTCTCTGCAGTTCACAGGGTGCCTTTATGAACTCACGGTCTTCTCCTCCACAACGGTGTATACAGGCGGATCCATAGAGCTGAAGCATATCCCAAGAAAGAGGCGCTCCAACAGGGAGTGGCCCTCTCATTTCAGCATCACTGACCATGAAGGTTGGGCACTGGGAGCTGGACTGAGACTCACCATGTAGTTTGAGGGCTACCAAATGCTGACCTCTGTCTCCTACTGCCTGGGTTTTCTTCAGTACTTTCTGGTTACCACTCTCTTATTTCCATTCCTCAAGGTGACCGGCTCCTTCTTCTGCACATAACTCCCCATGCACATTCCAGAGCATCAGAGAGAGCCTCCACATCTGCATAGCAACTAGATTCCTGCTGCACCATCACTGGTGCAGTGAGGCCTAGAGTTGAGCTCCTGTCTAATCTCTAGCCTGAATACTACAGACAACTTTATTAATCACAGCCTCTGTTGCCAACATGCAGCCTCAAACATTCTGCTGAGAGTGTTCCGTCATGAGAGCGCTCCTGGAACCTCCTTGGCAGTGAATGGAGAGGAGGGAGCTCTCCCTTCACTTTCCAATGATGAATACTTCTTGATTGCTCATATATGGCCTTCATGCAAGTGTCTTGTGATAGCTGCTAACAATTCAGGCCTTAATCTCCGAAATTATTTTAGTCTTTAAATATCTGTCTTTGAATTTAGCCTTAATTGGTCTATCAGATTCAAGACCCTTGAACACCCTGCTAAGGTACCTTCTTTTCCCCCCAGCCTCATCCCAGGTGCCTTTTTAAAGAACAGCTTTTCACTTGCTGCTTATTTGGCTTGCTTGTTTTGACAAATACCAGTGTGGAAAAGTAGCTAATTGCTCTGCCCTCCTTCCAGCATCAAGGTCAGAAAATAGAGAAACACAGAGAGCAAAGTGAGCCCCCCTTTTAATGCACAGAATTAGAGTTTCAAAGAGCAGCCATCCAACCTGGATAAACAGCAACATTTTGCACAGGTATCAGCGAGGTTCTGCACCCTGCACTGCCTGTCTGCTTTGTTTGTAGCCTCTCTTTTGTGTTACATTTGTCTCTCCGAATCAAGCAGTAGCCAACAAACCCTTCCTTTTTGCATTTATCTGCACGTGTAACCCTCATGCAGGGGAAAACAACCGTGTGTCTCAGAAAGCTCAGCATTTGTGCTGCTGAGTGCAGGATGGTGGTGCTCCTTCGGCACGCTGGTTGTGTCACTCACCAGACCAGAGAGACAGAAGCAGGGGACAGAAACAATGATGTAAATCTATTTTACCTCTTCCAGATGTCATCTGTTGTGCTAGTGAAACCCCTTCATTAAAAGCTTTTTAAGAATACCTTTGCAGCAAAAGCCTTTTTCAAGAAACAGCTGTTAGAAAAAGAACATTCTTTTGCAGATGACAAAAGCAGAACCTCACATGCTGGATGTTTTTCAGTCTTCACTTTTCTTCCTCGTTTGCGTCCTGCACCAAGCCATTACACTTTGGGCCCATTCTTGCTCTTCAGCTGACTGCATGATTCCAATGGCAGAGCCAGGTTGCAGACAGATGATGCTGGTGTGTTGCACCTTTCATTTTGAAATGTCTCATGTGGGTAAGCTGCTGACATCTGTTGTAAGTTTGCTGTGCCCCTTGGGACACTGCTTTCCTACGAAGATCAGACTCTAGGACTCCAAAAGAAGAAACCAAGTGAGGAAACCATTCAGGGTCTTGAGCTTTTTTGGTGAAATTTTTTACACAGAAATGCCCTGTGTTGTCAGAAAAAGGGAGCCTAAGATTTATATCGTCAGAAATGAAAGCTGAAATTGGTCCATTAGACTGAGCAGAGAGCAATTTACCTGCAGATGCCTTTACTCTAAATGAGAGCACAGGCACTTTACTAGGCAGAAGCAATAGACTTTGAGATAAGATGGGACCATGGATTTGGCTTCCTGTGCAGCTCCAGGCAGCTCTGGTATTCTTTCAGGTCTCTGGAAGGCTTCGAGAGGCTGCTACTAAAGAATTATTAACATGAAGGCCACTTACATTGCTGGATCATAGACACCTTAATGACCCCTCCCTATGGAGGGGGGCCAGGTTTCGGTCCCAGTGGCGTAAACCTGGAGTAGTGGATTTTAGTGAATTTCAGTGGCATTCCTCTAGAAAAATCCATGTATAACGAAAATGAGACATTTTTAAAGCAATACGTTTTTATACTGGTTAGCTGCCCCATCCTTCAGCCTAAAAAAATTGTTTGGGATTCTCATGTTGCTTTGATATGGCAGGGCAGGAAGATAGCTAATTAATCACTGTTCACACTGTTACAGGAACTTCGTTCTTGCAGTCCGATGTACCTCAGAAAATGACGCTGAACAGCTCAGAATCTCTCTGAGGTGACGGTATGGTCACCCATCTGTATCTTGCCTGGAAGCGTTTTGCAGACCTTTTGAGGCTTAGTTGCTCAAAACATCACAAAACTGTGTTTTGCCTGAACTTCTGCTCATCTTTATCTCTCAGTGGAGATGGCAGTAGCGAAGCAGTAATCCCCCCTGGGACTCCTTACCTAATGCACGCTCTAAGTGATCAAGACACGCTGCTTACCTTCTCATCCACAAAGAGAGATGTGGCTTACTAAGACTTGAGCGATGAAAATCAGAGCAAAAGGCTGTAATGAAGCGGACTGATGACAGAAGAAACGGATAATTAACATGTAAAAGGTAATTGTTGCAGGCATTACACGTGGACTGAGCTGTTTTATGCAGACGCAAGCTTGGCTGTTTGCTCGGATACAGCAGGGTACACTGAGCACCATGGGCTTAGGCACAGCCTTCACACCACAGCTATGTGTTTATTCTGATGATCAGACAACTCTGCTGGCAGTTACTGCCATCACTCCATGAAGTTTAACTTGTACCACGTGCTGAAGTGCTTGTGCTATGGCACAGCCCTGAGCATCCCACCACTAAGCTGCAATAGCAAGCATGGTGAAAAATCGTCTTCTTACGGGAGTGATCATCCCCCTGTATCTGGCACTGGTGAGGCCACACCTCAAATCCTGCATTCAGTTTTGGGCCCCTCACTACGAGAAAGACATTGAGGTGCTGGAGCATGACCAGAGATGGGCAATGAAGCTGGGGAAGGGTCTGGAGCACAAGTCTGCTGAGGGAGCTGGGGTTGTTTAGCCTGGAAAAAAGGAGGCTCGGGGGAGACCTTATTGCTCTCTACAACTTCCTGAGAGGAGGGTGTGTAGCCAGTGGGGAGTACGCCTCTTCTCCCAAGTACCAAGCGATAGAACAAGAGGAAATAGCACCAAGTTGCACCAGGGGATGTTCGAATTGGATATTTGGAAAAATTTCTTCATGGAAAGGGTTGTAAAGTATCGGAACAGGCTGCCCAGGGAGGCGGATGAGTCATCATCCCTGCAGGTATTTAAAAGATGCATAGATAGGGGCATGATGGACCTGACAGGGTTAGGTTAATGGCTGGACTCAGTCTTAGAGGTCTTTTCCAAATAAAATGATTCTATGATTCATCTTTCCTCTCCTGCTATTTTAACTCTGACTCTGCTGAAAATTTGGCACCATGTTCCAGAAGCTAATCAAGCCCTTGTCTACTCTACTTTGCTCAAAATTTCCCTTTAGAAAAATGCTGTGAAGAGCAACCCACCAGGGAAAATGTAAAATTATGCTGAAATCACATGCAAGGTGAGCCTGCAGAATTGACATCCTGATACCTCCGATGGTTTTGATTTAAGTCTTTAGCTTAAACCACCAACAGTGTATTCTGTGTGAATGTGTGTATGCGTAACACAACTGTGTTTCTACTGCACACAGATTCATACATGCAATGAGACAGAGCAAGCTGTCTGCAAGTTCGGATTCAGGAAACAGATGTGCCTGTATCTTGCCATGTCCTCAGATCTCCAAAAGAGACAAACTGAAAAGATCAAGAAGATAGATTGCTTTAAAAGTGGATCTCCATTACTCCTGAAGAAGGCATGAACAAACAGTAGACATTTGCTCTGAAATTCTACATGGTGGTTTCTACTCTGCAATATAATTGCACTTGCTTATCTCATAACAGAGAATCCCGAAAATTTTACAGTTGGCCAATAGACCTAATAAGTGAACCTCAGCCATCTTCTTCTGTGAAATCCTTGAAACGGTGAGATCCATGCAGCACCACCATGTCTTGGGGTCAGGCTCTTCCTTCATGGAACAGAACTGACAAAGCTCTGCGTAGCTTCTTGGAGAGTATGGAAAAGGCCTTTCATGGGTGACCAGGCTTTTAAATTCCTAAAACCACCAAAGGTTTCTGAAACAAATCTAGTCATTGCTGATACACTTGTCCATGTATTTGCTTACACTGGAGAGGTAAACTAGGACCTTTCTGAGGGGTAAACTAAGACCTCTTTTTGGAGTCCTCTTTCCCTGGCAGACTCTTGGGATACAGCCATGATCTGGATTTGAGTCATCCATGGTTTGAGGTTTAATTTTGCAAAACACGAATCTCCCACTTGAACTTTCCCAAGAGCATCTTCCAATGTTACCCCATGTCTGAATTCCTGTTGTGCTGGCAGGGCTGACAGCAGCCACAATAGGCAAAGGGAGCCTCTGTAACTGTGTGACTCCCATTGTGCTGGGTGATCTTACGGTTCAGTCCTTCATCCAGCAATGGGGGTAGATAGCAGGAGAAGGGTGCAGGCTAGAGCCACAGATCCATCGACTCTGATGCTAAATTTTCATTTTGGCCAAGCTAGTGCCCTTGGAAAACACTAAAATCTCAAAGAGTAATGCAGAACAGCACTTAGCTTCTTTAGTATGTGAGCAGTGTTGGGTACCACCTGCATTTCCACTCTGCATTAATAGTACTAGTTATAAGAATAACAACAACAGTAACAACAACAACAGCAATAATCATCACAGTAATAATAATGATGCACTGAAAACCTAGCTGGTGTCCTTCATCGTGAGTTAGAACTACAATAAGCAACATCTGTTTTTTGTGTTTTTCCTGTTCTGGGTTCCCGAGAGCTGTTTGTAAGTCTTACTGAGGCAGTAGCCTGAATCCTTGAGAGGAGAAATTGTCTTTCCTTGTTCTGAAGCAACCTATTTGACTAATCCAAGGCCTCACCTAAAGTAGCCCTTGACATATCTTCTGGATGGTCAAGAGTTGGTAAAAGGTAGTGAGGAGTGGAGGAGCCTCTGAAAAAGTCAAGTGCTTCAGACCCAACACTGTGAGTGGCTTCGTGTGGTCTTCTAGGGGTTCATCCCCTCTGTAAGGTCCAGAGCCTGACAGTGAAGAGGCTGTGTCACTCCAAGTTACACCACGGATGCCTCTGCTATCATTACTGCCTGTAATTCGTGTCACGGCACAGCTGTATTCCTATTTTTTCCTCCTCCTTTTATTACATAAGGCCTGCTCCCTTTCTGTCTGCAGGCAAGTCAGGCAGCGAGCTTTTCAGTGATGACAGCAGGCCACGGGATTTACTGAAGGGAGAAGAGTTGTCAGTTTGGGAACACATGGGAAGACTGAAGGAAAAAGGAGTCCAGTCCCACTATCTGCCTCAGCTTCACTCAGGCTGGAGTCTTGGAGGTCCGAGTGAGTCCCAGGGACTCTGAAGAAAGCAGGCATGAAGAAATCTTGAGAAGATAAGTCTGTGTTTGGTCACTCAGCAGGATTAAGGTCTGTCTCCCTCCAGATACTGAGGCCAAATGCATGGGAATGAAGTGCTGGTGTGATTAAATTTGGGTTTGCCAACTCCAGCCAGCACTGAGAGTAGCAGCCATGGAGACAACCAGCAGAGTCCTGCTGCAAAGGATGTCCGTGGCGGGGCAGCCTAGCAGTTCTGCCAGAAAGAAGTGATGGAGCCAGAACATGTCACCACCAGAGTTGTTGACCCAGCACAGCCTGGTCCCTAGAGGGGAGCCCACTTCCATCGGTGCCCCAGGAGTGCTCAGTCACTGGCTGTCTGTCAGGAGCTGTGAAAGATCAGGAGCTGGATACACGTGGAGTGATTTGAAGCATCTGGAATGCTGCTCTGGGTCCTTGAAAAGAGAAAACACTGCTGCTGAAGTCAGTGTTGGTCCGTACATAACCTAGCTTTGGAGGAAATCCCAGCAGTTTTGCTGGTTGATCATTTCTTCAGGGCTAGGAGAAAAGCTTGAATTAGGCTTACAGGTTTTGTTTTCTAACTGTAACTTTGATTTGCTCTGACTTCATATGAACAACAAAATCTGCTAAGTGTCACTTCTTTTAACCTACTTCCTTGGTGGAGAGTCAGACAAACAGTGCCAAACAAACTTTGAGGATAGAAGAGGTTGACTTGTAAATGAAACTGCTTTGATGGCCTGGTTGTTATACACTTCACTTGATTTTGGTATCCCCCTCCTTGCAACTTGAACACTTGCTTTGAAACAAAGGTGGAGATTCTGTCTTTTAAAACACCTGCTATGAACTTTATTGACAACACAAATTCCCCAGTTTCAGTCAAGTTCAGACTTCGGCAGTTGCTTTTCAATCACACTGGCAAATGCTGGAGCAGAATGGGATGCTGATAATTAAAATGTCTGTGGGGCATTCCTTACCCTCCATAACTTAAGGGAAGAGGCTGTAAACACTGCATCCTAAACTCCTTGTTATGCTGGCTCAGAAAGTGCAGGCTGTGAAACCATCCATTTTCGTCTGTGGCACCGAGGACTAAATTTTACTCTGACACTGGAAAAACGGTGCAGCTCTGGATTCACATGAGTGAGGTTATGCTCTGTCTGAGACCTTTGTAGTTGAATAAATTGGGGAAGATGTGGGAAATATTACTTTTGAGGGGAATGGGATGAGCTCTTAGTTCTGAAATGTGGGCTGAGACAAAGGTACAGTGATTAATTCCTAATACTGCAGAATAATCTAAGAAGATGAGACGTCCTCCTCATTTCTGCACTACATAGAGCAGAAACAAAGAAAAGCAGCTCCCAGGAACACTACTTTTTGCCTGAACTTTACCAATCCCTTGAAAAAAGAAAGGGATATGGTGAATTGATAAATACAAAGCAAAATTCTTTGGGAAAGAAGAAAGAACTGGAGTTACTGACACTGTTTTCCAGCTTCTGGATGTACTCAGACTGAGGTTCCTGGAACACTTGCGTTATGGCATTTCAGCAATCAAGTAATATCATCACAATGATGTGGCATGACAGGCCTCTTATCACACACAAGCTATGTGTGTTGTCTGCAGAAACACACTTATCATGTGTCTCACAATAGATGCTGGCACAGGGGTGCCGGGTTCTCTGTCCTTAGAAGTAAAGCAATATTAATCCCACAAAAGGCCTTACACGAACCCAATGAGCCAGTCAAAACCGGTTTTGCATGGAGTAGCTGCTACTTGTTTTGTTTGACTTGTTTGGGTTTTGTTTTTAATTTTAATTTGTATTCCTGTTCCAACATGACTTGCAGAAGTTGCCTAGAAACCATCTCACGTCAGCTCACTCATCCAGGACACACAGCTCCCCATATGCAGGCAAAGAGATAAGCTTAACTTCCTTAATTTTTAAAGAAATGCAATTAACTCCCCACTTTCTCCTCCCATGGATGTGATATCTGAGACCTCAGTAAAAAAAAACCCCACATCACCGAGGCAGAAAAGTCTGGCACATGTTACATGGGGAAGTGTGAATGGAGAAGGTTGTCTTGAGGTGGTGGCAGAGTCAGAGCCACGTTTGCCTCCACTAGAAGGCCCAGCAGGCTTCCAGTGGACCCTTCACTGCTTCTGGTGACACAAAACAGCCATAGACTTTGACACTTTTTCCTCCCAGCATGTAAAAATGCCAGTTATTTCCCCTGCTCTGTATTCTGTCCAAAATCTCCTCTTGGCTCTCCCTACATCCTATAGTACTTGTGACCCACTGCTCTTGTGAAGCCAGTACATGTTAGGGAGCCAGAAGATTGATGGGGTTTCTCGTGTTCTTCCAGAATAAAATACTTTACAGCGATAAATCCAGAGGAGCTGATAGCACTAAGCACAAATCTGGTGGTGAAAACATCCTGTGCAAATAGAGCCTGGAAAATAAAGGGCTTGTCTGGGCACCAGCTGGCCTAAAAGAATCTGGGTCTTGAATCAAATCCCAGAGGTTTTATTAGGCTCTCTGGGAAAATACAAAACCAGAAAAATAATTTTGGGTTGACCTGCAGCACTTTATTTGGAAAATATTTATTTTGGGGTGCCTAGCCTTTTCCCTTGTAACTTGGGATGCTTTTCAAATGAAAAGTGCCATCTCAGAAAGAAGTGTTGAAAGGAATTAAACACTTCTTAAGTTGAAAATTAATGTTTCAACACTGGGGGGGAAAAAAGCTCCCTTTGTGGGACTTGAAACAATTAAATTTGGATTGAATTTCCCAATGCTTCTTGTCTTCCCAAAACTGCGCTTGCTGGCAAGGTTTGCTATGGCTTGGCTGTGTTTAATGTGCATGCAGATAGTAAGCAGAGGTTTTAAGGACAAGTGTGAACACCTGCACAATAGGAGGATCTGTATTGCAACTTCCAAATGCAATTCACTGCCAATTTTAACCCGTACCCCCTCGCTCCTTCCTCTCTCTCTTACTGCCTCTCTCCTGCTGCTTTTGCTTTTTTGATGGAGTGCTTTAACCTGTTCCCCATGCAATGAGCTTTCCCACCAGCACTTCCTGGGGCTGGTGGGAGATGTGCCTTGTGCTCCCACACCGTTCAGCTCTGGGGGCCGCACCAGGATGTGGTTCGTATAAAGGAGGCTAGTAAAGAAAAAACCTAAAATTGTGCTGCACTTGTGGTGTGGTGGAGATGGGCAGGGATGGAGGCCTGAGCTCCCCAGGGTCAGAGCTTGCCATGCCTGGGGGGAAGAAGGGGACAGCCCCTCACTCACCATTCAGGCAGTGGAGGCAGGACTCTCCAAGCTGGCAGAGGCTGAACAGCATGTTCAAAGTAGCAAATGCTTAAAAAAATGGCTGCTGACCAACTGATTGGCCTTCAGGTTTTAAGCCAACTTCTGTGCTTGCCAGGCAGTAGTCTGGATCTATTAGCACCAGGGTGGGATGGCATGTAAACCTTTCATTTAGAGATGCTGGTTGAGATGGCATGGCTGAGAATTTCTGTAAGCCTTGGGGGCTTGAGTGGTCTGGAGTAGAAAGGGTGAGTGCTCGGCTATGGTGTGGAAAGTTTATCTGAGTTCTGATCCTATCTTCCTTAGCATTTTACCAGGTGTTAGGGTCAGGAGGAATGGGGACTATGATAGCTTTAATTGTTAGATCTTAATGTTTATCTGTGACTCAGAAACCGTGGGTAGATTTTGATCACTGCAAGGTAACAGTATTCACTTGGTTCTCCAGGTGCACCCAAAATGCAAAAGACTGGCTCTCACCAGTTCCAGAGCTCGTGGGCAGCCCTTCATGAGGATGGTAGAGAAGGTCTTTCTCTATGGATGCTTTAGGGAGCATGTTGTACTGGACTCTGGAATGTGAGGGATCGTCCCTTTGTACCTTCCTCTCCTCTGAGAGTGATAATGAGCTCTGTGAGTACATGACTGATGCCTTTGAGTTTTCATTTGTGGCTACTGATTGTTCCCACCCTTCACAGGGTAACATGCGAGCTCTGGAGAGACTCGTGGGATTTACAGGCATGGTAGAGGTCAGGCAGCAAGACACTGCCGATTTGGAAGAGGGATGCTAAATCTCCTTACAGATTTAAATGCACACATTGTTCCTGGAAAGCCATTCTGTAAGTCTTGAATATTGACCTAAGGAAATATTTATAATAAAGCAAATAATTTCCTGGAAATTAGGGCACATCGTGGACCTTTATCTGAAATTGTGCAGAATATCTGCACAATATCTATCTGTGTATAGAATATCTGTTCTGATGATCTAACAGACTGAAGACCACTTCTAATTGCAGTGACAATGGCACTGCTACCACTGAATAAATGCTCAGCTCCTCTGAGCTCAAGGAATCCAGAGTCATTTAAGGTAGAGTGTTTATTTCAGCAATTCAAGGATGAAAAGCATTCTAGGGAACATTTGAAAGAAATCTTTGTATGTTGCTGCAAAAATGATACAGATTAAACCTGTTGAAAAAATCCTAACTTTGCCCTGCAAAAGAAATTTAAATTTTTAAGTAAAAAACCACTGATCTGGAGCAATAATTGATCAAGTCTCCTCTTGTACGGTAGTGTGGCTCCAACATAAACATATGGTGTCATGTTTTCCCTCCATTGCTCCTGGAGAAAACCTTAGAAGCTAATTTAGACTGGGCGCAAGTGGAGCTAATAGTCCACGAGGGACTCAGAGTGCTCTTGGGTTGCCACAGTTCTCTGACCATAGGCCATGGCACGTTACCATCCAGTGTTGCCAAGACAACATTGCTGCTGGTAGCTGGGCACAAACTCTCAGGCTGCTGTGGAAATGACTGATCAGATGGGTGGACCCTGCCAGTAATCTATAACCTTAAATAGATTATGTAAACCTTTATTAACCATTACCAGCTTATCTTAGTTACAAGCTAATGCCTTCAAATACAGTCTGGGAACACAAGGGTTTCCTTTTTACGTGTGCAGGAATGTTGAACGGAGGACTGGCAGAAGGTTAAGCATCGTAGAGACCAAGTCTTTATTTTTAACACAAAGCGTTGTTGTAAATCTCCTGAAAATTCACTCGACACTCAGCGTGCTGCAGGTTTTCACAAGTGTGAATGCACTAATCATAGGTGAGGAGATGGAGCTGCAGTTTGCAGCAGAAGGAGGGAACTGGTATCCGAAGATCAAGGTGTGGATGGTGCTTCCCCAGTACTGACAGCTGTCCCTCATGGCTGTTCTCTCTGTGGTTTCAGCTGCCTTCCAGTGGTGTCCCCCTGTCTGTCCTTGGTCACACAGGCTATATGAAGAGTCTCCTGTAGAAATTAATCAAGGTTACAAGGCAGAGTTGAACCCTGGCTGAACAAGTTTTCCTTGACAAGAACCAATAAACGGAAAAGCCACAAAACTGAGATGGGAAGCTAATTGCAGTCCCTGGAATTTGCCAATCCTCTGTTTTCGAAGGAAAATGCATTATATTCCAGAAATGTAGTGAAACAAGAGCTGTTTTGGTTTTATAGTGCTGCGGTATATTTGTACATCCAAACCAGGACTCTGCTACTGAATCTCTGAATGCTGGGGCTATTAGGTCGTGCTGTCATAGTTTCTAAATAAGCAATCAGCTAATTAAGTTCTTTGGTAAAAATTCACATGTGCCTTTTGCTGTGTCTCGCAGCTTCCCCTACAGCAGTAGTTAAAAGTTGTAGCGGCTTTATTCTCTTGTTTTGTTTGCATGGAGCACTCTGGTTACTATCAAAGGAGCAAAGTTCAGAGAGATCACAGTGCAGAACTCAAGATCTAAAAATAAAGAACAGGTTAAATGCTCAACACAATGTTTGGCACAACAACCACTGAAGTCAAATGCAGCTCAGCCTCAGTTCTTGCCCGTGTCTATCTGCAGGAATTCTAGTATCAGGCATAGTGGCCATAAATTGTACAGTCAAATCTGAATTTATTAAACATTCAGGAATACGTTTCACAAAGCTCTGACTAAACACATCCTCCTGTGCTGTTTTGGCAGCTGTTTCCTGTGTCTCCCAACCCTACAAAGGCAACCTGAGTCAGGTGTCTGGCTGCTTGGACTCAGCAACCTAGCCATAAATCCCTAGCTGTCATTCCTGTGCTGAAAGCTGTCAAGGGGCTGCTAGAGGAAAAATTATCCCTAGCTTCAGCCTTGCCTTCGGTCTAGACATATTCTCTCCTTCCCTGGCAATTTGGAAGTGAGGAGGGATTCTGGAGTGTTCACTGATGCTCCATCTGGGAATCATGATAAATAGAAAATATTTGAGAACTGAAACTCAGCTTACAGCCCCTAAGTGCACCAGAGCAGCTCAGTACCTGCAGCCTCGGAAGCTGGGCTGGAAGATAAGTCAATTTTTTCATACACTATGTAAGGTTGTTAGCAGCCTCCTCGTTATGGGAGGTAGTTTAGGTAGTGAAATAAAATGCAGGAATCCAGGCTCTAATGAACAGTGGAACAGATCCGTGGATGGGATAAACTGGGGTGGATAAATTGTAGCTACAGCATTTGGGAGCAGAGGAGGAGATAGCAAATGTACAGCCGTGGACTGAAGTGAGGTCTGTACTTAGATGAAACATATTCCTTAGCAATATCAGGGCTGCTGTTGTGGACTCTAAATGGGTTCCTGTGATGAGCCCGATCTTTGATGGTATTGGATTAACATCACTGCTCATTCCAGCTTATTATGTGTCCTGCAGTACCTGTCATGTCTCTCTGCCATCCACTGCAAATAATGACTCCGGCAATTAGGAAGGCTTTGTACGCCTGCAGATCAGAAATACTGTCTCACAAAGGGCAGGCTTTCCTCATCTCGGCACTGCAGATTCTTCCCCCACATAGTGATTTGGCCCTTTTCGTCTCCCTTTTCCTCTGCACCCACTAGTTTGTGAGACAGCAGAAGCTTTACGGAAGAGAAAAAAAATGAGAGACAGCTTCATCTCCTATACTTCCCATTTTTCTACCCAACCCTCCTCTTTCTCTCTGGAGACAGAAGAGTTTGGTATCAAACACGCAAGTTCTGCTTCACCCACGGTCTGATCAAAAATGCCCTAAAATCAATGGAAAAATTCCTGCGGACTTTGCTGTTCTCTAGATTATTTCCAGCCCCCTTCTGGCTACAGCCCTTTGACTGTACGAGCATGCAGGGCGGCTGTGGGAGCTCAGAGGGGAGGATTTTCAGCAAAGCAGCCCACAAAAAGGGAGTCTCATCTCCCTTTGCAAAGCATGAGGCTCTTGAGGTTTCCACTTGGTCCAAACCTGCAATTCATCCCCTTTCCCATGCTTCACTCACACTGTAACACCAGTTACAGGCCAGGCCACGGTGCTGAGCGTGAGGCGACAGAGAAAAAGTTTTTCCTTGCTGCCCCTTTTTTCTCTCATCTTTGCTTGCTCCCGGGTCCCCCTCAACCCTCCTTGCCTCGAGCCTGCCCACCCCAGAGCAGGAGCAATCCACTGCCCCACCTCCAGCGCATCCTCCATCTCTGCTGACGCCTGAGATGGCTGTTGGGTTACTGCTTCCTAATGTGATGGCGAAATCCAAATCCGGGCTTGCTTTGCCATCCTGCCCGGCTGCACCTCCCTTTGTCCCTGAAGTAGTGCCACTTTGTTGACTGCACCTTCACAAAATGATCTTGAAACCAGACACGGAAATAGAGCAACAGGGACACATGGGAACGCTCTGCTCAGAAAGAAAGTATTGGAGGTAATGCTTTGCATTTGACACAGATGGCTTCAGCATGGAGCTTTGGTTTGGCAAAAATATGGAAATAATAATACCATTTTTGATCTTCAAAGGGCTCTTCGTTCACTAACTAAGGAGTGTAATGTTAGGCTTTACAAATTGGTCATACTCTGAAAATACATTTGGTAGCAAAGACAAAGGGTCAAGCTTTCTGCTACTGTAACGCCTTTGAAATGTCGGTGCCAATTTCGTGGTGTGAAAATTAAGGACCAAAGTCCGTTGTAAGGGTACAACGTCTTGTTTAGTCAATGGGAATTTCATGCCTGTTAATGAGAGCAGAATCAGATCCTAATTAATTTCAGGCTTGACACATATATTCTTCCATTTTAATACACGATTACTGGCAACATCTGCCCTCACATGTGAACAGACTTGAGCTCTGAAATATATGAATTGGATATTGGTCCTAATATGAGACTTAATATTTCTCACGGTTTCTGTGGGATCCTTTGCCATGAGAGAGAGAATGAGCCAGAAGTAACCAGCCAGTGTCAGCTGCACAATGTACAACAAGTGTGTGTTCATGGGCACACACCCCAACACACACACAGGCTCAGCTGGTGGCTTCGCAGGTGCCCTGGGATACCCAGGAATGAGCCTGGGATGTCAAGTCCTTGGTTTGTCCATGTGTTCAGGGGTCTAAAAGGAGCAAGCTGCACCAGCTTTGCTGCTGATGTACAGATGATGTGGCCATGTCTCCACTCGTTCCGGCCAGGATTATAAGGGGCAGGGTCCCACCCCAAGCACAGCGGGGAAAGGGCAGGGGCTTTCTCCAGGAGCAAGACCTGAATCCCAGCCTTGCAAGGTAAATAGGAAGCAATGTAGTTTTAAAGTTCAAAAATTGTTCAGGATTGAATAATTCAGCTCTGCAAAGCACCGGGTCCCTGCCTGGAATCAGCATCAGAGCAAGGTAAAGGCTGGCTCGTGGCAAGCAGGTCCTAGATCAGCTGCGTTTAAAAGCTGCAGACACCGATTCCCAATTCTCTTGGGTGAGAGACAGATCAGCATTGTGTTTGTGTTTTCAAGATTAAGTATCTCAAATCATAAATGTCAATAGAATTATGAAGTACATTGAAAGCTTCCAAGTTCTTTAAAATTAAATAACAACCCTGTAATGCAGCCAAGCCGAGTATTGCTCAGATCCATTCGACCCTTACAGGAGGCAAAGGAGGCTTTCAATTTCTTTGTTCAATCACTTCATTAAATTCCAATTCCTCTTAAAAGCTTGGCAGTCCTAATTCTCTCCCACTTATTTCTGATACAAGTCCCCTTTGTCTGCGCTCAGATTTCTCATGCTTTCTATGCTTATTCACTTTCCTGTATGCCCAAGCCTCACCGAGCCTCAAGGCAGTGCTCTAGTAAGGACAGTTAAAGGCATTTTTTGCTAGAAATTTACTCGTCCTGTACAGCCACTGCATTAGCCTGTGATGTGCCTGTGTGCAAGCAAGAGAAATGCTGCTCCAGCTCTTTGTGGGATTTGTGATGGGAGGTGTGCTGCATGCTGTTAGCCAGCAATGCCTTTGGGGGAGGTGAAAGTGTATTGGCCAGCCCTTGTCCTCAGCAATGTGCCCCTCTCAATGTGTAAAGAACCCGAAAGAAGAGTCAGGGCGGTCATGTCAGTGGAGTTACATGATAAAGACAAAAGCTCTGACCTCAGGAACATCATTACTGCACAAGAGGCAA
>VZTA01008693.1:244638-257403 GCA_013398855.1 Mohoua ochrocephala | reverse complement strand
TCGAGCGGTGCGGGGCGAGCGGGCAGGGCAGGTAGTGGCGGTCGCTGGGGCTCGGTTCCTGCCCCGCTTAGAGCTGGGCGGCGGGCGGGCCCGGGCGGTAGAAGCAGAGCCCAGGGCCTGAACTCCGGGAGCCGGTGAGGAGAGGGGCTGCCGCCGCCTGGGTCCGCGCTTGTTTCCCATCACCAATGCGCCGCCAGCTGCGTCCCGGGAAACGGCAGCGTGAAAACACCCGGGAGATGCTGAAGAGGACCAGGGGATTTTAAGTATGAAATAATTTAATATGTAGTTTATTTATATTGTTGTAACTGATTACACGTTATTTTCTTTAGTTAAACCATAAACATGAAGAAATTAAAGCTTAAAGAACTGGAAAGCTGTCTTCAACAAGTTGATACTTTCGAAAGTCCAAAACTACTCCTTGAACAGTATCCGACAAGACCTCATATTGCAGGTAGAGGTGACCCACACCACTGTTTTCTCTTTCACTAGTTCTTCATCAGCACTTTCAATTCAAAAAGTTTTTCCTACTGCATTGTCTTCTTTGAAGGCTTTACACTAAAGTAGTTAAGAAAGTATATCCAACAGGAATGTGTTTCGTAGTATACTGGTAATGTACAATCCAGAAATCATGTAAATTAATTTAAAAGATAATGTTGTGGCAGAAGCAATCTTAATCTGTAACTGTAGAAGCTGAAATAGAGGTATGTCATGACCCACAAAACCAGTGAAAGTGTATATACAGACACTCATTCATAGCCTCATTATGCTCTTTTCCATATTTTTTATCCTTCTGTTGTTTTTCCCCCAGAAAAGTTTAGAGGCATACTTTTTCCACAAGCAATACTCAGAGCTCGATGTGTAATCTCTCCACCAAAGATTGACAGTTTGTAACTTGTCAAAATAGTTTTGACTCTTCACATATAAATGAAAAAGAGAATTACAGGCAGCGAGAACATCAGTTTAACTAAAGGGGTTTTCTAATGTAAAGTTAAATTTTCTGAAGGCAGAAACAGCTTTTCTTGATTAATCACGTGCATATTTGATATTACTGACCTGTTTTGTGTGGGTTTTTTTCCCCCAGCATGTATGCTTTATACAATTCACAATACTTTTGATGATATTGAAAACAAAACAATTGCAGATTTAGGATGTGGTTGTGGCATGCTCAGCATTGGAAGTGCAATGTTAGGAGCAGGGTAAGTATTTAATATTAAGTTCTGGTTATATTTTTTTCTGGCATAGAAGAGTAGAAAGTAAGATTAAAACATAGCAATGCTGAACTAAACCATTTCAAGTATATAATCTGGTGCATCATCAGGCAAAAATTTACCAATTTTTGACCGTCAATAACCATTTATACTGTGAAAGTGATGGACAATTGTCATGAATTTGGAAGTCATTTGCTTTCCCCTGAAGCATTAAATGAACACATGAAACTTCCTTAACAAAATTTAGATTTATACTTGAGAAAGGGCAACAGAAGTACTTGAATTTTTATCAGCACTGAATTTATAATGTATGCTTGTTACATTTCCTAGGTAAAACAAGTTGTGTACACAGATCCCTTCCTGTAGAACTTAAACACCATTTTAGTTTGTAGGAGACTAATAAGTGACACTTTCCTTTTTTTTTAATAGATTCTGTCTGGGGCTTGACATAGATGCAGATGCACTGGAAATATTCAATAGCAATATTGAAGACTTTGAGCTCACGAATGTCAACATGGTTCAGTGTGATATCTGCTCTTTATCTGACAGCATGTCCGATACTTTTGACACGGTTATTATGAACCCCCCCTTTGGTACCAAGCATAACAAAGGTTGGTAATTGTGAAACTCAGTTAGAAATTATTACAAACAAAACAGCAAGGGAAATGCTTTTAATGAACCATCTCCCTTCTTTATTAGTTATGTATTCTAATTACTTAGTGTTTTGTTCATCTGGAGTCAGCTTCCTAAGATTAACGACTTCAACATTGTAACTAACAGTCACCGGGGTTAGAAATAACAATACTAGCTATTTCACATCCCTGTCATTTTTATTTTATTAAAAGCAGTTGAGTATGTTTTCGAAATACTTTCTGTACCTTAATGTATTCAGTGCTGTTTCTCTTGTAGCTCTTATTCCAGAAAAACTTAAGCAGATGTTTGAGCTTCCATTTAACAATTCTAGTATTTTCATCATTCTTTTAGGAATTGATATGATTTTTCTGAAAACTGCTCTACAAATGGCAAAAACAGCTGTATATTCCCTTCACAAAACTTCAACACGGCAGGTAAGTTCTTCATTTTAGTAGGGCAAGAATTAACTAGACAACAAAATAGTTGGCTATAAAGATGTCTATAGCTTCACTGATTTGCTGACTACTTTGTGGGGTATGTTTGGGGTAAATACTAATTATGTCAAATAACTGCAATCTCACATACATCAAGAGATCTTTGTGATCTAGTGCTTCAGCTTGAAAATCAAAAGCACAAGAGACTTATTAAGTACAGGGGTGTAGATGTTTATAAAACAGATAATTTTAAAAGCTCATTTCTACACTATCTACTATTGTAGCACATTCAAAAGAAAGCAGCAGAATGGGAAGTGAAGATGGAAGTCTTAGCAGGTAATATTTATTTATTGTTAACAGAAAAAAACCCAAACCAACCCCTTTTGTTTTGGGATAATATCTGTAACACTACTAGCCAGTCATAACAGCCTGAGATAAATTTAAGTGTGATTTAACACAGAAATGATACAGGTCTTTCTAGCAGACTTGGTTTTTTAAATTTTTAAAAATTTTTTGCTACCTGGCTAGAATACAAACAGGCACTTAATAAAGCTCTGAGGAATACATATTGTGTGCAGAATTAGGTTTGTTCCTGGACTAGATTTTGTCTTCAAGCAGAAGTTATCTCCTTTCCTGCTTCAAAGGGAGTGTTGCTGAAAAAGAAAAGCGAAGCACAGGTCAGTTCTCACACACAAAACAAGCATCCTGTCCTTAGTCACCTAAATATTTTTGACAGTTAAGTATCTTCCCAGTTTTCAATACCACTAGCCAGAGGCTTTTTACAGTCATAGAACTTGAGATGTGAAGTTGCTCAAGTGCTTGGAACACAAGCGCATTTCAGCCATCCAGGTAACTGTCTGATGGGGACAGCTTCCATGTTTACTCTTCATCTAGTGCAGAGGTAAACCAGGTGTGACAGGCCACAACAGATGCAGACATGAGAAACAGAAGTACAGGGCTGTAGGGTTTCAGTGGCCAATAATCATCCTCGTCTAACACATATTCTTTATACTGTTCACAGAACTTAGGTTTGACTTACCAGCGTCATACAAGTTCCATAAGAAGAAATCAGTAAGTATAAAACCTAACATAACTGAGGAAAGACTGAGGTAAACAACATCTCCTTAATGAAATTTAAGTTTTAGGGCCTTAGGTACTGGATGAAGAATGCTCACAGCATTCAGTCACATCGTTCCTGTTACTACATTTTGTAGCTGAACAGGGAAAAGAATCATGATAATGCCAGTCAAAGTTATACACGAAGATTAAAGCCAGCACTGCAATAAGATGTGATAAAGCTAAGGGTAGCCTCCTTGACTCAATTCCTAGTAGCTATTTGCTCAATCCCATCTGCAGCTGGGACTTAGACTGAACCAAGTGCTGAAGGCCACAGTAACAAGGATGTTACAGCAGTAGCATTATTTCAGTGATCTGTGCTCTCCTGCAAATAGCTACAGCCAGCTCCAGAGCCAGCCTGGGGGCAGCAGGAGGAACTTGTGCACTTCATCCCACTGGTAAAAGATACAGTCAGGACACTACAGTATGGCAGCCTAAGCCCACAGCACGTTCCTGGCTACTGAATGCTGGCCTGGAAGCCATGTATTCCCATCCCTTACCATAAGGGAATTAAAGAGGAGACTGAGCAATAGTTGGAAGACTCTTAGATATGCTGAGCAGCAAAGAACAGAAGCTTTAATCAGCTGTACCTATGCTCTTGGTGACTTGAACTTATATAATTTTAAGTCTGTCCTTATCTTTGCTACTTCACACTTGAAACATCATACTGCATTAACCAGGCTTCAGTAGAAAGCAGTTTTAAGTTCTGAATTTATTACCAGCTGCTATTAAACATAACCACAAGATTACAAAGTCCAAAACCTTTTACATTTGAATGAGATGCCAGAAAAATTGAGAAGATCTGACAGTATAAACAAAACTATAAATAGAAAAGTTTTCCAGGGTTTTATGTTAGAAGTAAGCATGCTTCTTAAAAAAAAAAAAAAAAGCTGTAACCCAATAAATGAAATAACCCAATAAAATGCAGCTTTTCTCTAACTGTAGGTTGACATTGAAGTGGATTTCATTCGATTTTCTGCCAAGAAAGTCCTGAACTGAGGCATGTCTTTTATACCTATTGAAAATGGAACAATAAAACCACTAATTTTTAAAATTATTTTATTTATTTGAGTATTACTGATTGCCATCTCCATTTTCTGTTTTCAGTTGTTTCGGTGCAGGTTCTTCCTTTTCTGTTTCCTCTAGTGGTCTCTTCTTGGGACTTGCTGGTTCTGCAAGATTGAATATGTAGTCATGTAGGGTAAAGGAAAACTTTACCTGAAATCTGAAAAAACCCAAACTCTTCCCACCATGTAAGTTTGAGCCCCAGTTATCTACAGCCACAGCTACACTAGAGGGTTTGCTTATTACTGTGACTAAAGCTTTTAGATGTTCTAAAATACCACATTTAAAGAGCTTCATCCCTTTTTAACTCCACAGCAGGAGGGCAGGTAAGAAAATGGAGTAGAATCTACCAGGAATAGGGTTCACTGGCTTTTAGTTAAGCAGGTGTTATATATAATGAACAGAAGCTTAGCTCTTCCTCTGCTCCAAGCTAAATAGTGACAGGCAGAACTATTAAGTCTTCTCACATCCTTAAGGGGGAAAAAAAAGCACCACTCAAGAGACTGGGTCTGTAGAGTTGTGTAATGTTGCTGGCAACCACTGTCTTTCAATGCATAATGTTTTAAACAGCCGTGCAGTCTAGCCTTACCTATCTAGTCATTACCTTAATATGCTTTTTGGACAGTTGAGGAAGGAATTGAGCACAGGACTCTTAAGATTACTGATACTGACAGGAGGGCAGAAATGCTATAATGCAGAGCCAAATCTGAAAGGCTTGTAAGAAACATGAGTACATGGAGCTAGTTTCTGTGAAAGTACTGAATAAGCTGCATCAAGTGCACAGAATGACATACCTGTTTTAGTATCATTTTCACCATCTTCTTCATCATTCTCGAACTTTATTTTCTTGCCCTGAAACTGTATTTTTCCTTTTTGTGCACCTTGAGGTATCTTTCCCCCTCTTCCTTTTCCTTTAACTTTGCGCCCTGCGGAGATACAAAATCAGGCACTTTGTGTCACGTATCTTTTAATTGGCAGAAAATAGGGACTGCTTTACAGCTAATGTCAGTATGTGGTGTATATATATATATTCACTACTTAAGAGTGAATTTCACACATCAATTCTAGGGCACGATAAAGGCTTAAAGTAATAAAAGGAGAGAGAACCTTTTGTTTTCTGTTTCAGCAACTCCTGCTGATCTTCCAGTATTTTTTTCAGAGCTTCTTTCTCTGCATCTCCTTCTAGCACTTCCCATGAAACATCCTTGTTCCGGAGCTGCAAGTTTCCATTATGTGCTGCTTTGGCTTTTTCCAGAGCTTCTTTGGCAATATCCTTAAATAGGATAATTCCCTAAGAAAGAAGAGTGGCATTTGCATTTTAATCATACTGCCAAAACATTCAGCTAGAACGATGAACAACATATCCTGCTAAGTGCCTCACCAAATTCATTACTCTTGTATGATTGTAAAACATGTCTAGACTGAAGCAAAGCCCTCAGACTGTCCTAGTGAACATTCTCAGTTTTGACCTTATTAACGAACAAGGCTGGAACCTTTATCTGTTCTTTTGAAGAAATTTAAGGGAATAATTTAATTTTCTAAATATTTTGCAATTTCACAAGACAGTAACTTACTTGATAACATAAAAGAACAAACATTTAATCATTCATTTTCAAACTTCAATACAGAGAGCTTAAGTCCTTGTCTAAGATGACTCACCTCCTTCGCACCTCTGACAAAGTGTATCCACTTGATTTCTCCGTGACCAGAAAATACCTCATGGAGATCTTCCCTGCACGTTTGGTCATCTAGATCACCAGAAAACTTCAAAAGACATCCTGTCTTTTCTTCCAGAGACTTCTAAATTAAATTAAAAACCCCCACATTTTCATTGAAGAGTCAAGCTTGAATATTCATATCCCCCCTCAATCCTATTAAACATGATAGCAATAAATAAGCAGTTGAAGTTACAGTAATTCAAGCATTTCTCCTACATAACCTAGTTCTGCTGAAGTCTTGTACTGTGTGTCCCCCCACCTTTTTTTAAGTTTTCTTTGCTTACTATGATACACTTATGTGGAACTCAGGACTCCTTTCCCATAGGAATTACACTCTTTAAATTTTACAAAACAGCTTTCTGAAGGCTGATACCTCAGGTTGAAAATTTATATAATACCGATTAAATCCTTAACGGATCCTTTAAATACCACAGAAGAACAATCATCTCAATGGTGCATTCAGGATCACTCTGAACAGGCAAACATGCCTAATAATGTAAATTCAGGACATGAGCCTTTAAACAAAATTAGTCTATTGAAAATAAGATTAAAACACCAGGACAAAACAGCCTTACTGTAAGTTAGTTGGAAAAGCTGAAGTGACTTTCCAGAAAGTGCTCTATATTACAGCATTTTAAACCGAATATTCCACGTTAGCTCTACAAAATGTAGGTGATTTAAGAAACCCATACCATTTCAGCATCTGCTGCTTGTTTCTGCTTTTCTTCTTTTTCCCTGTAGAAAAGTTAAATTAGTTATGAGTCAGTTCAAGCATGGTTAGGCAAGCAAAACACACACTTTGATTGACAGTGACTTACTGTTTAGCTCTTGCTTTCGCTTCGACTTTGTTTTGTTTCCTTTCTTCATTCTTCTTTGTACAATACTCCTCCCTTCAATGGAATATAAGCTAAGTTAATATAATTTAAAATATTCTGTTGTAATTAGTTTGTAAGGCTGCAGTAGACATGAAACAGTTGAAATTAATTTTTCCAAGCTGAGATGCTAAGTCTCCAAAAGGTACAGCTCTCAATGCCTGTACAACAGCACAGAAACTCACACTTCTCAGGTCAAGCCAGCTTCTTGTGTAAATCCACCCCTGACCACTGTTAGTTCATACATCAGTTCAGTGGACTTACTTGAAAAGTACTATCAGCTCTGTGTCTTTGTACTTTTGATTTGGTATCTCTGTGAACTTCTTAGCAGATTCAACACTATCAAAAACTGCAAATATTGAGCCCTGTTAAATGATAAAGAGATATTGTTAGGGTCATTGAACAGAATTCCAGGAGGGATCCCTGCCCCAGGTCTAAATGTTCATCGTTACCTTAAATGTTCTCTGCAATGTTCTCCTCATTTGAATATTTTCAACTGGACCTTTATCCTCAAGCCATTCTTTGATATCATCAAGAGTAGCATCTAGTGGAAAGCCTTTCTGCAAGATAGCAATGAGCTTCAATTATACGCCACAAACTGACTCTTAAAAATGATAACCTCTATAGTATGAGTTAATTCAAGCTTTACTCAGATGGTTATCAGTCAAAGTCATGCAGGACAGCGCAAAGTAAAGAAAAATTTACTTACAACATATACAGATCTGTTTTTAATTGCAGCCTTATACTGGTCATTTAATTCAGGAAGGGGTTTATTTGGAGATCTTCTGATTTTAGTTTTGTCTTCATTTATTTCCATTAAACCAGTCTTGGATTTTCTTAGTGCTTCTACAATAACCCCAAAATCTTTTGAAAGGCGACTTAACCTATTGAATAGGCAGACACAGGTTATTACAAATACCCAGGCAAAGCTGAAGCCAGATGTTAAAACAGGGATGGGAATTGTACATGCACATCAGGAACACTTGGCCCCAAATAGAGACAGGTAGCTGAAAGTTACTCTTCTATCCACATTAATTGTATTTTGTCTTACCTGTTGAATTTGATCATTACTTCT
This sequence comes from Mohoua ochrocephala, assembly GCA_013398855.1. Taxonomy (NCBI): domain Eukaryota; kingdom Metazoa; phylum Chordata; class Aves; order Passeriformes; family Acanthizidae; genus Mohoua; species Mohoua ochrocephala. The sequence continues at coordinate 249,282 of VZTA01008693.1, read as the reverse complement.
AAAGGTACCCAGCCATCATCTAGTTTGATCTGTTCCTTTAGAAACTTGTCTCTTGGTAGATTGTGATTGCCAAAATAGTACTGCAAAAAGGAAGGCGGGGGGAGGAAAGAGAGATGTGTCTTTAAATTTTCTGTCTTAAAAGCTCATTTTCATCTAACAGCTTACTGCAATAGATTGAGACATACCAAAATTAATTAATCTGAACAATTAGGAATTCTGAAATTATTACTTCCTGCTTTAATGTGATACTTTGGCAAAAGTTGGCTGCAACGTGTAAGCCGTAAAAACAAACAAAACCACCAGAAACAAATCCCACAAAACCCCAAACAAAAAACCCCACACGGAAACAGTGCTTCATCCAAGAATTAATGAGGCAAAGACAGATTGCAATTTTGTTTATGAAAGGAGCAAAGCTTATTCTGTTAACATGATAAGCATTCATCACCCTGATCAAGCTCTGCACAGTCAAAAGTCAAATTTGTCACCAACAGATCCAGGTTGTACTCCTTATTTAAGGAATATGTATGCAAGAATATTGTATTTGCACACTGAAAAATCATACACGTAGACTATAATTTCTAGGTCTCATTCAAGAAAACGCCATAAGATAAAGAATCTTTAATTTTATTTAATTATTATGTTCTTATTTTGATCTTGTCCAGCATGGGAAGACAATTCAGTTCAAGACAAGACAAGTTAATCAGGTTCTTTCCCTGACTAGCAGTCATCTAACAAAGGTAAAATACTTGAAACCATAAGTTGGAATATTTTCACCAGTATTGTGGTGCTTTAAAAAGTCAGTGCATGTTTTACAACAGTACCTCTTCCTCTACTTCATCTCAAACTCACATTACCAAAAGTCTAGTTTTGTCAACAGTTTATATATAACAAACAACCAAAACATAGAGATTGAGGAATGTCTGTGGTTTGTTTGTTATATATAAATAATGGCTCCATATGGTAATGGGCATTCACGTGCAGCTACATTTTTATCCTTCAGGAAAGCAGTTTTGTTCTAGATGCCATTTAAAGCAATGGGCTCAGGTTTTTTGCTGTAGGGTAACCCTTCAAGCCTCTAGAGAGACAAAGAGCTAATCCAAAGTAGGTACATAACTTCAGCTGTAATTTGTAGCAATAAATTACAAAGCAGTAAATCATAATAGCAAGTTATGCAATGTGCTAGTATTTTGACCAGCAGAGATTCCCAAGTAGGAGGATTTTTTTCCCCACAAAAATTGAGGCACATAGAATTAAAATGCACTCTCCTCCTATCTGCACAGGTAGAATAATCCCAGCAAACATGGCAGTAAATTGTTTAATGATACATTCACTTGCTATAGCACCTAAAATGCTAGCAAATTACACCTTTTCTGGTTTTAAATGGTGCTCTTAGAAGCAACTCTAGACAAGTATAACTTCCAACTTAAACTACAGTTGTGACTATCTTAAAGTATTAAATACCTGTTACAGACTTGTGACATTTTTTAAAGAGCTGAAGATTCGAGTCTAACTCCCCATAAAGTTAATTTCCCATTAGCCAAGCCCCTGCCAATGAATGCCCCTGAAACACCTCAGTCCACGTCCCAAACTATAAATTGGACTTACCTCAATTTGCTGACAGATTTTGCTTTCCAAGATAGACATGTTTTCACCATTTCCATTTTCAGCCATTTTCACCAGCTGTTTCAAAGAGAATACAGAGCAAAAGCACTAAGTTTTGAATAGTACTTTGTACAGGCTCATCTTCATTGCATTTCACTGCAGCCTCATCTAAAGCTAACAGCCAAGTTCATTAGCCATACATTTATGCCTGTGAAGCAACTATTAACATGACTGCAGAACTCCAACAGGAAACTATTAAACAACTGGGAAAAAAAACCACCTCACTTCGGTTGTTAAGGCAGCATTTGGCATTCAGCAGTCAAGATAAATTTAAAAAATGCTGGCACTTCACAGCCTTATTTATCTTTTCCTAGGCACAGATCCTCAGCTCATAACAACAGCAACAAAACTGAGAGCCAACAACACTTGTTCATTAAGTCAAATCCAACCTCTCATCACTAAGGAAAACATCAATAACAAAAATGTTCAATTCCTCCAATTTCCTATGGGAAACAGTTCTGAAGTTTCTGTCTCATGCTTAATCTTTGAAAGTTCACAGAACTTACTGGAGGAAGGAATGAAAATATCTGCATTTACTGATACATCCTAAAGATGTCTCGTTCTCTCCTTTACAAATGTGCCTTCATTGCAGTTCTGATTGAATAGTGAATCAAGTATTTTTGATAACACATAAGACACTTTAACTTGGAAGTAACTTTACTTAACTGGCAGCAAGTGTATAATCCCAGTTCATCAGATGCAGTCACTAAGAAAGCAGCTACTGGCCAGAAAATTAACTGGGATCAAACAATTTCTATCTAGTTGCTCTTAAGATAGCGTGTGAGGATTAATCATTGAGAAAAAGATGTAGCTTTATGAAGCTGTCAGAAATTAGTTTGAATTCCATTTTGAACTATGAAGCACAGATTTCTTCTTTCTCCCTTTGCACACTAACACACTTGTTAAATCCAGCTACAGAAGATAAAGCAGTTTCTTAGTCCTGTTACCCTAGTTCATAGATCTGTGATCACAAAGCTGCTGGTGAAGATAGTTTTGCACTCATGTCTTGCATGGTTTATTGGGAGATTTAACCATACCCTTTCTGCTCTTCTGCCACTTGCAGGGCAGTAACATCTTTCAGAGCATCAAGATGACTGGCAACACAGAAGCAGGGAAAACTCCCCCGAGGTGCCCTTGTTACAGGAAATTACGTTCTTCATCAGAATACTCAGTTGGCAGCCTCACCTTCTTATTTTAGTTTAATCCCCCAATAATTGTTCAGTCTACTGCAGTCTGCAGTATTCCCATTTCCTCCTCTTCCTGATCTCAAAGCCATATTCAATCCTTGGTCTTCCACGTAGTTCTTTAGCGCTCACAGCCTTGAAATGTGCATCCTAGTCTCTACTGCTCTGCTTGCACCTGTACCTAACACTGTAACACTCTTTAAGGCATGATTTCAGCAAGTGTTGGTTGCCAGCTCTGCTGAGCGTGATCTGTTTGTCTAAAAAGCACTTTGCAAAACCCAGGCCAGAGCACCCAAGCTGAGAGTTGCAGTTACTTCAGAGATGTCCCACATGAGCCACCCTGACTACAGGAGACTGACACTTCACCACCGTTCAGGTGCTGGGACTGTCTTAACAGCTGCCTTGTGAGAGAAATCAGTGATCTATTTTACATCATACCCAGTTTGGTCTAATTTAATGGCAAACTATAGAGCAGTCTCAGCTTTTCCCATGGGATCAACCGATTGACCACTATCCCAGTCTGCCTCAGCCCAGGTACCAAAATACCCAGAACCAGCAACTCAGTTTCCACGTAAGGCTCGGCTCCACTGTTAAGAGGAGAAAAAACCAAAGTCTACTTCCTTAGCAGTGTTTTCAAGGTTAATACCAAAAAGCGTGAACTAACACAAGCCTTAGGACATGTCCTTTAGAGTAAGTCTTACACATGGAAAAATTTTTCTAAAAAGCATCCTTTCAGCTGCAAGTAACAAACTGTAGGCAAGACTAAGAAAGACTCAAGCTTGCCATGCATGGAATTCAGTTCAGTGATTGAGCTCTAACCTATTTAGAACAAAAGCAGAAGCAGCCTTCTAATTTAAGAGAAATTCTAGCCTTGTCTGCACATGCTCACTTCAGACTCTTTAGCTCAGTCATTTGGCACAAGACAACTTCCAGATCAATAGTTTTCAGTTGCTGTGCAGCAGTGAAGACTGATATAAAGCTCCAATGAACAGCAATCACAGTCTGAACTGCATACAAAATTCTACAAAAGATTTTATTTTAAGGGCTTTCTTAATAAACTACACTAACTTGTTCCTTCCATATGCCAAAAGTCTGTATCAGTACCACACAAAACGAAAACAGGTTAAAATACAGGAAGTAGTCATGAAATTCTAAGTGGAAAATGACAGTCAAGCCCCTTAACTAAAACAATTAGATACCGCACTGTATTAGCTAGATCATCCCAAAAGAACTCTCAAGTAGGTTTTCCTCTTACCAGCCATTTAGTTTCAAGCTCTGGACAAAGTTTACTTGCAGGCTGATTCTACCATTACTGTAATAGAGTGAAAGGCTTTCTTTAACTAAGAAAGCTTCCCCCATAAAGTAACGTGGAACTGTTACTCATATTGTGCCTTGTTCAGGAGCCCCTGCGTAAGAGGTCTGAGCCTAGTTTTTATTTAAGGGTAAGGATTAACTACAACCACATATTTTCACAGATGTTACTTAACAATTGTTTTTTGAGTAGAATCAGTGCAACGTAAGAAAAAAATTCTTACAAGAATTATTAAAGTAATAGAAATGTCGGCCCCTGAACTGTGCTAGGAGACCATCAGGTTGCTGTTGACACTTTTACCCGCCTGCAGCGGCAACATACCCCCATTCAGACAGCCTCGGGCGCCGTGGCCAAGGCTCCCGCCCAGCGGACACCTCTGCCCGGCAGGAGCGGGAGCGGTGCCGCCGGCTCCGCTTCCCCCGCGCCGCCCGAACCCCGCAGCGCAGCACGCACCGAGCGCCGCGGGAAGCGCTGCCGGCGGGAAGT
>VZTA01008693.1:185494-222853 GCA_013398855.1 Mohoua ochrocephala | reverse complement strand
AGCTGGCGCAGTGAGTCCGGCGGTGGGGCCCCGGGAGCGGGGCGGGACGGTTTGGGTTAAAAACCTTCCCGTGGCCAGCCCGGCCCGGGCGGGAGCCGGCTGCACGGCCCGCGGGGAGGGGCGGCTCTCTGGCGCCGACCCGCCTGCCCTGCCCGGGGCTGCGTGGCTCACTGCTTTTGAACAATGGTTTCAGATCATCCTCACGTCGTGGTCAGTTGGAAAACCTGTCACCTTTCCTCACCCTGTGGTTCCTCCATAACTGTTCTCCAGCATCGGAAACGTCCCTTGCTGTCAGGGGCTTTGTCTGTCCTAATACATCCAACAAGACTGGCTCAATTCTGGCACTGAGAGCAAGGGCCTTGTCTCACTGTTGCTGCTTCCCCCAGCCTAGAAGCCTTCATACTTCCAGCTAGCATGGGCATCATGGCCATGGCTTGCACAGTGCTGTGGCACTGCTTAGAAGACTGCTTGCTGGCAAAGGCCCAGGTTGTACAGGGAGTGAGATAACAATTAAACGGGCTAATCAAATTCCATCTAGTATTTGAGTCCATACACTGGTCATGTTTGCTTTTGGTAGTACAGACTTCCCTAGCACCCTCAGATTGGGAACTGAGCTTTGGCCAAAGAATTTGGAGCTAGCTTATAGAAACTGATTCTGGTTTTGATCTCTGATATTTTACTTCAAAGTATCAGGGTTTTTTACTGTTAAAGTTCCTGTAGATGTGCATAATCTGTATCTGTTCATTATTACTTCATGCTGTCCCTAGCTCATTTATTCACTTCCCTTTTCTGATTCAGAATAAAGGAGCACAAGGATCAGGCAGATCTGGCCAAGCAAGAAAACAAAAGAGAAGGGGAACAAATACAGCGATCAACCCACTTGTACCAATTGGAAATTCAGAGGGATAAAGAAAAGGAACAGGAGAAAAAAATTGAATTCCAGAGGCAACATCATGTAAGTAGCAGGAAAGCAGACAGTTCAAAATGCGTATTTCACCTTGGTTGTGATGGTTGGACTCAGCCAACAAATAAAGAGGACTGTGGGCAACAGGGTCTTTGCTGACAGCTTTAGTAACACGGGATCAAATGCCTACACCCTGCCAGTTGCAGGCCATGTCTTTCCTCTGTGCTTTTGAGAAAGACCTCTTGGAAGGTGCAGCGGGGCACCTGAGCTTTGACTGGTCTACAATGGATGAAGTCTGCTAGAGTCACAGCAAGGAGATTGTCCTTGACTTGAGAACTGGATTTAGGTTCCATGTACTTGCTCTGTTTTAAGTCCATTTTTCTTTGTTAGGGAGAGGGAATAGCCTGAGTATGACAATATCTTTTAAACTTGGTAATGACTCACCAGATGTACTGCTTCCCTGCCAGTGCCTGCATGAGCGGGAAACTGAAGTAGAGGTACTGTGATGATTCATTTGCCATGTGAGGGAGTAAAAGGAGAGAATTCCCACTAAAACCCTACTTGCTTTTTTTCCTTCCATACTCCTCACCCCAAATATACAAATTTTCCCCCATTTCCCCCCAACCTTGTATATGCAACAAAAGCTATACATACTGCTGAGCTATACAAGTGCCATTTCTGAGTCGTTACAAAATGCCTTATGCTTTACATTTTGATGGCTCTATAGACTCAGTGTTGGAGCCCTTCAGAGCCCGCACCATTTCAATGATACACAGGATGGGAACAGTACAGTTGGAGCCACTGGGAGGGTAGAGGAGAGAATATAAAGATACTATAAGCCTGGGGCTGCAACCTCATACTAATTTTACTTTTGTTGTAGTTTGTGATAAGTAGATCATGAGAATTTTATCTCTGGGTTTCTATCTTCTATAGCTTCTCCACTGGTATAAAGAACTCTTTATTATAGGCTAGGCCTGAAGTATTTGCTAGAATTTGTTTTTAGTTCATGTTTCCAAAATCTCATTCTATGTGAAAATAAAAGTAGTTTTCCATTTAAACAGGAATATGCAGCTGAACAGAAAATATTTAAAGCTGAAGAGAAACGAAAAGAAGACAAAGATGATGACCGGATTAAGGCTTATATTAAAGGAAAAGAAATGATGGCTGATCTGACAAGAGAAAAGGATGCGGAGACTAACAGGTGGGTCCAGGGATAATTTTCAGTGTCAAGATTCAAACTTGAAATTTCATTTTGTGACAAACATTATTCTCACTTATTATGCCAGCAAAATCAGAACTTTGATGCACACGTGTTTTCTGTAATTAAAACTTGAAGTAGAAAGTGCAGAAAAAGTGCCTGCCAGTTCCAGTAGTAAATGGGGGTGGAGGTAGGATTGCTGCTGTTGTTAGAAGCAACGGTTACCAGTTGCCTCTGGTTATCTGAGCAGATGTCCTGGTATGTTACAGTAGCTCATGTTCTCCTGCAGGATGATACAGAAGCGTAAGGATAAAGCTTTTGAACAATTAACTGCACAGATGAATGAGGCATTTAAGGTTGAGGATGATCGTCTTGCGAGAGGAGCTGCAGAGGTAGAAGTTGAGTACCAAATGAAAAACAAAGAGAAAGAAATGAAAAAACAGGCTGCCATTGAGTCTATTGAAGAACACAGAGCCACCGTGGTAAGAAATGTGGGCTATTCTTGCTCCTCTGTCTGTCATATACTTGTTCGTAGGAATAGTGTTTGGAAATGCCATAGTTTCTAGTTCAGTCATCTGGAATAAGACACACATGCAGGTTCTCACCAGTTGCTTCTCATTTATCATCTAGAGTTTTAGAACTAAATCCTTAAGAAAGGTGCAAGCAGCATAGGTGGTGACCCTCTCCTCAAAAAAAAAATTAGACTTGGAAGGCTCTGTAATTGTTCATAATTTGTGCAAACTCTGCACTGCTTGTTCCAACTGAGGAGCCTGGCCCAGATCACAGTTGGTGACTCTGGTGCCATGCATCAGCAAGTCTGCTGACACCTCTCCTGGAGTCCCCTCTCCCTTTCCCCCTTCCATGTCGAGCACACATCTGCCAGGGCTGCTGAAAACCCTGGGCTTGGACAGTGGCCAGCCACAGTGACCGTGCTTATCGGAGCGCTGATACGGGGCTGCTTCTGCTGAGAGATACAACTTCCAGCTTAGCAGGCCAGCTCCTTGGTTAACTTTTTTGTGTGTTTTGTAAACTACAGATGAAGATGAAAGAGGAAAAGGAGACACAGGAAAAAGAAGAGGCTGAGAAGGATCGTAATCAGTGGATGACAGAAAATGGCATCTACCTGGAAATGGAAAAAGCCAAGAAACAGAGACAGCGTGATGCAAACATGGAAGTACAGAAAATTCAGATCCAGCAAATGGTAAATAGAAGAGGTGTACCCTGTCAGCCCCTTCAGAAAGAAGCACACTTCTAAACCCATAGTACTAGACCTCTTGGCTAGAAGAGAGAGAGAGGGGGAAAAAAGGAAGGTTGCTGTGGGCGTGATGGACGTGTTTTATTTTGTTTGGTTTTTACCTGTATGCACTGCAGCTGCTGATTTTGGAGAGGTGACTGACTGTACTCATGGACCAAAAGAAGCTTGTTTGTGGAGTGAGAAGGTTACTTCTGAAAACTGGATAATGCATGATACACGTGTTTCAGAGGTTTATGGGCCTCCTCTTAGAGCAGTAGAACAGAAGCCTCTTCCAGGCTGGCTTGGCCCCTGTGAGTCAGGGAGGATTACTGTGAGATCAACAATGACAGATCACATCCTGTCCTGTGCCATTATGACATTTTTTCAACCATGCACTGCTGTCCTCTTGTATCTTCAGGGCAGGTCACCAAAGAGCAGCAGCTAATGCTGATGTTCACTCAGCTCTTTAATGTACCCTCTCTGGGGGGAGATGGCAGGGAAGAGAGAAGTGGGGAGGGATGATAAGTGCCAAGTATCAACTAAGAATGCTGCAGACCTTCTGTAAGCTTTTACCCTCTCTCAGCTTTAGAGGGTGGTGATGTTGAGAACAAAATACTAAGCTTTGTTGTTCCCTTTTCTTCATCAGGCTGAGAAGCAGGCAAGAAAAGAGCAGGAAAAGCAAGCAGAATTGGACTACGATGCTCAGAGAGAGGCTGCTTTTCATCAGGATCGAGCATGTCGGAGATAAAGGCAGTGAGTAACCGAATCAGTGCCATTACTGGATGTAACTTCTATTCTCTCCAAGCATTCAAGGAAGGAACAAGATGGGGGTTTCCTAATTAGGACAGCTGCAAGAATGGTGAAGTGGATAATCTGCAGTATGAAAACCAGTAAAAATTGGGGGGCGGGTGGGTGAAGATGGTTGATGCAATGCTGTCCATGTTCTTCCTGCCACATGCATATGAGCCCCCAGCTTGCTCAGGACTGAGCAAACACTTGGCATTTTTCCAGGACTATTAGACCCTGCTTTGGCTCTCAAAGCTCTGCCTGAGGGCAGGGCTAAGAACTCTCCTTAGGGGCAGCACAGACTCAGTCATTGTCTTGGTCAGTCCTGCTGTGGTCTGGGCTGCTGCACTGCTTTTGGATGGAAGAACATGGCTGGGTGGAGCTGACTCACTCTGCACCCACGTCAGTCAGCATGGCCCATTATTCTGTAATGTGAACCACAGCACAGTAAGTAGGAACAATGAAGACTTGTTTCAAAACCTCACTTCTGACCTAAAGTAAAAGGCTAACATTGCTGCACTATCGCCTAAAAGTCACACAGAGTTCTCTCCAATTATCTTGGAGTAATTAATTTTGGAAATCATATATTGCAAAAAGAGACATGGCAATTAACTTGTGAAATTGTCCCTCAATACTTTTTTTCCTTAGTTCACTAATGAAAAATTTATTTCCCTTCTCTCTGAGCCAGTGCTCATTTTATTACATCAAGCTTTTTTTCAGCAAGCAGAAATGGAAACTTTTATTAAAGCCTTTTGATGGCAGAAGCTGGAGCCTTAAGAAGAAGTACTGACTACAGCAGGAATGGTGCTGAAATCTGCAGAGCTCGATAATGCTCCAAATGCATCCCTAAGTGCAAATTTGCACATGCTCAGTACTATGCAATTGGTGAGTTAATTGGATTTTTAGTCTACCTCCACAGCAGCAAGAAACAAAGTGGATTGCAGCCTCATTTCCTACTCGGCTTCCAGAAACGTCCTGTTCTGCAGATTACGAATGTCTGCATTTGAAGTCTACAGCCTTCTTCCATTGGGTTTATACTCCTTTTACTTTGAACATCTACAGAATAACCATCAAACTCAAGTACCAGGAAACAACTCTTCATTTCAGTACACCTAGAGTAAAGTGGGAATCCCGTGTAATTTTAAAGCATGTTGGCTAAATATAGATTTAGTTACCCAAATTCAGCAAGAAAAAAATCCAGCAGCAATCATTATCTCAGTTTTTTCTATTGACTTTGAGATGCACATGCTTTGTATGCTTGTTTTAAATAACTAATTCTAGTTAGTAATTTTCTGTAAAACCTCTATAAAGCATAGTATGATGACACTAGATCAGAATGGCCAGAGGTGGTGGAATGTTGCTGGTGAAAGGTGTCCTGTGTAAGGCAGGAGGCTATTCTAGCTGCTCACCAGATACAAGACTTGTATCTTTTCAAGTAAAAGATTATAGTTGGCAACAAGCAGAGTCGTTTTCAGCTGCCATTTAAAGATGGTAACAAAATATAGGGAGATCAACTGCAGCTGCTAAGAAGGGAAATTGTTGACTTGGAAGAATCTACAAATTGAGACCTATCTCTCATTTAATGCCTAGGGCCACTCTTGTATTAGTTATTAGCTGGAGTCACCATTCCTGAAGGTATTTAGATGTGTAGATGGTGCTTAGGGACATGGATTAATTAGGGTTGGACTTCAGTACTAGGTTAACAGGTAGACTTGATCTTAAAGGTCTCTTCCAATCTAAATGATTCTATAAAGTTTTAATTAATAGCTAGCAAATCAGAAAATGCTTTGAAAAATAGCTTGACTAGTAAACTTTAATTACTGGTTTTGCTCAAAAAAACATTCTCTCAGATATTGTTCTGCTTCAGGACATCGTAGCAGATGAGAGTCATAATAGATACTGCCTTATCTGAAAGCCAAGACCTTAGAAATGCAAGGCAACCCTCAGAGGGACTGAAACACAGAGCTTAAATCTAACTGCATTTTTTCCACACCTGTGATCCAGCCCTTAAAGTAGAACAGCAACTTTAGTCTGAACATGTGGGCTTCCAGCATCTAACATGGTATTCTCCCAACAGTATTTCATCTCATGCCTGCGTGGCTCTGGTACACATATAAGAGAATACTGTTTCCGTGAATCTAATACAACTACCTAGGAAATGGACGAGAACAGCCTTATATCCTAAGGGAATTTGAATTAGCTAACTTTGCAGCTCATTACTGTCAGGTAGTGTTCCAGGTTGGAGTTGTTAGATCTGTGCAAGTTCTTTTAGCATTACAGTCTTTGCTACCAATCAGCTCTGAGGAAGTTTGAAGAGGATACCTACCTGGAAACAAACTGCCCATGAACAGAAGAGCTGGCACCATGGGACTATTAAGGATGAACATTTTCATGTCCCAATACAGACTTGCTCTATACTTCTGAAAAAGAAAAAAAATCTTTTCAAAGCTTTTCAGCTACAATCTATCAGTGTATATACAATTAATAGAAGCTACTAATTATACACTTAAACTGTTTCTTTTTTCTTTAGAAATACATTTGACCACTATAGAAGCATCTACAAAGGAATAAGAAGCTAGCCACTCTCCTTCCAAGTTCTATGTGCCTGCAAAACCAATCAGTGCCCAACAGCAGAAGCTAACTGTGGACCAAGTTACAAGACATGCTATTTGCCAGAACCTGCCTATACTCAAGCTCAAGAAACAAGTGCCATAGCTTGCAACTGTACTGTAACTAGTCTGATTTTATTATGGAACAAAGCAGTAGGTTCTTTTCAGAAAGTCAAGAGGTAACAACCAAAGATAAACTATCAGTTCATCTGTACTGTACTCCTTGAATATTTCTGCGCCTCCAGGTGTAATTCAAACCTTTTGTTTTGACTTCAAAAATATCTTACTGAACAAATAAAATTGAGTACCTGTCTGTAACAATAAAATCCATGTTGACTGTACCTTTTATTTATGACAGTTTTCTACTTACTTTTGCTTTGGAGAATGCAATGGAAGGTAGAAGTAGTATCTTGAGAAGTTGTGGCGTTGGCTGAGTCTTCTAATCCTTTATGGGAAAGAGATGTCTGCAGCAAGACACTGTATCTGGCACTCCAGCTAACCTGACTACAGGAAAGGGGAAAAACACTTTCCTGTTTTCTCCTAAGCACTCTGTTGCCAACCAGCCAGGCTGTGATACTGCCGTAGGTGACTTTTTGATTGGAAGTTGTTCTTTCACTCAGTTCTATCCTGACTATAAGCTGTGTTACCACTCCATTTACATTCATGTTGAACAGAATAGTTCTTCTGTAACTAATGAAAACTATTCTGCTTCACATTCAGACACACACACACAAAGACTTGTATCTTTTCAAGTAAAAGATTATAGTTGGCAACAAGCAGAGTTCACAATTAAGATAAGACACTAGGTCAGCTTCATTACATGGCTGCATTTTTACATGTTACAATATAGACATAATAGATAGACTGTCATTTGCCATTCTGTCATAGCAATTCCTAATTACATCTACTATTTAACAGGATCATCTAATGTAACATGGACTAAAAATCTAACTTCACATCTTCAGTAAAAATTTATCTGTCTTGGTTTAACATGAGGAGGTCATGTCCTGACATCAAATCACCACGCCTTGTAAATCTGTACTCAAAGTATCAGCACTTCAGAAGGCTGGAGGTTGGCCAAGCACATTTACCCTGAGAGGAGCTCAGTTGGTCAGAGCATGGTGCTAATAACNTGTAGAGAAGGGATCAAAATATAACAGCTCCTACACATCTGTGAAACCTGTAATAGGCAATCGGGCAAGGATCTCAGTTCAATCTCTTGTCCTCTCTTGGTTTTCTATTGCTTTCACACTCCTCAAGTCAACAAACGCTTCTCCTTTTAGGAATTTGGGATGAACAGGCATTTCTTGCCAGTTCTCCCAGATGAGCTCAGTTGGTCAGAGCATGGTGCTAACAACGCTGAGCTCGTGGGCTTGATCCCTGTATGGCCCATTCACCTAAGAGCTGACCTCGTAGGACCCTTCCAACTGGGAATATTCTCTGAATTTAACAAGCACGGGTTGCACAATATAACTTAGATTATTTCCCTAAATGCAGAAGATGCTAATACTGCAAGGAGCACATGTGGCAGACATGGAATACACTACAAATATGCAAAAAAAGCATTTATTTCTGAGAAGTACACAAGTTATACACTTCAAATCAAGAACTCATTCTCCCAGCTTACAAATGGATCATCTTCCCTGTTATGAACTATAAATTACAGAGTGTCCAAAAGACTAAGATTAATTACAAAATACTCTGCTAAATGCTACATGCACAATACGGCCGGTATAATTAACAATTTTTTAGCTGAAGGATCCCAATTATCAGCTAGTTCCTCTTACAATTGTTCATAATTTAATATGCCTAAATTCTTTCCAATCCTTCCAACCATTCTTTTCAATAGCAGCTATGGCTAAATCCACATACAGACTACCTTTTATAATGGGGATATGTAGCAATGTCTAACTTCCTGCCAAAAATAGCAAGTTTCCTTAAGTGCTTTACATGTTGCAAAATTTAAATTCAGAATCAGGGTGCTGCATTAATTCAGTTTATTTAGTCCTTTAAATGTCTTAGAACTTCCACGAATACAAATACAAATTTAAAACCAATCATACGCATATTCAACCGTTCAAGATTTCTCCTCTGAACTTATGCATGTTAACTGCCCTACTAGTTTTATTTGAATAATGACTTTATGATTAAGGAAATATACTAATTTACTAATTCTTTTATGAAATGTACCTTTACTTCTATGTAGTTTTACTATCTAAACTCATCGCATTTTTTATATTTTATTATTGCTATTCTTTTTGTGAAATTTCATACTAGAACACTTATTTTGATATGCTATTTAAAAAAAAAAAACCCAAACAGGTGAACATTACTCTTGGCCTTTACACAACAAAGTTTTGTTTAAAGAGTGTTCCTAATAAAATGAATTGTTCAAGGGTGAGAAGTAAGAGTTAAACTAGAAGTACATAAGCACCAAAATAGAAAGCTAAAGTTTTATGCTAGGTAACTGCAGAACTGTACCAAATTCAAACTTTGCAAAATGCAGTTCACAGACTTTTCGATGTGCATTTTCTTTAATAATTTAGTTAAATACTATGTTAAGAAAATTACTATTTTCAGCAAAAGGAAGGTACGTAACAGTTCTTTACATTTCCATTACACTGATTCTAGAAGTGTGGCTGACCACCACCCCCACCCCCCGCCCCAAAAAAAACCCCTTCAAAACACCAAACCAAAACTAACAGCCCCCCAAAATGAACACTTTCACGGCTGCTGCTTTGATAAAGTATAGTATGTATATCTTTAGGTTTTCTATTACAAGGGAAGTCCTAAGAGCAGGAATATACATTTTTGCCTATCAGAAAAGCAATGAGTCTACTATGCCCCTAGAGGTGTGTCCAAAAATACTTTATTTGCTTCAATAAATCAACAGTTCCAGAAAAGGCAGCTAAACGACTGCTGCTTTTGTTCACATTACCTAAAATCCATTTGCTAGACTGACACTATTACAAATCAGACATTATTGGGGATCACTGCAAATTCTTCAAGGCATCTGACAAAGAACACTGCAAGAAAAGCCTGTAGTCTGAGATTTCAAGTACAAAGTGCAAAGTTTCAGGCTAAAATTCTAACAACCAAATAGAACAAAGGGTTAAAAGGTAACCATTGCTTTTTTTCTTTCTTAAAAACAACCGACTGAAACAAACAGAACAACCAAAACACTATGGCTGTGTTGAAGAATTAGCAGGCAGCAACACATTTTTTACAGGCAATAGTGTCTACATAACTTTACATTCTATCTACCCACCCTCAGCAAGAATTTCTGCTTCTGAGTTGATGGCAGTACCCAGAGAATCCAGCATAAAATAACAGTCTCTTTCTAATAAAGTTTGGAAAGCCACTGCCAATTATAAATTCAGCATTCCAGGTATTTATATGCTGCATGGTATTAGTAAAATGTCAGCATCTACTGTCAATACAACAGAGAATGCATGTCTAACCTTTGGAAGTTATTTCAAGCCTGAATGGACACTTAAACATATGCTGACAAAGTTAGGCCAGTAATCCCTGCCCTCGTTTTACATTGTGTCTTGGGGTTCATTAGTTCCCTGGAGTAAGGTCAGTTCTGGGGTAGCAGCAGAAAAAGCTGTACTCTACTACTTTTTTTCGCATTCACAAGGACAGACCACGAGCATTGTTTTTCCTACTTAAATTCTTCTAGATCAGTCCTCTGAGCCAAAAGCCAGTGGATGACCTGTGATACTGAGCTATACTGTGACTACAGCACAAGGCGGCTGGTGAGGCTGAGAACAGGAAAGCTCTGTCCTTGAGGGAAGAAACAGTTTCAGGACTGCAAGAACAGTAGTCAGTGCCTCCTCACAAGGCAGCAAGAACTGACTAGTGCTGTCCCTGGGATTGTGCTTTAGTCCCACCAAGTTCTTAATCAACATTCTCAATTTCTAGTTTGATAAAGAAAAGCAGAATTCTGGCAAATCCTCCCTTGTACAAGACTGCAAATTGCGTTTCTGTCTAAACCAAGTGCTCTGCACTAAACCAATTTACCACCAAATATAACAGGCAACTGTATCCCACCACCTGCAATTTAGTGTAACCAGCTTTTAAACAAAACCAAAGTACTTAAAAACAAGAAAATGGGCTTTGTGCCACCAACTCAGATGAATTTTTAACGTGCTATGAAGGAATTAAAGTTCATTTAACTTGTACAAATAATTTTCTGAACTGTAACGAAGTCCATACAAAAGGGTATGCCAAGTGCCTCTTTTGAAATAAGTAGTTACAACTGCAAATTACAAGTGGATATCATCTCCATTTTGAGATTTTAAATAAAGACAGTTTTTAAAAAAGAATATTCTACGGATTGCTGTATTGCTGACTGCCTGCATTTTCCCCCCTTCTTCTACAGCAGAGTCAGTATGGTTGTGGATTGTTTTGTTTGCATGCTTATACAAACTTCAGTGATACTGGCAAGAATATTCTCAGTAGTGCAAATAAACTTCTTCAGCAATAGCTTGCTCGTGTGTCAGCTCCATTAAAAATAATGAAACAACACTGCAAACAGTTTTTAAATAAGACTCTGAAGCACATGGCATGCACAGCATAAATGCATGGTTAAGCTGCCACACAATTTTCTGAAGCCTAACTTCCTACCTTTATCTTACTACCATCCCCCAAAATAGGACTACAACTTCTCCCAAGTCCTACAAAGTTCAGACCGAAGAGATTCACTATACAGGTCTTTGGTTCACTCCTCTAAGTTCTCTTAAGTAACAGCTGTGCCATCCACCCACATGCAGACCCGGAAACATTTTTAATCATTCTGCACAAAATGACCACTGAAATGCAAAATCCATAGAATTTCTTCTAACACAGTAAAAAAGTAAAAAAGCACTTGACAGCCAAAGCAGCTCCACTAACTATTCTGCTAAAAAGTAACTCTACACAGTTCTAGTTTTTTTCCTTTAAAAACATCGCTTATGTTGTTCACAATCCTTGGTTTTGTTCTGCTTTCAAGACACAACTATTTTTCTTTAGAATAACAACTGTCTGGATCACAATGTCAAGCAAGTTTCAGCAATTCTCCTAATCTGCTGTAAACACACACTGATCACAAAGTGGATTATACAGTGAAAACGTTGACAAGCTCATTAAAAAGATAGTAAAAGCAAGTTGTGTCATCCAGTGAAAGATCTGGCAAAAAAATTCAACTATTACAATATTGTTTTGCTTTGACACAGTTTAAGATTAATGCTTGTCACTCCCCTTCAGGACTTTCAAGATCTGCCAGTCTTAGGTGTGAATAGTTTAAGGACTGGAAGGAGTGTTGGGGGTTGTACCAAATCTCTCCTCTTTTGGACCACTGCACTGAGTTACCACGTACCGGCTGCTCTTTGGGGATTGCACATACAGGGGCACTGCTGCAGCAACACAAGCCAACCTCCTTCGCTTTCACATGAAGGCGTGGTGGTGAAACACAAACTAGGGTGGGACCTAGAGGCAGGAGAGGAAAGCAGAAAAGGGAGGGAATTGGTTTGAGGGACACACACATAGTAGAGAATGAGAAGGAATTCACAGTACGGTCTTTAGAATGAGGGGAAACAGGGAAGAAAGCAAATTAAAGTTAGAAAAAAAAATTAAGAGCATGTCTTAAAACATCACTTGAAATTCTGTTTCAACTACTCCAAAACCCAGTATCAGAGCACTGCAAGAGTTTTCTCACGGACTTGTTAAGAAACAAGAGTCGAAAGGATTTCCTGGTTCCTTATTCTGACCCCACTGTAAATTCTGGTAATCTGTTTCATCTCTGTGCATCCACTAATTAAGCAACTGAGGCAGGGTAGTCTGAAGCATCCATTTCTGCAGCAGACAAACATTAAAGCATGGAATGGAAAAAGGTTACAGGGGAAAAATGTTACACTGATGAGCACTTCAAAAATTTTTTTAGGACAAGGAAATAACTCCCAGATACAGATGACCGCCTTACAACATGAATAAATTCTACTGTTGGCAGTGACAGAAGCACAAACAATAAAGATTTACTTAAATTAATTCACTTTGTGATTACAATAAAAACTAACATAATTTACCTCTATAAATAAATTTCCTTAGGATTTATACCTACTGAAATACAGATGTAGCAAGACTGGAGTAGTGGACACCTTGCAACATTCTCCTAGCTTTAAGATGACATGTAGTATATCCGCAGCTTTCTTCTTCATCTATGGAACAAGCCTCCTTGCAGGCAGCCATTGCTTGCACTGAACTACGTTCACCAGGTAAAAAATAAAAGTGGCATGGAAGTTCCCTTTCTAGCTGACAACACACAAGAAGGATACATAATCCAATGAAATATTTAAAACACAGCACACTGTATTACACATGTAATTTGTTTTTCATTTCAAGTTTATTAAAACTTTAGCAGTACAAATGATCCAGGTTTTAGATTATCAAAAGACCAAACTGAAGTCCGCATCTTTAAAAAAGGCGTTCCCCAAAACGTCTCTAAAACTTTGAGACAATGGAAACATTAAGTCCACAAACTCATCCATGCCTGTCGTCATCTGTTCCAGGACTTGTTTCACGATCAGACTTTTTATCCTTACTAGGGGCATGATCTCTTTCCTGACTCTTTGATTTTTGGTTTATTTCTTTTTCTGCTGAGGATCTGGTCTTTTCCTTTTCTTTACTGCTGCATGAATATGATTTTTTTGATTCTCTCTCTTTGCTACTTGGTCTCTTTTTTGAGTCTGGACTTCTATCCTGATCTCTACTAGACTTCTTATCTCTGCTAGATTCAGGACTACTACTTTCACGGCTCTTTGAACGCCTCTTCCTTTGGCTTTCACTATCATTCCTCTTATATGAGCTTCTACTCTCCCTATTTGAATATCTCTCTCTGTTTCTGCTTTGACTTTCATCCCTCTCTGAACTCCTTGATTCTCTCCTCCTCCTATTTTCTCTTCCTCTGTATTTATCTGGTGTACCTCTCCTTTCTCTGCTTCTTGATCTTCCCCTTCTTCTTGTTTCTCTATCCCTATTCCTTGAATAGTCTTTACTTCTACTGCGATCCCTGTCCCTGCTCCTTGATCTTCCTCTCCTACCCCTATCTCTGCTTTTGCTTCGATCCCGTGTTCTGCTGCTGGAACTGTGTTTTCCTCTGGCATGCTCACGCTCTTTGCTCCTTGACTTGCGTTTCTCCCTGTCTTTGCTCTTCCTATGCTCTTGTTCATTACTTCTTGAGCCTGCTCTTTTACTTCTCTCCTTGCTCCTACTTCTTTCTTTCTCTCTCCCTCTAGAATCATAGCGCTTTTCTTTTTCTCTCCCTTTCTCATGGTCTCTCTCTTTGCTTCTTGATCTTAGTCTCTTTTCATCATGTCTACTGTGCCTGGAGTCTCTTTCTTTACTTTTTGATTTCTCTCTGCTTTTACTATGGCTTCTAGATTTAGCTCTCTTCTTGGCCTTGCTTTTGTTATGCTTGTCATCTTTTTCTGAATTTCTTCTTGTCTCCCTGTCTTTACTGCTGGATTTGTGATCTTTTTTCTTCTCTTTTTCCCCTCTTCGGCTTGGACTTTCAGAAACTTGCCTGTGGTCTGATATTTTTCTCTCTCTTCCTCTTCCTGGGCTCTTTTGATTATCTTTCTTGGTTTCATTTATTTCACTCCTTGGAGAGAAAAAGATACAATTTTTTTAAACGTTTTCAATTCCCTCTACACTGAAAAATTAAGCCAGAAGTGAGACAGCTTCACAACTAAAACGTCACATCAGGTTATTTATATTAATAACTATGTATTTACAGTAGCATGGTTAAACTCAAACACAATTAAATAATGGAGTAACCAAGTCAGCACCTTGGTTTTTTTGAAAGCAATTGCAATTGAAAATCCAAGATGATAGGTATTACTTTTAAACAAACAAAAAAGAAATTAAAACTCAAACCAAAACAAACAAAAAAATCAATACATATGCACATGTTCCAGAAAGCAATAATCTTACTTGTCTCCTTTTATCCATCTTTCTCCACTAGACACTCTCATTCTTTGAGCTCTTTGCATTTCTTGCCTCCAATGTGGAGGAGTTTCACTGCGCCGGAATCGATCTCTCGACCTGGATCTGGAAGGCGTCCGGTAACGCTTGGAGGCAAAAAGAGAAAATTGTGCTTAAGTTTGAATTTCATGTGCTGTGATACCTAAGAAGGATTTTCACCCCTGGCGGTCAGTTCTACACAGCACCTGACATGACATTTCACATGTATATACCAAGTTTCCTCTGACAAGTTAATAACTTACTGAAAAATGTATCAGACATTCAACTAAAGCAGGAATACGAAGTGTCTGATCAAATAACTGATTTTAAGGTAACTTCTCCTTCAGGATTGTTGTAGTCTGATGAGAAGTTTTCTGCTACTTTTAACGAGAACAAATGCTAATGCTGTTTACTAACTATGAAAATTCTTATGTTTGACAGGCAATGCGAAAACAATACTTCACACTTGTTAAGGATTTTACTAAAAATTTGAGGGATAGACACTTCAGTTATTAAAAACATTTGCTACATGCAGCACATAGCTTATGGCTTCACAATACTAAGAGAGTCAATTTGACAGCTCCCCCCTGCCAAAATGTCTTCCCCACACTCCTGGCACCGATTTCTTACAGATTCTGTGTTCGCTAGAACCCTTTTAGAGCTAATTTCATTCACCAATTTAAATATTACCACATTAACTTAAATAAAGCATTTTTATGTTTTTTTCTCACCCCTTTCTTCAAACAGATCCAGAATTCAAACAGGTAATTTAATTTTCTTTTCTGTCCTCCTTCAAGCCTCAGTCCCCAAATCAATTATGATGCACTTTTCTTTTTTAAATCAACTACCCCAATGTACGTGGTTAGTAACGCCAGCAGTGAGACTGTGCAACCACCTTGTTTATTTTGAAGAACAGATTATAAACACTTACCCTTGGTCCTCTTCCTTTTATTTTCCTTCCAGACCTGGTGACTAACAGCCTCCTCTGGTATGTTGACTGTGAATTCGATAGATTACTAAAAATAATGAAAAAAGAGTGATACTGTTTGTACAATTAAAAAAGAAGGAAAATCAATATTAAAACCTCTTCAGAAACTAAATGAAAATGCGCAATTTTATTTTACTGCAGACAGTAACATCTACACAGTAAAACTTCAGATTTGTGATCACAATATTTTAACAAGATTTCCAGGTTTCTCCATGAAAAAAGAATAAATTATAGATTCAGATTGGACAGTCCCAATGTACTCTAAATGAAATTGAGCCAGTCATTACACATTTTTTATTCACTAAAACCATTTTCAAAGACTGAGCCTTTGTTCTAGGACAAAGACAATAGTTTCCAATAAAGGGAGAAATCAATTTTTCATCCAGCAGCGCTTACAACATGGAACTGTTTAATATGAAAAAGATTCAGCATCAGAGTTCTAAAACAGTACGGTGACGATACCACTGCCAGCACACAGTCAGGCTTAAACTAGATATATTACCTTTCTCTTTCCTTCTCTCTGCTTTTTCTCTCTTTTTCTTTCTCATCTACTTTAGGAGGACTTTTCCTCATCAGGAACCGGTTTTCAGGTACAGGAGGAATTTCTTCAGGACGGACAGTAGATAATGGCTGTGCTTCAGTGTTTTCATCTTCGCTTTCACTGGATGAGCTTTATTTTTGTATAGAAAATTTGCATAATGAGTTATTTGGATGAGGGAAAACCTTTCAATCTATTTAAATAAGTCAGATAGTCTCTTAATTCAATATACAATGATAACACAAGAATCTCAGAAAACGGAGCTATTTCAGAAGCAACTTTTTTCCCCTCATGATATCTTTGATCCAAAATATACAACTGCAGTAGATTTCTGACCAACATTTTTTATCTACCAATTCCAATGGTGCAACACTGAACACACACATACTCTCTATTTCGATACAACTTTTTTGTTTCATTGATTTTCTTTTAAAAACACTATCAGGAGACTAAAATTCAGATTTTACACTAGCATATATAACTGTCTACAGACTACAATAATTCCAAGCAATTTACAAACTTCTGTGAAGTGGGCTTAGGTGCACAGAAAAAGTGTTTAGGCAGCACTGCCTTAAGTGAACGTTTCTTAAATTTCACTGCTAGCTTAGAAAAATGTGACTTGCACTGACAACTTTTATCTCACACTGAACTATAGCAAAACTATTCCAAAATAACATTTTCAAAAGCAAGAGTGCTTTCTAAGTTTTACTATCTTCCAGTGAAATTGCAAGAGTTTTGGCATATGAGACCAAAAAAATTTTGAAATATTTTAATTTATTAATTTTATGTTTAATTTTGCTATATCCCTGCATACTACATTTCTGTAAGTTCCACTGCATATGATTCAAAGTGAATTGTACAGAAGTAAATTTACAGCAACAAGCCATCCCTACCCATTTCAAACCTACCACTGCTTCAACTTCTCAAGCCAACTGAAGTCTTAGTCCATTCCCTTACTCCCTTACAAGCTGCAGTACCTATGCACACGAACACTACCCTTCATGATCATATCAGAAAATTTATTCTTGTGTATGGAAACCAACTATCTCCCACACTGCAAAACCTGCTTTGCTAGTTCACAGAAACGTAGTCTGTAGTTATAAGACAGGAGAATGGTACTGTATGGTGTACATGTAACAAAAAACAAATCTCAAAACTGACCTTTTCTTGCTTTTCTTTCTCTTTTTCTTTTCTTTCTTATGTTTCTTGGAATTTTTTTTGTGTTTCTTTTTTCGTTTTTTAGATTTCTCTTCTGAAGCACTCTCAGAATCCGATGATGAATCAGAAGATGATTCTGAATCGCTTGAACTTTCCGAGTCACTGGATGAGGAAGATGACTTGTGTCTCTTCTTTTCTTCTTTCTTGGCTTTAAATCAGAATAGCAAAGACACATGTTAATATCAAACACTTCTAAACCAATCTCAGAAAAATCATCTCATCCAGTATCTGCCTCAGATTCTTATAATTGTGTCATGAGATTACTTCATCAAAATCCTTAAGAACAAATTGAAATTTTGACGAAAACACTGTTTCTCCACAGTACAATAAAGGATATGTCTAAAAAAGAAGACATTTTCAGAATTTGGATTTATGAAACTTTAAGTCTAAAATTTATACTGATAAGAACTTGCAGAACCATATAAGTTTTCTGATGATGTTTTATACAACATAAGCTACATACAAAGAATTATTTAAAATTTATTTAGAGTGTTTATAAAAAAAGTTGCTTTAGCTTCAGGTTTCACCTGACTTCATCAAATCACTAACAAGAGAAATTTTGAAACAGAAAATAAGAGGCACAGACTAAGCCAAGTACCCACTGAACTTAGCTTGCTACCCTATTCTGTCAGGTCTTACATTCAGAAAGCAGTGATACTAAGAGTGGTGAAAGACTTCCTCTTCACAGCGATGCAGCACACTCACTTCCAATCGAACAGGCTGAGATAACACTTCTGGGTGACAACAAGCTAGCTGGAGCTTAATTCACAGAACTGCATCAGAAATGTGGTGCACATCGCAACAGAAACAATCTTGGCCTCTCTTTTTATGGTTATATTCTTTATGGATACTTTCTTCCACCTCACATCGTTACCAAGTCCCCACACTGGTACAGCGGATGAAATTCAATC
Source organism: Mohoua ochrocephala (assembly GCA_013398855.1). Classification (NCBI taxonomy): domain Eukaryota; kingdom Metazoa; phylum Chordata; class Aves; order Passeriformes; family Acanthizidae; genus Mohoua; species Mohoua ochrocephala. The sequence continues at coordinate 204,466 of VZTA01008693.1, read as the reverse complement.
TCATTGCACTAAATCTCATTCATTTTTCAGCTTAGCACCACAGACACAAGTCACAGCTGTGTGACGACTGAGATGAGCTCAGTCGGTCAGAGCACGGTGTTAACACCAAGGTCATAGGCTTGACCCCCGTATGGGCCATTCACTTAAGAGCTGGACTCAATGATCCTTGTGGGCCCCTTCTCACTCAGAATATTCTGTAATTCTGCAACTTCTACACGGTGCTTTCTATGTGTTTATTCACAAGCCTCACTTGATACAGACTAACAAAAGCCTGACAACCGACTAAAAAACTTCTGTCCTTCACAGAGTGTACTGGTCTTCCAGTCATTTCCAGGTGCAGTATAAACTAGCAAGTAGCCTTACCAGTTTAGGGCAGCCTGCTGATTGAAATCAGCTGGTTCTCATCAGATGTTTTAAGGGCTTCTTGCAAAATGCTTCCAAAAGACACATCTCACTATATTTCTGACTTTTCTTGTAGGTCCAGACCAAAATAACTGCTCTGTTCGCAAACTTTTGCTCAACATCCTTATTTTAGCACTATATTTAAAAAATATCTCTGTAATATTTTGTATCAGTTTTAGATAGTCTAAATACATATGTATTTACAGAATGTAACAAGTACATATTTATAAAAGAAAACTGAACATTTTTCTAATTAATTTCAATTGAAGGAGGCTGGTGTAGGCCAGGTGACAACGAAACAAAAAGAAGAACCTCGCCTCACCTCTAAATCCTAAGAACACAAAAACTATTTAAAAAGTTAAATGCTTCTGATCTATTACACCCTCAGTTTTGGTCCATTCAAAGGAAAAAAATCCTTATATTGCAATATAGTGTTTCCTACATGCCTTCAGGCAAAACAAGATGTCTCCAAGCTCAATTTCAGGCATGTCTGAATAAGGCATTAATAAATGCAGTGATTTCCTGTATTTTCTTCCTCTGCGTATGCTTTAAGTGTGCCAAAATGTGTGACAGTTTTGTCTGCATCCTTGTAACAAGTTCAGGTATGTTAAAGTTATTACTTTAAAGTGAGTAAGTAATAGACAGAACTGGAGGCAAGTTAGTGAGCAACTATCTCAACAAATACAATGTGATTCTTACCATGCAGCAAGTAGGCAACGGCAGATGTATTTGGGAAATCATATGGCAGGTAGGGAGTGAAATGACATGGGGAAAAAAAACCCCAAACAACAAACAGAACTAAAAAGCCCAGAACTAGTTACACAACAAAGACAGAGTATCTGACAAGAGGGTCTGGATATACTTTCTGGTGACATCTATCTGTCTCTTACCCAGCAGCAAATGCTATTTTGAATACTGAACCAACCTGGTACCATCCAACTACAGATTACAACAAATGAGACCAATCCTGGAACATGAAGGTCATCAAGAAACAGACTTCTTTGTACAGTCCAAATGTTCCAGCTCATTCAGGATCAGCTTTCAACTTATGACCACATCTGAAATAGATACATCACTTCCTACTCCATTCACTGTGACCTACAGTATTTGCCAGACGTGGTGAACTACCTGATCATGCTGCATGACACAGACAAGTACTCTTTGTATCTCAGCAGGTTAGGGACTGTATCAAGTCCTACATTAGCCCCATGGCCTGAAATTAAGAAATGACCTGGCCAGAAAACAGTTGGGCTCAGGCATAAAAGTCAGAACAAATCATATCATCTTGTAATTCACAGCAGTGACAAGCAAATAGTTACTTTATAGCAAATCAAATAACCTGATAAATTATGAATGCAGCCATAATCTACCTTAATTGCAGAAAACACACTTTTACAAGCAGTGATTCTACAGGGACATCTGTAACATCAATGAAGGTCATGAATCAAGCCTAGCACTGCTCCGTGCAGAATCCCCTAGAATTTCACTTTTCATGAGGAATCTTCACTAGAGGCTCTCATTAAAAGCTGCCCACTGCCCAAAGCCATTTAAATTTTTTTTGTTTTGAATCAGAATGTCAGTGTTTTACAGTCCTGATACGTGTCCCAGATGACTTTGTTTCAGCAAAGGTATATGACCTCAAACAGTGCAGCCAGGCTTGCTGACTAGGACCTCTTCTACAAAACTGGTACCAAACTCCCACCTGTCCTTAAGAAAATTAACACTACAATTTTTGTTCCACAGTTTTTCTTGTGAACTATATTAGCTTAGCTAATGTGTAATAACCTTTCTAAATACTGGGTTAATACTTTGCTTTCTTCCTCTTTTTTCCTCCCCAGATCTTAGGCTTTTCCCTAGAACTTTAAGATCTTCTAAAAATTATACCACTTGGCCAGAGAATTTCTTCTTTTATAATTTTTTAAATCTTCTCATTTTCACTTATTCCTCCAACTTTAAGGAACTAAAAAAAAAGAAAAACAAAGGAAAATATGACAAACATTCCACTTTCCTAGGTGATCATCCTCTCAAATCCCACGTTAAAAGCTTCTTATCTAGGCCTCTGCAATACTGTGATTGTGATCATTGTATCATTCAATTTATAGCATCCAGTTACATAGCTCAGTCATCATCCACTTATCCCTAAATAAATCCAATTCTTCTATATAAGGACATAATTTACATAGTTCATAAAGCTCTTCATCTGGCTATTCATTGTGACACCAAAAAATCAGATCACCTTTCCACAACTTTAACCTATGACAAAAACATTCATACCAAGCACCTTGCTTTTTCTGTGATTCCTTCTGCTAGTGCCATCTTAGCTTCCCTGTTAAACCCAAGCATCAGTTCTATTTTCATTCCATAAAGACCTAATCCCTTTCTTTGTGTTGCCTACCAGACAAGCTCATACAATTAATATTTAAGACTCTCTTGCTATCCTAATGCACTCTCCCACAGAAATTCATCACTGTACTTCCCTTACAGGCAATATCCTTATTCCTTTGTCTTAAAATCAAGTTCTTAGAAGCAATCTTCCCTGGTAACTGCCTCATATTTCACAAAGTCAGTTCCATTTTGACTTCCATAGTACTGTACTACAAATAGCTCCACTGTTAGATGATTCTCTGTTGATGACCTTGTGTCCCAAAAACTGCTCCTCCTATCTGGATTCCACTTCCATTAATTGACAAGTCCAAGGGCCTCTCCTGCTCCACTTGTGACCTTTGGAGAGCAGCTTGGCAAATTTACTTCAGCTGATGTGTTGGCACACTGTTCCTCCTACTTCCACTGCTTCAAGCCCGCACAGCTCATCAGCGGTTCCATGCGGGGCATTGAGCGAACAGTTCCAGCCACGCTGCCATCTCTCACAGGAGAGGCCTATTTCCCACTGCAGGTCCTGCACAGAGCCTTCCCCTTTCAAAAGCAGGATTCTCCACACACAAGAATTTCCACCATGGTCTGTCATGCAGCATCTTTATCAGGCTGGTTGGGCATTAGTACCCATCAGGGCCGTCGTCTTCACCCACACTCAGCTCTGCCCTTCACGTGCCTGATCCTGGTGCAAAAGGCTTCTTGTTCTCCAAACACTCCCACTGCCCATCATTATCTAGAACTGAGCTTTATACCTTTACAGAGTGGGCTATCCCATCACCCTGGCATCAATTTCCCTCCATGGCACACCAGGCCAGCTACAGGAATCAGAGCTGCCAGGAATACAGCAGTACTGAGTCAGAGGTACAAGGACACAGACAAATGGGTAAGGCGAGGCAAGTCAAATCCTTCCAGAAGCCTGTTCTCTTTTAAGAGAAGTCAGAGGGAAAATCAATTATTTTCTATTTACTTCATTCACTCTTTGGATGACAAGCACTTTAAAGCCTTGCCTAGAGACTGTAACTCAGACTGCTCAGTGACAAAAATTTCATTTAGTCATTCAAGTGTTCTAGAGTGGACTTCAAAGGGAGTGTGGCAATCCAATGAAGACATCTAGGGAAATGAGTATCTCATGCCCTAGCTTCACCCATCCTGTACCTGTACTGTCTTATTTTCTAGTTACGCCACCTGTGCCTTTCCTAAGAGATGCCATACTCTTGAGTACTGTCAAAAAAAATCATAATTGTATCCTAACACACAGCACGACTTAGAACCTTTCAGAAGTCAGGAGCCAAAAGATAACTTCACTTGGAATTCTGTGGTATCGAAGAGATCACTTCAGATGCCAAAGTCATTCTGCCAAATATCACAACACGTGAACAAAAAGGAGGTGAAAAAATAAGAAGCTGAAGTTCAAATGCCTGTATTTTCCTTTGGCTAAACAAACAATTATTCCTGTGTTGTGCTTCAATATCCTTGGTGCAACCCTTCACAATACATATCAACAGAACACGGTACGAATGAAATAGCAGGATGCTCCCCTATCATAGTTCCTACAAAAAAAGCATCCTGGGTTTCCTCTAATGAGATTCTCCATGGTGACAGGAACATCTTAGATTCTGCTTCTCTCAGAAAATAAGGCTTCATCCAAGCTCTCATACTATGTTCAGTTCTGAAATGGCAGAGCAGGACATCCCTTCCAGAAAGAAAGACAGGTTCTGTCATATTCCTCTTTAAGAATAGTTTATAGAAACTTATAAAGTGTATGAGCTGAAGGGCCAATTCCAGGCTTTTCTAATCTAAGTGCCTGTTTTGAAGAGTTACCTTAGAGCAACCTGAAACAAGTTGAATATCTTCTGAAGAAGTAGAAGTTATCAAATGAAGTCAGACTGCCACCAATCTTAACATAGCACTCTACTTGATGCGACAGGTGCTCGCCAGCTTTGTACTAAAACTTAGCTAGTATAAGAAAATTCAAGACAGGAGAAGCTTTGAAAAAAAAGCATGGATGATTGTTATTTAATGTCTTCTGCATCAACAACTTTTAAGTTCTTTAGAAGACAAACTGCTCTGCAACGTTATTCACCTTTTCACCAATTGCACCATCATCTATCACAAGTAAGTTTCTAAATATTTTTATAAGCAACCAACATGGAAGAAAACAAGCAAAATTACCTCATATGTACAGTTCAACTTTACCTTTGGATTTTGGAATTAACTCTCCACAACTCAGTATGCGTACTTCAGCATACGGTTTACTAGATGCATCTGTCTTCTGGTTCTCTATTTCTCTCACAACTTCCTGACCTGAGATGACTTGTCCAAAAACAACATGATGCCTGAAGAACACAAATAAAAATAAGTATTCTTAGCACTTAATTTTCTCCAGGCAGCTCCCAAGCAAATGTAAGAAGAAAATAAGAGATATTTACCCATCTAAATGAGGTGTAGGTTTAGTTGTTCTGTTGTTTCCAGATTTTAATTTAAAGAGAAAAACAAAATCAGTATTAGTGAAAAGCAGTTAGCATTTGAAGTATGTCATCTACACATAGGAAGGTGAACGTTATTTTGAGTGTACTAATAAAATTGAACAAAACCAATACACATCATTCTAAGTTTGTGTGCAGTTAAAAATATTTAATGTTTTACATGCTAAACTATCTACTCAAAGAAACACTTATTGTATTTTACTGAAAAAACCCTGAAATAGCACTTAAATTTTTAGACAGAATCCTCATATAGGATATAGTAAGTTTCTACTTATTAAATTATAGAAACACTACCAGAAGAGATACAAAAATCTGCAGGAAAAATGCAAATAATCTTCTACACATTAGAAAATAACCAGAAAACACTGGAAGAAAAAGTATCTGCATGTACAGATTATTTGACACAGAAGCAGAACTGACTCTCTCAGCTTGTCGCTATACTAGCATTACTAAGGCACACACGTCAGTTATGGCAGAGTAGAAAACTGGGATGATTGGAGTAATGATCATTTAGAAATCCCAAAATAAGATTTTAATGCTGACACCCACAACTCGTTATGTTAACTAAGGCCATGAAACATGGGTAAGAGTGATGTATTTTGAGAATGTTTTCTGTAGATAATTTAGATTTTAAGAGTCTACTGCAATGTGTTTTAAGAATTTAAGTTTTAGCTATAAATAAGACTGTATCGGAAAGCTAATTTGTGATTAAAAAAAGCCCTCTACTACTTTTGAGAGCCCCCAGAGCTGTTTTGCTTCCTTCCAGAAAACACTTCATTGGAGTACTAAGAATTCTACAAGGAACTAACAGTTTCGCTTTATTGCCCAAGTTAGAACACAGCCACTGAAAACTACCAAAAGCCCTTTTGCACAGAAAATTAACACTAAACACAGGGTAAAAATAAGCACATTAGGAAAATGGCTACTTCCAGGCATCTTTGTAAAAAACCACCAACTTTGGCTTTGCACAGGAGCTAGTCTTCAATATTTAAAAGGATTCCCTTTACGGCTTATAAATAGCAAACCATATACACATTTCAAGACATTTCAATACTTACATAAAGAACTGTGAACCATTTGTATCTTTCCCTCGGTTGGCCATTGAAAGAAGAAATTCTTTGTTGTGCTTTACAGCAAAACTTTCATCTAAAGAAAGTGTTTTCAGTTACTTTAAGCATACCATATATGCTTAGGTAAATGCTATCGTCTAAGTAAATTCATCCTTATTAAATAAATCTGCTAGTCACTTGAATGAGAAGTTGTATTAAAAATAGACTAAAAATAACAGCTACTTTTAAAACATATTATTCTGTTCACTCTATATAACAAGGAGAAATAGGAATCAATGGTTTATAGCCTAAGGGCAAAAAAATTGAAGTTCAGTATTCTTGCACAAAAGATTTGTCTCCTACCAACATTAGCAGAGATGTTTAAGTTGTTGCTCTTTCTATTTTTCTTTGGAACAGAAGCTGTGTATTAACTACTAATAAATCCCTAATTTTCAGGCATTTTGTTGTTTTATTTTTTTTTAGTACACATAGATATCCAATTTGATAGCAATCCCAAACAACTTGTTTGTCTGGCAGACACAATTGAATTTATCAAGTTGGCCATTAAGAAAATTAGTTTAACTTTAATGAATCCTACTTCTTATGAGCAAATAATTGGTAATAGCTCAAACTAAATCCCAATGAAACTATGAAACGAAAAAAGTGTAAAACGTAAGCACTATTCTTCATTTTAGACACCTGTAAGAGATAATCCTCTCCCTTCTTTTCCAAAACAGCAAAAAGGCTTTTGGGGGAAGGAAATTCTTCAGACAAGAGGACATTTGTTCAACAGTTTGGATACAGATGGCAGGAGCAAGCATTAACAAAGAAAAACATACAATATTTGTAATGCTACTGTCACTAGCCATGAAAGGGACAGTCCCAGTCACTCTCCAATCACTTGTACAATAGCATCAAATGTCAACCTAATCCTAAGGTCAGTCAGTTAATTGATCCACAAAAGCAAAACTTTCCACAAATTCAGTTTCATACTGTGGCCAGCCAAATTGAACAGCCAGCTTGCAACTGCCGGAAGATAAGTGGAGGTTGTGCTCATTTTTCCATCTCTCCCAGCCATACATTTCCTCAAACCTAGCTACTCATTTGTGTTGGCTCTGGTGCTTGCCAAATTATTTCATTACATCCACTCACTAACATGGAAATACAGAATTATTTTGCTGTAATAATCTTTAGGCATTTTAGCAAGCTGGACCAGGTTAAAGTTTGTTTGGAGAGTCAGTGCAAGGCAAGGCCTCCTCCCTCCTTTGGCTGTTGCAAACTGTTGGTTCCACTCAAGGTCTGATATAAAATTGCAGCCTGGCCCTACTACAGCAGTGAATAATTCTTTTGATTGTGTGCTGCAAGCTTGGACAACAACCAATGGTAAAGAAAAGTGTCTGGGAAGGGAGAGGGGCTTAACCTCGCCTGCTGGTGGCAGCTACCCATCACATGGGCTTGGATGTAATACAACAACTGCTCCAAGAAACAGAGATGCTCCACTACATTCTGGACAAACACAGAATGAGAAACAGCAACTACAACTTCTTCTGCAACACTGGCTGAGAAAGAACCAAGACTGTGGGGAAACTAAAAGCTCTATCATGAATTCATCTTGGGTTCAGGAAAGCAGGGCTTTATGCATTCTTTTAAATAAAAATTTGCAAGGAAACCCAACCCCATCACACCTTCCTCCTTTTCCCTCAGAGAAGACCATCCTCAACTTTTAGCTAGCTGATCGAGCCAATAGTAAACGCCTAAAATCAGCAATAAAAATGTAAATCTGGTAAAAGGGACAAATACAAAGGAGTTCAGTTTTAGTTTTTCATTCATTAAAATAAAAGTAAAATAACTTAAACAGGACAGCCAAAGGCCTCCAAGACCAGACAAAATCTTGAAAGAAATGGAATTCAGGTTTACAGAACAGAGACTACAGAATGTAAAGGTGATTGTTTATTGTAACACCAAAATAAAGCAGACTGATAAAACTCTTACCTTCGAAAAAGCCACCATAAATGGATTCTCCTCCTCTGCCATTTCCTTAAAAGAGGAAAAGTGACAGTTAATGATTAAAAGAGTCACATTATGTGGAAGGTGCTTCATAATACTGATGTAACTGCATCCAAGTCACTGACATTACTCTTCAAGATATGCAAACACGATCAAGATCCATCTTTGTAATCCAAAAGCAAAAAACTTGGAAAACAAGAAAGTATTCTCCCATGTATTCAGCAACAGTCTCCCTTTTTTCTTCATTTCCCAGCAGCAGATAGAGTATTTTATTCTCACACTTCAACCTTTCACTAGGAGGCATTTGGTTCTCTGAATTCTTGAGATAACAGAGCAAAAGTGTATATGTGTGTGCATGCACATACATAAGTTTATTACGCAAGTTCTCACGGAAAGGTTCTCACACAGAAGAAAGGAGGAAAAGTAGTGATATCTGTCAGAGAATAATTAATATAAATAAATGGTTCTATACAGAACTTCTGCAATGTTTGACTACGTAAGCATTAAAGTTTTCTTTAAAGATTCATGTCATACCTTCACTGAAGTCACCTCCTTGGATCATAAAATCTTTCACAACCCTGTGAAACAGACAACTTTTGTAATGCAATGGCTTTTGGGTGGACTTTCCTGTACCCTTTTCACCTAAAGAAGAGAATGGACAAAACCAAACATTACTCTCTGCATCTGTAGAATCTTCGTTACAAAAAGAGTGCTATGTAAGCACTCAACCAAAATAATCTACTATGCTCCGAAAAGCTGGCTTGTGAGGCAGACACGCTTACCTGTAATACCAGTAAGAAACTGGCATTTAAGAAAGCAGTGCAGAAATTACTTTCTGTCTCTACAGTTATACCAGAAGAACTCCTTACTAACATTAGTATACAACTCTGGTCTCTTCCATGCAGTTTGACGGAAATTAAACATCCAGTTTACATTTATAACTGGTATTGCTCAGAAACATGCAAGAAACACTCAGATCTGTAGTTAGAACACAGAAAGGTTAAGGTACCATAAAAGCTCCCCCAAGAGGCAGGGGAAGGAGGAGGACTCTCATTCCCTCCCCTGCTCATGATGACAACTGCCATCTTCCTCCCTTACACCAGACTCTGCTTCAGCTACAACGTAATGGCCTTTCCCGCCTACCCTCAAAGAAATAAGGTTTCTGCTGAGTTAGCAAGATGAATGGCTCGTGGTGGGTCCTGCAAACAGCAGAGCCAACCTCAAGGTAACAGTCAGGTAATCAGTGGGACTTCTCAGGGAAGACCGCTTCCTCTCCGTGCTGGCAAACTGTTAGGCAGTATCTTCCTATAATCTTATCCTGAGCTATTCAACTGGCAGCTTTTGTCAAGGGCAGTTGCCTCTGAACCTAATCTGTAACAGACTGGTCTCCACATGAATTTGGATAGAAAAAAGCCCCAGTTTTGATAGGAACTCTGATAAATGTGAAGCTGTGTATGTTCCACTAACTTGGCGCATGCCAGGAAAACATGCAGCTGTCCATCCCTGTTTCACAAAGACAGCACACACTTTTCAAAACTGCCAGAAAAAAAGATGAGTAAGGAAAACAAATAAAAATTAAGGAAAACAAATAAAAAGTTTGAATTATCTTGCTGATGATCAATATCATAAACTTTCTGCATATTTTTCTCACTATCCTTATATGTGTTAAGGCAGCAAATAGTTCAGGATCTGAATTCGATTATGGATGTCAGCAACAAAGGATGAACTTAGTCATACTTGTTGCTGACCTGAAATGCTGTTCAAAGATTTCAATTCACAAATTTAAGGCAGTAGCAGAGAGTAAAGTAACACCTTTATTCAATAATCTGACTTTTGGGCAGGTGACAGCTGAACAAGAATGCCACGGTCGTGTTAACGAAGTCATAGCCTTTAAAAATCATAAAAGTTCAAATCTGTTAATAAATGTTGATAATCTGATTTTGTGCCAGTAAACCTAATGTCAGATCAGATAAAACCTACATTCCTGCAGACATCTTGAATGGTGTACTATATGTTCTAGTTAACTTAACACGATTATAATTATGTATCCACACCTGATTCAGATCATATTAGTACAGCTGAGGGATTCACTATTAACAGCTGCAGACCCTTGACCTGAAAAGCAACCAAGCTGGAAGGAAAGGACGCAGAAAAAGCTGAAGATAGAAAGCATGTATGCTATTTATGTATTCACAAAATTATTCTTGTGACAATAAACTCAAGTTTTGCTAAGCTGTCAGCATTTGCAACAAAACTATGCAGTCCACAGGAAAATAATTCTGTTTGTAAATGTTTCCAAGAGAGAATCTTCTGAGTATTTTCCTCAAGAAATAAACTTTCAATAGGAGTAGAAATCACTAGTCTCCATCAAGAAATTAAAATAACGGAAAAAACAACTGATGAATACTAGCACTACCTTTCAAATTCCTCAAAGTATCATAAGACTGAAAAGTAAGTCTGCGTGGTTGACCTCTTGCTGGCTACCTTTCAAGACTGGATGATGTTACATAATGTGAACAGTAATATCTACTAGTAACAGAAAATCAGCTTACTGTGCCTGTATTTAAAGTTGGTTAGTTTATACTCCCTGCAACATACTAAGCCAAAGCTAGTATGACTGTATGAGCTAGTACTGCTTTGACTCTACATCGTATGTGTGTGATCGTATGTGTACAATCAGCTAATCTCTGGAGGTGTCAAGAACCAATGGTGAACTTATTTTCATATTTAAGAAAGTGTCAGGAAAAATAACAGACATCAAACTAGTTAACATGGTATTACATTAAAAATTATAGATTAAATATTAAAATCTACAAACCTGTGCAAAGGCAGCGAAAATTCTCACATGTCTTTGGACACACATCTGAAAACAATTCAAAGACCACTCTTCCAGCTAGGAAAATAAAGCACCATATTTATTGTCAAGTTAAATGGTATTTGTATTATTCTTACACATATCTCATAAGAATATCATGCTACTGAATCGATATTTTCATTTTCTTACCGGGTACATTGTTGATGGCTATGTCAAAAAAGCAACGAGGTCTCTGGACCTTTACTCCCATGGCTTCAGAAGTCTAAATACTGTAAGTAATAAAAATAAAATTTAGTTTTTCCTTCTGTGTACTGAAATCATGTGTAAGTCAACACAAAAGTCAATAAAACCTGCAGAAAAACAAACCAAAAAAACCCCAGACAGCAAACATAAGCATTTTTTAAAAGTTCAGAAAATGCGAGGTACTTTAGGTCATTTTCATGTGTTGTAGCCCCAAATAAGTGATTTTCTTCATGTTTGCTGCAATAACATTAAATTTAAATTTGAGTGCAATACTTCAGGTGAGGAAATACAAAAAGAAAAGATACTGTAAGGTATGGGCAAGACTTAAGCACTCAATTTTCAAATTTCAAAATTCACTGTGTCCTGGATTCCTGTCACGGCAGTTACCAGGCATTGCTCCAATTAGGATCCAAACCCTTCTGGATGAAAAAGATACAAGGGTGTAGCTGTTCCATAACTGCTGCTAAATTATATTATATTGGCTTTTAATTGTTTCTTTTCCTTTTATGTCATTGTTTATCTCTTGAGACACCATCATGGGTAACATTTAAAAGATGTATAGATGCATAGTGCTGCCTAAGGACATGGTTTAGTGGTGGACTTGGTACTGTTAGATTTACTATTTGACTCAACGGTCTTAAGGGTTTTTTCCAACCTAAATGATTCTATGATTCCTTATAGAGAATTTTAATGCAACTTCTCCCTTATCTTAGATTATATAAATCCTTTTATTTTTGTGTAACAAGCTATGTCTTAATTCCATTTGCATCTCCAACATTCCAACATTATGTACAATCATAGTCTTTTCCTTTTCTAAATCCCTATCCCCTCCGAGTTATTTCAGACTGGGGGAAAAAACCAAACCAAACAGTGACAGCAAAAGGATCTGTAAGACAGGAATACCCTTTCCAGAATTTGGAATATAATCCATACATTTTCAGTCCTAATTATTTTTTATTGCCAGAGAACATAGCTCAAATCTAGCTGACATACTGCACACATCTCTCCTAAAGCTTAACTCATAGCTGTACCACGGAACATCCTTGAAAAATTCAATTGTCACCATCTGTCACCCTCAGCATATGAGCAAGAGCCTGTAAGAAATCAAGACAGCAGTGTAATCGTGTTAAGTCTATATTCTCTCTACTTGTGCTGTCACTCCTAACATTTTGCTAAGATTACACAGCAAAAATCACAAGAAAAATGCAGGACTGGTTTAAATTAAACACCTCTCAGTAGTTAATTATTCATGTGGGTTTTTTAGCATGAGAAGATTTAAAAAAATGCAGAATCTCATCAGATATTCTCCAGGTGCGTAACAAATACATTCATACACACAAGCCAGACACTGGTCAAAAGCAGCAGGCTCATCTCAGTCTGCTTGAACTGAATTAGCATTTCTCTCCTATTAGTACAACCAATTTTGCAGCCGGTGGAGAAACAAACAGAGAAAATGCCCATAGCTGAAAACTTTGATGTCATCAGGTTAGCAGGAGGCTGCCCAGGTCACCTCAGTGCTGCACAGACTGCGAGCAGTGCGAGGAAGGCAGCGGCGTGGCCAAGGGAGGGGATGAGCTCGGTGGGAGTGGACAGACGGCTTTGAGAACTGAGAGCAGCCCAAAGGACGGCCAGCAGCTCACTGAGAGCAGCCCAAAGGACGGCCGGCAGCTCACTGAGAGCAGCCCAAAGGACGGCCGGCAGCTCACTGAGAGCAGCCCAAAGGACAGCCAGCAGCTCACTGAGAGCAGCCCAAAGGACAGCCAGCAGCTCACTGAGAGCAGCCCAAAGGACGGCCGGCAGCTCACTGTCAGCAGCAGAACAGACTGCACAGCTGCACGGGGGTACTTTTTTCAAGGAAACCTTTCACAATAAATGTTATAATAAATATTGTTTGGTGCTAGAACTGACAGTTTTAACTGAACTGAGACCTCTAAGGAGCATCAGTACCACAACTGATTGACTGCTTGTACCCAAACTTTAAGCATTTCATTCCAGTGCTTAAGTGAGAAGGAATTTCCTGCTTTACAAGCAATTTGCTTGAGAAATATAGAGGTATGCCTTAACATTTATATACAGTATTTTAGCCAAATTAAATGACAACTATTTTAATATGTGACACAATTTTTATTTCATTGATAATGACTAAAGCTAAATTGTGAAATAAATATAAATATACCTATGTCAGTCAATTTTTAGCTCTGTTTTGCAGAGGATGGGAAAGAGAAAGCAGAAATAAAGAATTATACCTGACTCCATATTTCCACGAAGTTTTCTCAATTTGATGTTTTTCTACCTCTACACGGTTTCATGAACAGTGGAACAAACAAAGTTAGTTCATATTCTAACCATCACCTCCAATGTACCTTGCACTTTCCCTAAATCCTCCAATAATATCCTCTGAACGCTGGCTGCACTTGATTCTAAATGACAGGTATGGCAATGGGTCAGTATGAGCCCCCTGAACAGACAAACACCAGGCCAAGCAAATGTATCTCACTCTCGAGCTCATGGTGCCTAGAACACCAGGCTAAGATACCAGTGACATTTATCCTACCTACCTCACAAGTCAAGTGAGTGCTTCTTCTCCAATACACTTAAGTATCCTTTGCACCGTTATTTTAGCCAGACCTTTTCCTGATGTGCTACAGGGAAAGTTACCAAGTTACAAACAATCCTTAAAGTAATAATTTCTATTCATGTAGCATGTAACACCAAACACAAGCTTCTACACACTGATCATTTAAAACTTGTCTTCATCAAAAGCAAGTACAGGGGGTCTGAATGCTAAATACAGAACCAACAAAAAAACTCACCATAAATATACCAAGAACAAAGTCAGAAAATACTATGAATGAAGTCAGAAAATTACGAGTAGAGCTCAGTAGCACTAAATGTCTGATAACAATAGGGCTTAAATCACTTGCGCTATTTCTCTCTCAAAATTTATTTTCAGTTAGAACGTGGATATTCTTAACCCTCAATACCTTGCATTTTAAAATTGTGAACTTGATGGAATTCATCTATGGAAAGGAATATGAATATGAATTTGATGTCAACCCACAAGATGTTCACTATACATACATTAAAAAAATGTGCTATGCAGGAGGACAATCTTGCTAAGTCAGCTCACTTTTTCCTTCCAAAACTCTAAGAAATAGCAGCCCAAGTACTACACTGAAATTTTCAAGCCATTCATCATTCTCAACCACCCTCTGTTTGAAGAGGCTCTTACTAAGTAGAATCTATGACCAAAAAAACCCCAAAGCCAACCAAGCACCTAGAACATCAGTTCAGCATATCTAAAAAAAAAAAAAAAGGGCTTGTTTTTTTTAAATGTCTGATAGTAGAATTACAGTTCAGCTTACAGCATATTGGTATTTGTTGACAAATACACTGAAAGTACTTAGTCTTGTCAGAACAGCTGCATCCACAACTAACATTTCACCAACTGTGTCCCTCAGGGTTCACATTACTTCACAACTCCATCAGGCTCATTATTTTGTTTAAATATTTGCAGGATAAAGCTGGCCAGCTCAAGGCCAGGCTGCCAGCAGCTCTTCTTCAAAATGATCTGTGCCAATGGAAAAAGATAACTATCCCAAACTGTTCACAAGCATCTTTCTGCCAGTGATTATCACTGATATTTGTTGATTCACTTAAAAAACACATCTTGGGGAATTTTGTTTCCAAAATCACCAGTGCTATCAGGGATCTGGTAATAATACTTTTTAACACATACTAGAACCTTTTGACTGCACAGGCTAGAACACTCACAGATGCACATCAAATGAAGTATCAGGGTGTCATGCATCCCAAAGAAGCTGACAGCAAGCAGCAATACAGCAGTATTTCCTAGTTTTATAGGAGGGAAAAAACAACTTTATTTATAACCGTGCTGATAGTCCCAGGTCATGGGACAACTTATTTGTTTCAGTCTCAGTACAGGACAGAATAGTAAGCAAAGATATATTTAGTACGAAAAAGATATATTGTAGTCCTATTCCTTCACTTCTTTCCCTGTCATCACCAGTTCTTCCAGATTTTGAATTTCTCCTTTGTATGGGCTTCCTTGCACCAACTTACAATTACCTGCACTGATCTTCGTTCAATGTCCAAATGAACCATAAAGTACATAAATTCACATTCCTACCATTTCGTTTCACACCATCTACAAATGCAGGAAGACTAAACTACATTGATACATATTTCAAAGACAGGCATCTAGAATCTCCAGAAATGTATTCTAAGGCAAAACTTTGCATTCAGAAGATGCAAATGCACAAAGTGAATATTGAACATATATTCTTTAAGCCTGTGGCTGCAGTCACTTGAAGACAATATAAATGTGGGCTGACACTACAACAGAGGGTTCCCACACCCACATGTTCAGCTCACATACAAGTGGATACCTGGTTGCATAAAAACTACCCTTTCCTCCTCCCCCCACAGAAAGGTATGGCAGCAGCACGTATCAGCTTAAAGTGAAGGCAGAGCCTCAGACTAAAAATGTTACATGTTCATTCCAGTACGGATTAAACTAAAAGTGAATTTATGATTGTGAAATAAGAGACATGAAAATTTGTTCATAGCTCCATTCCTGTGACAGAGCTTGCAGCTGGGTTAGCATGATACTGAAGATGTGAACAGCAAAAACCGAAACAGACCAACCCTCAATCTCCCTAATTTCCTCAGCATTTTTTCCCAAATGCCACCATCTTTTCCTCTGTACATCATGATCTGAAAACTCTGAATTAGCAGCAATGACATCTAAGGAAATTATTTTCTTTTCATTTCACTAATCAGCAGCACAGGACTTTTGTTGTCAGATTTAGGAATAAGGTACTACACCAGAATACATTTCAGATTTAGGATGACGTCTTTGCAAGCACATGAATTTAAGACACCTATAAGAAAAGAAGAAAATATTTGCTTTCTACATAGGTCTATGAAATTTATGCAGGAAGACTTTCTAGCCATCATTAAAGTCATGCATTATAAGCTTTCAATCTGACTGCCCCTTCCAAAAAAAACTATATCTAAAATAAAACTTTCTACATTTTGGTAGGCAAAAAGGGATCGACACCACTTTCCACCAGGCCTCCTCCTCTACAATAATGTCACAAGTCTTTACTGGACTACTGACACAGGATTTGTTTCCGTCTAAAAAAGGAAATCAGACACCTGGCAATATCAACCGTTGTCGGACATGAGGCAAAGGAGACTTAAGAAAATATCGCCCTTAGATAGGTCCTGACTGAATATGCAGGACATACTCCTAACCCTACCGCTCAGGCAGTTCACTTACATCACCTTCAGTATGATTTTTTGCAATTATGAACATGAATTTAGTCTTCTTGTACTACAGTACAAGGAATGCACACCCAGTTATAACACCTCAGCTGGGAGAGCCTAAGATTCAGCTGAGAAAATAGTAACATTCTGAAACTGTTTAAACAGAAATACATGTTCCTTCTGGATCATCTCCTTTATTTTTCTAGGAAAATGAAAAATGTTAAAATATCTAACCACGTTCTTGTCACTTGCAAGTAAAAATCTTTGTTGTCAAGTCTGAGTCATGATTTTCTATTATCTAATTTATGCAGAAAGTGCTTTTTTTCCTGTGTTACGGTTTGTGAAAAAACACAGGTGTTTTCTATCAGGTCTGTGCACAAATAAGTGCACTTGTTGGTGTGAATTTGCATAGGCCCGAATCCATGAACTTTTATTTTAAAACTTAAAAAGTGCTAAGAAAAGGCAAGTTTGTGCTTTGTATGAAAGGGGGAAAAAAAAACCTTTTATGGGGTGTAATCTCCAAGTCATGTAAATCCCAAACTGAGTTTCAGTAGTGGAATCCTTTCCTTGTTGTTACTGAAGATGAGAGTAAGGCAAGACAACCATGCAACAGTAGGAGACAGCTCTGAATGCTGACCTGTATTTGTCAACCATAACCAGAAAAACCTTGTAGTATCATCTTTTATTCTCATGTTCTACTCCTTTCTCTACTCCTCTAGATCCCTTCTATGCCTCATCTCAGCCTCTGACCTAAACCCCGCTGCATTAGAAGATGGCCAGATTTTTTCCCTGGCACTCACTGACTCTGCTTCCAAATGGAAGATGGCTCCTAAATTACCATCACATGGAGGAGTGAACTGGTAGTGGAGAAATCATGCTGCAACACAGTAAAATCCTCCACTCCATTACATATTCCTCACTCTAAATTCTCTCATAATCCCCAGATTTTCTGAGATCCTATGAGGGAAAAACCCTAAATCTTCTCTTGATAACAGCTTGATGACTGCTAGCTAATTAAAAAAATTATGTTTCACAGAAGAGGACTGAAAGAATGGGAAGTCTTAATAAGAAATATAGTCCCAAAGGGTGCTCTCAGAGAGCTACTGATGCTGCTATCCTTTTTATGCTCCCCTTCAGATCTACTTCACATACAGGAAACGACGTTATTTCTGAAATATTTATAAATAATTTTTCCAAACTGATAAATCAAGCTCTGTGAGTTCAGACAAACTAATACTTCATAAATCATGTCTAACTTCCAAATTGTTACCATATTTTTATCATGGTAGCACCCAAAAATTTGAGCCACGCTGGACCCCAATGCAATGGGAAACAAAACGGCGGGAAAAAGAGAAAAGAAAAAAAACCCAACAAAACCACAAAACCACACCAACCTAAAAAAACCCCTAGGAATATTTATCCTTGTCCAAAACACAGTCTCTTCTGCAGGCAATATAGAGAAAAAACATGAAACCCCCCAAATATTCTGTCAAAAAAGATACATCTTAGAAAATAAGACTATATGTAAGATAATGGTCTGATGCTTCTAACAGGTCTCAGATGATTATTAAATATAATTAACTTAACCAGACAAACGTTAGGAAACTACTGGCCAAAGTGACTTTCTCATTACTGATAAATTTTCTAATTGTATTGTACTGAACTGAAAGGTAATGTTTAGCACTACAACAGATATTCTGTCCACAGTTTCAGTAAACTATTTCTTTTTCTCTCAAGTCTCTTTCAAAGCCTCTCCAAGGCCTCAAAGTACTGCCATATATACGTAGTACTTACAGTTTGGTCATGGCTGCAAACAAAATGAGCCCGAAACTCAACACTCATAAAAGTCTTTGGAACGCCTTAGGAAATCACCAAAAGAGAGAGGCAGAGGAGTCTCCTACCAGACACGGTAGCTCCTGCAGGCTCCACTTCCCTAGGAGAGGCCTGCAGAGGGGCGAACATGTGGCACGCAGACAGCCCCGTTCCTTCCCCGTCTACGGGAGGAGGGAAGATTCATTCAAACTCCCCAGCAGCACCCGAGCCCGGCCAGGGCGCTCGCTGCGGACACAGCCCCGCGTCTCGCCAGGTTGCGCAGAGGCACAGCGGGCCTGGCGAACCCGACCCCCGGCGCGATGTGCGCCAGGCCCCGTGCGCCGCTTCACCCACCCCTGCTGCTCCCGCCTGCCTCGGGCCGCGCTCGCAGCTCCTCACACCCCTTCCCTCTCAGGGGCCGCCCTCACCCGGGATGCGCCGAGAGCCGCGGCCCGCCCGCCCCCCGCACGGGCCTTGCGAGTGGCGTGTGCGC
>VZTA01008693.1:81407-184614 GCA_013398855.1 Mohoua ochrocephala | reverse complement strand
CTAAGGACATGAAAGTTTATGACAATGCATAAAGTTGTGAGCACCTTCAAAATTAACTAAGACTGGCACTGAAGTATGTACCTCCTTTGATGGGTTTTAATTCAAACCAGTAGGCATTTGGGTCAGTAATCACATACATAATGGGAAGTAATGGAAGTTACGTGACTGGCTGTTGAGAAGTTTGTTAGAAGCAGAAAACCCAATGATCTCCTTATGCTTTTCTGTAAAAAAAAAAAATTTAAAATGTGAAACTGACACCTGTGAGTTCTGAAATCCTGAAGAAGCTGGTAAGTGAACATCTGTTCAGTAAAATCAACACTGGCTTCAGCACAGCATGCTTTGGTAAGTATTNATTTCTCCCCCCCCCCCCCCCCCTTGTGTCCAATGTAAAGTTTAACATAATTTTATCTAGCATTTTAAATTTGGTTTAGGCATTGTTTTATCCAAATCTACTTCACAGGTCAAAAGTAAAAAGTTCAGGATCTTGTTAATGAAAAATCTGTATGATTTACAGAAATCCTTTTCATATGAACATGGAATTGTTTTCCGCTACAGTTTTCCTCTCAGATGCCTTGGAATTGTTATGTGAGTTTGCACAAGGCCCGACATTCTTGAAAGAAGTACCTTAAGTGCCACCCTTTGAAGGCTTGGGTCTTGCTCTGTTACTTGCATGCCTGTGTAAATCGTGACTGGGGTGATTTGGAATTTGTTAGCAGGAGGATACAGAACCTATTCCAGTTACAAATTCCACAGTCACAAAAATTGTAGTTAATCCAGGTAAAAAAAAAGCATGTTCTTTTCTAAAATACCACAGACCTGTAATAAATAACGTAGGGTCTGTTCTATTAGTTTGAGTGAGTTCCATATTCATAGGCATCCAGTATATTAGGAGGTGACAGACAAAAAGTAAAAACCCCAAACATTTGATAGACAGCTGCAACACAGCTGGTCAGAATTGGTCATGGTAATAGTCCTGGTTCTGGCTTTTGGGTAGAGTGTAGAGCAATCTGAGATTGTTATCATTCTTTCTCGGTGTCTTTGCTGCTATCAGTGGTGGTGAGAAAAGGTCCAGAAAGATGACCTGGAGCTGTGCATATTCAACATAAGCAACGTACTTGTTGCAACATATGTTAGATTTGTCTCCCAAAACTCATTCATTTTAAATTTATTTCTATTGCAAAGCATTAAAAAAAATTGTAAAATAAAATAACATTAATTCAACAAAGCCTAACTCTTCAACTTCACCCTTCCGAACTTCAGTCCCTTCGTGCTTTTCCTAGGCAGGGAAGACTTTATATCCCCCTCAGAATAAATTATAAAAACGTTGCTTTATTTAATATGCAATAATCAGTATGACCTTGGACCTTTTAAATTATTATTTTTATTTCCTTTGGAAAGTCTTAACTGGCTGGACTTTCCCCTTTCTCGCTACGCTTCCTGACAGCTCACGGGAAATGCTCTGCCTCGGGGCATGCGCACGGCGAGTGACAGTGCGGAGCCACGTGGAGTGCTGGGCTGCAGCCGGGCGCCTTTCGGAGCGAGCAGTCTGCGCCTGGGGCTCGAGTGCAGGAAGGGTCCTCTGCAAAGGTAAACGGAGAGCTCCTCGGATTGTGGTCAGCGGAGCTGACACCGGCTCCTTTGCTTTCTTGGTGATGGAGTTTGCCGTGTGACGAGCCCTCTGAAGCCAGCGCTGGCAGCCGCTGCCTGGCCGGCAGCTGGGCCGTGTCCACCCGCCCGGTGCCTCCCGGCCGCCCGCCCGGTGCCTCCCGGCCACTCGGTGCCTCTCGGCCGCTCGGTGCCGCAGGCGCGCAGGGAGCGCCCCTCAGCGGTGCCCGCGGCCGCCCGGAGGCGGGAATCGAGTCTGGCGGCGCGGGTCGTGCCCCTCCTGCGGAGGCTCGGCCCCTTCCCGCGCTCTTTGTGGGGCGCTCCAGGGTCAGAATTCCCCGCGGTGACGGAGCGGGCGGGCTGCCGGCGGCGCGGGGCGCGGGTCGGCAGCGGGGCCAGCTCTGGTACCTGGGGACAGGGATGTTGTATTGTCCGCCGCTGTGCTCACGGGAACTGAGGCGACTCTGGCAAGCAGAGCAGAAACACCCCGTACTGCACAAGCAGCTCTTTTAAGGCTTAGTTACTTCAATCTCTAATAGTTCTTATACTTGGGGAGTGGTGAGTGTCCACGTTTTCTCCTTTTTGGGAGACTTTCTGGCTCACTGTGTTTTGTAATACAGCCTTAAAAGTGCTTATTGTGTTTCAACCGATAGAAAATAATTTTAAACTTTCTTGTCCTTCTAGTGTGTATTTTGCATGGTAAGTAGAACACCTCAGAAATAGTTCTCTAAGTAGATCCAAATTTCCTGGCTTTATGTATTTGGATGTTTGAAAACATCCAATGTTTTCTATTGATGAACTTTTTGAAAGATACTGGAATTAACTATCGTTTAAAATTATATAGAACTTTGTGGTAAATCACTTGCATCTGCTCAATGGAATAGAGAAATATTTGAAAGCTTTCCACAAGCTATTTCAGATAGAGATCCTGGTTCCCCATCAGTAGGATAGGGGATGCAAGGTCCATTGCAGCACGAGAAGGGGAAAGGACGTGTCACCCGGATTTACAGGAAACTGCTTGAGCCTGAAGGTTTTTATATTTTCTTCAGGTATCTACTTTATCCTGACTTCTTGCAGCTTGGCTTGCCACTATTGTGGGAAGTAAATTCTTTCTAAAGGCAACTGCCATATAGAACAAGTAAAAGCAAAATCTGAAAAGGGATTATAAAGCAAATCATTATTATAAAGGGTAGTTAATATACGGGAAAAATTTGTACCTATTTTTTGTATTCTTTCATTTTTCATAGGAAAGAAAACACTTCTTATTAAAGCAGATCATAAATTAAAATGACTTCATTTTAGCTTTCCTTGTATCTGCCCCAGTGTCAGTGACAGCAGTGTAGTACAATATGCTATATGGCTTTTTATTCTCTGAAGAGAATTGTATAGACATCCAAAGAAATCCACGTATATCCAGCTTTCTGGAATGATTTCAGTACCTTGCACAGGCTGCACAAATAAGTTTTTTCTTCCTCAACAAACCTAGTGGGTACTGCTGCCATCGCCTTGATAATGTTGCACTGATGGAGTCATGCGTACAGATGAAGAGCATTCAAGTTTGCTGAAGGTATCGAGAATTTTAATTGATGGTTACCTCTTCTAAAGCAAGACTCCTAGACTCTTCCACGATCTCTGAGTTGAGGGAATTTGATGAGGCTTTTTTGGTGTGCTATGACCTTTGTCACTAGCGGTTTGTGTTCTCCAGCTTGGAACCAATTGTGTAGGTTGTAGAATACATAGTTGTTAGCATAGTGTACAAATTGGGGTATATTCTAAGAAAATAAATGAATACTTAGTAAATTCCATTAGATAAGGCTGTCGCTTCCATTATAATTTGGGAATTAGGTTGCTTTTCTTTAGTGCAATGGCAGTTTCAGCTGATGGCATGTGACTGATCAATATCCTGTAATACAAAGGTGATAAACCTTCTTGACTAGGAACCATCTCACTTCATTTTACCACCAATAGTTGTATTTTCTGGCAATTCCTGGACTCCAGTTTGGGATTATGGCCTAGTGAGAGCGAGCCTCACTTAGTCATGCAGTGCTGGCATGTTACAAAGTTCAGCTTTTCCTTCTCAGTGATAGCATGATAGCACATGAGCCCTTTAAAGGCAGTTGTCTAAATTTGAAAACTTACCAAGTGGACTAACTTCATAGTACTTGGGACCATGTCAGTGTTCGTTGTCGGGAGCTTTTCTGTGAGAAGAGTCTAGGCTGCAGGTTCTCCTTAAGTTTACCTCACTTAGAACATCATAATGTAGAGACACTGATTTTTATCTAGTTGTGACTGAAATTAAGTGCTTTGATACTGCCTCATTACAGGTACCTCAGAATTGACTTCTTCTTAATACAGTGACCATACAGGATCAAAGAAATATGGTCTTCTGTTTTTCAAAATTTGAGTTTCCTGTTTGTAACAGCATGGTTTACTGTGAAAAGAGAAAGAAGAATCTTTCTGGACACTTTAAAGATAGCTGGTAGGCATAGCAAAATGCTGTGTTTGAGGCAGGTTTGCTTGTCTACACTGAGACGTTACCAAGCTCGAACTCTGTGTAGTGATCTGCTTCTGAGCCAGATAAATGACTGCACCCATGAAGATGAAGTGTTCAGCCTCGTTGGAAGGAACAAGGCCAGACTTTCTGAAAAGCATGTGGGAATTGCATTGAACATGCTGTGGCAATTGCAAAAGAAGAGGCCCTTTCTCTTAAGGACTAGCGACTATGTCAGAAATCACTCCCAGTTTCTTACCCTTTGCATTTTGGCAGAAAACAAGGTGGAACACATGGAAGATGAGGTCATAGTGGACACCTTATATAGTATCCTGAGGTAAAGAGCATTAAATACATTGTGTATTTGGTAATAAAAAGAGAAGAAATTTTGACTACAGAGCTGTCCTATAAGGAAACCGTGATGAGACTGCCCTGCCACAGCTTCTGTACTCTTGAATGTGTGACACAGGTGGCATGATGTCCTGTGCCTCAGTTTTGGAGATGCAGGCAGAATGGATCTGTTTTGCAATCCCAGTAAATAGGTTTTGTGATTATGATGAATTTTGATTATTCATGCACAAATGTTTATAATCTGTTTGAATGAAGGGAGCGATAGAAAAGTAAAACATTATGATAAATAATGAAAGGATGTATGTCTTATTTCTTTATAACTATTGAAGCGAACTTCAAAGTATTGTCTTTCTTTCGAAGGCTCAATGTTGAAGACCACGTTTCTCTAGCAAAAGCGCTTGTTACAGAAGCATGGAAAAGATTAGAAAGGCAAGTATTGTACTGCTGTGCTTTGTGAAAGGTATAAGTTGCAAACGTGATTTGCTTCATGTGAGGTTAGGCAAGAGTTCTCAAAGAGCATTTATGTTTAAAACATAATATGAGTATTTTAAATGTCAGTTGTATATTTAAAGGTTTTGAAAATGATACATACAGACTTTGGTACACAAATGCTTGAGAGATCCAGGTACTGCAACAACAGGGTCCAACATCTGAGATTTTGAAATATATTGTCTGTGTAGATTTTTGTGTTTGAAGTACATTGCAGGTTTTCATATTTACAATTTTATCTCAGTGCTTACTGTCCAGGTCTTAAATGGTTATTAGAACCATGCTTATCTCAATTTTAGTAAAAACATTTTGTATTTAAACAGCAACATTTTCCCTTTGTGCATTTTGTTGTTGTGTTTTGTTGCCTTCTTTTAATTTTTTTTTTTTGGGGCTATTGTAGTTTTCATTCTTTAATCTTGGGATAATGGCAGAACCCAGTGTCAGTCTTGGCACCAGCGCAGAATTGCCTCTTCTTAATATGCGGAGTATCTTGACAAGTAAATAAATACAATGTAGCTTGAAAACAAAATTATATTCAAGTAATAAATTGCTCACCATCATTTTATCTATTTCACGTCATTGCTTGAGAGTATCGTCTTTATAGATGTCTTAGGCTGATCTGGTTAAGTGAAGGACAACTAATTGTAGAACTCCGTATACACAACATGCTTTAATATTAAACACCTAGGTGTTTTGCTTAGATATTTTGTTTTCTTGTTTTGTAATTTGGCGATAACCTTGGTTTTTATGTAATTGTAATAAACTATCTTTAATGTCTTGCCAGTCTTAGTTTGCCAGCTCTGTCTAAATTTGCTCTGTGCTTATACAAGCAACACAGGCACTTC
Source organism: Mohoua ochrocephala (assembly GCA_013398855.1). Classification (NCBI taxonomy): domain Eukaryota; kingdom Metazoa; phylum Chordata; class Aves; order Passeriformes; family Acanthizidae; genus Mohoua; species Mohoua ochrocephala. The sequence goes on along the minus strand of VZTA01008693.1, from coordinate 178,833 downwards.
AGTCCCATAATTGGCCAAGTAGCTCATATTGTGGACATGAAACTGGATTCTATACAGGATATAAGGTAAGTGTCAGAACGAAGCTAAGAAGCAGAAGCAGCAATATGTTGCAATTACTGGTCTGTCTTTGCTGAATACTTTCCCTTTTTCTCAACTGCAGGTTACTTTTCTTCAGTTGGGGGTTTATGGGAAAAAAGTGTTTTGAATTTGTGCATTGAGTGACAAGTGAATGCATTTTCCCAATGACTTTACAAACAATTTCCTTATAACCAATCAAAACAATTAAAACTACTGCTTGATTGTTTAGATGGGTTATAAAGAGTTAATTAATTTCCACTGTTCTACTTACAGTACAGCAGGTATTTAGAATCAGCTTTATCCTGATTCTAAACATGGACTTTTTTTGATAATTAAGAGGCTATTGACGCATCAGAAGATGCTTTTCTCCCTTTTTTCTCCCTTGACATTGATGGTTTCTCTACTATGACATGGCTTTCTTAGCAGCAATAAGGGGTTTTAAAACAATCTTGCGTGTATTTATTTTCAGAGAATTGTTTTTCTGGTCAAGTTGAATTAATAAATTCTCTTACTAGCATGTCTAGTACATTACCCTCATATTTAAACTACTTAAAACATAGCCCTAGTCAAAAGAAGACCAAGCTCCTTTTTTCTTGCTTCTGTTCCCCTGGGCCTGTTACAGTAAAGGCTTCTCTTTCTTTTTTCTGCTTTGTATAGCACCAGCGGTCCCAACACGTATTTTTGCAGATGTGAGGAGCTTGCTTATGAAACTCCTTGAACAGGACTGCAGTTCTTTACTGAAATCACTTTCTCTGGGGTCATAAGTTTTATTCCCTTAGGAAGGGATTCTTTCTTTAGGAGTGACAATGACTCTTCTCCCCATTCTGTCACTAGTGAATTGTTTGGGTTTCTTTAGTGTCTATTGAACATAAAAAATATTTTTGCAAATATGAATCAGGCAAATCAGGGTCTCGCCTTAGGCAAATGCTTTTATCATGCATAACTTTGTAAGAGATGGCTGAAAAATCTGTATCATTTCAGAAGTTCACTGAAAGCAGAATTTTTACTTTAGTAGGCTAAATAGTTTTTGCTCATCCATTTTTTCTGCATTAGATTTAAAATTCTTTTTGCAGAAAAGCCAACAACACCACAACTACCATTCCTTTCTCTGTGCACTTCATTTAAGAAATCTGAAATGTATTGCTTACTATGTTCAGTGTGTAAATGTAAAATCTTTTGAATTTTTTAGGATCTTGTCAGTTTTGATGATCAGCATATCTGATGTTATCACAGAGAGTTTTCGAGATCGATTACTACACAAGGCTGAACAGCTCTTAGAAGAAAAGGATGAAGTCCACTTCAACTACGCCAGAAGAATACTACAGTTTCTCCAAAACGTTAAACTGAGATACCATCCGTTGCTAGAAAAATGCAACAGGATTTTCCTTGAAAGTGCCTCCCATCTTGATATACACAGTATTAGTCATATTTTTGGACTGTATGAGCAGCTGGGTTTTGAAAATGCTGAATTCCGCCTGATTGCTAAACAGCTGCTGTCTGAAACTATAGATGATTATTATGATCCTGAAACTTTTGCGAAATTGTTTTTTGCTCTTGGGCCTATGGCAGGATCCAAGGTTAGAGAAAGGTAAGTTTTTTAATGATTTTGTCTTATTGATGATATACGTGTTCTTGCACAGAAATTCAAAATGTAGTAGTGTTTGGAGGAATTTCTGAGCCCATCTGTGAGCTGAGCCTTGGGTTTCTTGGTTGCAACGTTGTAGCAATGGATGATTTCATCGTGGAAACACTGTCAAAGCAGTTTGTTTTTTTAAAAAGTTGAATCAGATCCATCAATCGAGGGCTGTGTGAATGCTGTTATGCAAGGCCATCCTGTAGCTCTGTCTCTTAGACTATAGCCTGCCTTTCACACTGGATCGTAGGTAAAAACTTCTGTCCTTCTCCTGAGAAATATATGTAGTGATAAGTGTTGCTTTTTCCTTTTTTAGACTGTCAGTAGCTGTAAAAGCCTGAGTCTTGTCCTGTACCAGATTGCTGACATCCTATTCTTTACGAAATATCATCATCAGGGAACACTTCAGCATTTATTTAGAGCATAGTATTGTGTGACAGATTTTTTTTTTTTCTCTGCCTGTTTTTCTGATGCCACAAAATCCTCTTTGGGGGTGGTATTACTCATGGGTCTCTTAAAGCCTGCAGTTTCAGGCAGAATTTTCTGTATTAATTACAATGAGTCATATTTTCATACTTCTCTTCATGAACATTTCCTTTATTGAGAGATTTGGATATGCTGCAAGCCTGTGTTGGTTTTGCCGTAGCTGATTTAGTTACAAAAGCTTTTCCTAGATTTTTTTAAAAAATGTATTTTGTTTGTGATAAACGTTGGCTTTAATTAAGCAGTTCAGAACCAGTTCAGTTCATGTTTGATTCTGTTATCTGTAGCTTGCTGATTGATCATTAATTGTTTAATGTCTTAGATTGCCTTCCCTACTTCTCGTCTACTTTCAGAATTGTTAGACTTGCTGGTTTCTAACATCAGAACAATATGCACTGATCAAACACACTCACACCCCTTTATCTGTGTGATACAGACCAACTGTTTAGAAGAAAAGTCCACAGAACAAAAGTCTCTAGTTTGGGAGAATTTTGCTTCCAGATGTAGTCTTTGGTTCTTTTCCTCATAGGTAAAGAAAATGGCCGCAATCCTTGCCAGAGATTTTCAACTGCTTTTCATTGGAAAATATGTCTTTTCCTCTTTAGGTTGCTAGTAACTGCAGCACACATGGCAGAGGAATTTAGCAATCACCAAGTATTGATGATACTGAAGACAATGCAGAAAATGAAATGCAGAAATTCTCATCTACTCAAAAAGTAATTTTTTTGATACTACTAAGAAGTTGTGTTCTCTAGGTAAACTTCCATTTAGTGTGGAAAACTATGACATATCCTGTAAGTTAGAAGTGGCGGGTGCATCTCTTGTGCACAAATGCTTATACACTACAAATAATTGGCTGTTACAGATTTTAGAATATTGCAGCTTGACCCAGAAGTAATTGCGGCAACTTAGGAATTTCAAAGAAAGACATTTCACCCTTACCAAGTTACCGTCATAGAGTGTCTGTCTAATTTACAAATATGTGATCCTATTGAAGTAAACTTAGCCTTTAACAATTACTGTAAACTCATGAGACTGCAAATGAAATGTAGTAAGTTGCAGAGAAGATGTCCTGTCTTGGAGATCCTGTTACTTTGGTGAATTGTTCAAAAGTCACTGCGTCCTATTTTGGACCATTAAAGCTTGTGTTTTTAAGAACTTGGGCCACATTTTCTGCAGTTTCGAACTGAACACTGTTTATAGGGAGAGGTAGTGTCTGTCATACAGTGGATGGAAAAGAAGTTGATGTTTTGGGCACAGAAGATGTAGCATGAGGTATGTCAGACATGCAGCAGAGTTAAGTGCAGGTTGTGAGCAATTATTGGATCGAAGGTAGTTGTATGAATCAAATAGATCCTTGAAACAAAAGGACATACTTGTGTCCTGTGGAACAAAGGGGCACTAAAAGGAAGATCAGGTGAATGAATGTCTTTTCTTCTTGAGTCCCACTGTCTTAAGACCTTAAGAAGGTCTTAAAGTATTATCTTTCCCTACAAATCTATCCCCCTCTTTGCAGCTTTAGACCAACATAGCTGTAGCAACCACTGTTATGTAAGTGAGTGCGGTGGTGCTGAAGCTGGTGATGCTGTTCTAGTTTATTGTGTTCTTGGTCCACTCTAAATTTAACTGATTGTGAAATCTGCAACAGAAGTTAGTAGTGTGAATTAGCTGATTTGTTGTGATGGGGGCTTTAATTTTGCAATTCAGTCAGTAAGTGGAGAAAGGCTGCTCTGTCTTAAGTGGAATAGTGTCAAAATCGGTGTAGAGAGGAGTGCATGTGTGTGAAACATAGGTACTGTGCACCACAGGACCCCCTTTTTCATGCGGGATGTTGGGGTTTGCAGTATCCTTTATATTAGCTTAATGTCATGTAATCTTTTCTTCTTTGTATTCAGAATGGCTTCGGTTCTGCACAAACACTTGGATAGCTATCACGTATTACAGTTGGTAAAGTTAACGCAGTACTTGGTGGTGTTGCATTGCCAGGATCTGGAGCTGTTTGCCAAACTGAAAATGTTGCTATTAGGGTAAGTGTGTATTCTTGGAAATGTAGCTATTTAAGTTTTAAACAGTTCTCTACTTAAGATATTAAATAGCAAGCTAAGATGTTAGTGTTTTGTTTCCACAAATATGAAGAAGTAACAAACTGTTACAAGTATATGATTCTATTAAACATGTAAATCAGAGGATAGAAAGTATCTGCTAATAGATATGATATCTTTTAAAAATATTTTTTGCCCCTTTTTTCTTAGACCACTGTACTATAATGATGTTGAAATGACAACAAATTTTGATTGGTATTTGATAGGATGGGTAGGTATTAATACTGTATTTGATGTTTGACAGAAGAAGTAATGAAAAAGAGACAGTAAGAACGCCTTGGTTGGGATAAATGAAGTACTCTTTTGATTGAAGAACTGTCCAGTTAGTTCTTAGGCTTGTACATTTGCAACAGAAAGTTGCCAGAGAAGAGATCTTGCTTCCCTTGCTCAGCCTCTCTAGGAATGTAGTGCCTCGGCTGTACACTTTTTTTTTTGTGGATGATGTCTTTATGTTCCTCAGGCACCTCAAAACCTGGTGCTCTCTAGGACAGAAATCACAGAAATTAACCAGGCCCATAAACCCACGGATACCCTTGACAAATGTGGACCCTCTGGCCTTACTAAGAACTTCTGTGTTTATCAGTAACAGCTGGAGTCTCACCAGTTGACTGAGCTGCTCACCGTCTTCTTCCCTTTCTTCAGTTTTGAATAAATTAGAAGGAAGAAGTTAATCTCATTGAAAAAAGGATGTGTGGATTTCTGCCAAGTCATTAATATTCTGCTTATTTTATATTTGATGTGCAGATTTTGACTTCTAAATTAGAATTTTCAAGCATGTAATTTTTTTGTTTTGTTGAAACATTTCCACTTCGTCACTACTGATTATTTATTTCTCTTTCTCTTCCAGTTATTTAAAATCTAGTGTGATACCTGCTGATACTGCAGCCATAATTCGTGTTCTGGCCATGCTTCCTTCTTTTCAAGTGGAGGAAATGATTATAAACAAAGCAGCAGCAGTTCTGCCTCAATGCAGGCTCCATCATTTGAATTGCATTGCTACAGCTCTTGTCAAATGGAATCATCATGGCCAGTTGCACTGGCAAAACAGTTCTGAGCTATGTGCCAAGCTTCTCCAAAAACTAAATGACTGTGGATTTCAGAGGCTTCAGAAAGCCAACAACTTAAATCTTCTGTTGGAAGAACTTACACTTGTGAATGGAGAGTGGTTTGAAGAAGTCCTGAATGAGGAAACTATGGCCATGTGTCAGCACTTGATAGATCAAATAACTTGGGCAAATGTATTACCCTTGTCTTTTTTGCTCATAAAATCAGACCACCGTTGTCCTGCATTATTTGACAGAATAGCTTCTGTGACTGTTGCAAATATAGACAAGGTATCACAATTTTTCTTTCTATCTACTGTCAGTTACTCAGTAAGAAAGGACAGGTTAGTAGTTGATGTGTTTCAGAGCACAATCCACACATGTTTTTAAGAGTTTTTTTCAGTGTACCTAATTTGGAGATCATATTTTTTTTGTGCTCACTTAAAGCTGCTTTACTTCTATGTATATAAATTGACACTTCTCATTAATTTTTGTTTCTTTTTTTATTGTTCACTCAGTGTTAGGTCAGCCATAATCCTTTACATTCAACTTTACATTTGACCGTCTTAATTCTTTTTAAACTTCTTTATAAATAGTTGTATCACATGATGCATATTTTAACATTACTCATTGTTGTGGGATTTTCACAATAGCCTGTCTATTTGGTAAAAATTATTCTTTTTTTCTTACTATCTTTTTTCTCATTCTCAATCTGGTGATCATACCAATCTTCAATTTTATTCTGTTGCAGTCTAGTTTCTTTAAGAACATTTAATGCAAAACCTTCTTAAAAGGTTCTTAAAGTGTATAGAAACACTTGGCTCACCTACATGAAATAAATTCTAAGTTTTAGTTGTGGCTGCAATTTCACCTATTACTGCATTTTGTTTTTTTATTATTTTCTCCAGGAAAAGTTGACCAAAGAAAAAATTAGAAAATAGTTCATCTAGTCTTAAGTCTCCAAATTCTGAATTAATTAGAAAACTTTTCTTTATTATAAAGCAGTATTAGGATATTTTGCAGTGACTTGATTTAGGATGTCTTTTTTTTTCAGATTCCTCCCTCTGAAATCTATTTTATTCTCTTCCTTTTCTCTGCTTTGAATTATGACCCTCCTGACAATGAAGAATTCTTTAAGAGTTGTATCCAATATCTTACTTCTAACTTGAGTAAGTGCAATAGACAAAGATTTTTACTGAATGAAAATGGGAATAGAACGGTACTTTTGTTAAGGAAAGAAAAAGTAAGTATGTTACCACTCTGCCTACTGGGGTTAAACCATGACAAATATTCAATTTTGGGTTCTGTTTCACTTGTTAAAAATGGCTGTTGATAAGGGACTAGCAAAGGATTTTTGGCATAATAAAATGTACGTGAAAATTCTGATTAATTCACTGTGCTGTTATTGGATAGAATTGTCGTGGTGTTCCCCAAGGAATCATCTTTTGGGAACAGGACACGTTTTGTGATTCATCACAAAGAAATAGTTAAAATTGTAGAGGAAGTGTGGAGAGATTTGTGTAGTAAAAGAGAAAATCAGACAATTTGGGAGGCCAGGGAAAGGGCAATGCAAATCCTTTCAACTTTGTCATGTGTTAATATGGGTTTCTCTCTGGTTTTTCAAGGTCGTCTTGAAACTTATCACTTGGTGCTGCTTGGTCATGTTTTGGCAATGGCTGGGTATTTTCCCCCAGTTCTGATAACGACGATATTTAATGTTTCTTTCCTAAGCAAATTGGATGCTCAACTTAAAGGTAGCTATCTAGCTCTCGGATGAATTTGATTGTGTAGCATTTGGCACAAAATGCAGTGGTGGACTTACATGTGACTTGAGATGTAGAATTACTCCTTAAATGATTCTGTTTTCAGGAGAGATACCTGCTAAAAGGAAAGGAATGAACAAAAATCTGTTGTTTTAAAAGTACAGACCTCTATTGCAGATGAGAGAAAGTAATATAAAACAAATTTTATATTACAACTTATTGCACTCAGTATTTAGTAATTCTTCGATTTTATTACAAATAAAATTACCTGACTGTTGTGTTTATTACTAGAAGTAGTCACAAAACTGAAGGAATAGTGTGGGATTTTTGTCTGCAAGAGATGTATCCTACCTGTCTCTTCTCTCTAAAAAAGAGACTGACTGTTTCTTTCCTCTCTACCTGTATGTTGTTCATTATCAATGTACTCTTGCCATTTTGCCCTCAACTACTTCATTAAATTTACATGATAGAACCAATTTCTATCTTCTGTCTTGCTGTTGTTCTTAATATTGAGCAGAACTGGGCTTTTTTCATTCATTTTCTCAGGGATTTTGAGAACCTTTCTAAAATTTTCCAGTATGGATTTTATAAATGCCATAGTACACAGATATTTGCATTTCCAGTAAAAAATTCAGAGGTTACCATTTAGTTCAACTTGTTGGATTTTTTCACATTTCAGTTCACACATTTCTATGTTTTTTTAAAAAAAATCAGTCCTGCCTGATACGGTGAAGCAGAGGGTCCACTCAAGCCTCATGAAATTGAACAGAGCAGTCTGTCTGGAATGCCCAGAGTTTCACATCCCTTGGTTTCATGAGCCATACTGCCAACGTGTCTTTCATAACAGTAAGTAATTTAGGGGAGGAAAAACTGCCCTGGTTACTAATAATAGCCTATTTTTCTAACAATATACTAGATGCTGCTTCTAAAACCGTCATGCTGACACTAGCACACAATAGAAAGCACACCCCTCTCTGCTGAGCATGGATTGCAGTTTTCAAAAATTGCAACTGCTTAGTAGTGCAACTGGGAGCAAACTAGTGTTCCTTGTGAGAATTAATGTAATAGAGATGGTATATTTCTTCATAAGAATGAAAAATTAAATACACAGAAACACTGTATATCGCGTGAGGGATAGGAAGGCAGGAAGAGGATCATTCTGTACTGGAGGAGATGGGACATTTTGCTCCCTGCTTCATTTACAAGACTGAACATTTGACTTAAATTTTTCAAGGTAAACATTTTTAGTGCCTGCTTTTGAACTTGATCCTCCCTTCTTCCTCACAAGAATCAAGATCCATCAGGGATGAGAGATAGAGAAGTAGGGTAGTGATCAAGTGTAGCAGCTGAGATCTTTCAGAATAGTGATCAATTCAGAAAATCCATCTAATGCAAACACAGTATCTCCTCCACTAACTCTCATGGGGAGATCTGCTGTGCTGTCCTTAGAACTCAGCTACTTTGTCTCTTAGACTGAAGATGTTTAATGGAGCAAGGTGTTAATCTGCAATGGACAGAGAAGTGGCAGATAGTGTGGTGTGCCAGTAATAAACACAAGGTGAGTAAATACGTGTCTAAACATGATTAAAAGCAAACAAAGTCTAACAGGTGAAACGTAAAATTGAAGTTTTTGTAGTATGTGAATATAAAAATCCTGGGATCTCAAGTCTGGATTTGAAATTTACTTAATAGCATGCACCTGCCACTTTCCATCTAAAATATGATCACTTTGTCTCTGAATTATGAGGGAATAGCACTCGGGATCTGTGGAAAATTAATTCAGTAACCTGGCTGTCAAAAATGCAATGTCTCAAAGCAGTATTTTCAAAATTTTGGCTGTGGAAGTTTTGATGTATGAATTCTTTGTCTTTGTAGGCACGAGCCGAATAAATCCACAGCGACAGCATATTCACAGAATGCTGACAGAGATCTTAGGAGGGAGCCATTACTCAAGAATATCTGTTCTCACACCATACTACTATGAAATAGGTGAGAAGTTAATACTCTAAAAATTGTTATGGAGTCTTCTCATATCACCGTTGTCACCAAGATTAGGAAGCTCCTGGTCATATGGCCACAAGATAACACAAGATATTGCAAAGAAGAAATTGTTGTATAAAATACAGTTTCTAAAAATTTCTTCGTAATATAAATAATGTTGGATATCTCTAATTATGGCTTATCACTTAGTTTTGCTAGAAGTAAACATTGTACAGATCAAATTCTTTCACTTTTATTTTGTCAGTAAACAGGTTTGTTGTGTTTTCTGGCAGATTTTGAGTGTGTCCTGGATGTAAATAAAAAGCCTCTTTCCTATATGGTTCAGAACATACCTTTGGATGGTATGGGGGGAATACACTTGAGACATGACATCAAGGATGAAGGGAGAAAGGCTCTGCCACCAGGAGCTCAAAGGTTAGTACACTGAATTCTTGCACATTAGCTCTTCCAAGTTTATATCCAGTTTAGACCCGGGTTTTGATGCTCATGTCCTAATGTTCTGTTCCTTTTCCCAAAGTCTAATGAGGTTTAGCCTTCTGGGGCATGGTGGGTTAGCTGCAGCTGCTCCCACCCATTTGCATGGCATGGCTTATTCCCGGGCAGTGTGATGGGGGAGAGAACTGGTATGAAGAAAAGTACCTCCATCGCAGCCAAACCCAGTACAGGTTCTTGAAATGTGTTTCATGAGACTAGAATACTGTTTTCCTCCCACCTTGTCAGATGTCAGCCTTGAAAATGCTGGTTAGCTGTTTTTACCATTTGAGCAAAAACAGATGCAAGGAGAAAAAGCTTTTTCTGAATTCAAGTATCTCTAGATAAAGAGGAGGAAAATGTTTTTGTCTAATTTCAGGGAGTTGTTTAATTTTCGTTTTCTGAGAATTGACAGGTTTATCTAGTCTTGTTACAACTATCAATACTGAACTAGAAATATCACTTCTTGCTATTCAGGCAGGACCTGAAAGTAAATGCACATTTTTACTGTTTGCAGAATTGCTTTGGAATTTCTCGATTCAAAAGCTTTTAGCAAAGATTATTCACGACATCTGAAAGGAGAACCTGCAGTGAAAAAGCGACACCTGGAAATGCTGGGGTACCGGGTAGTTCAGGTAAGCAGTCCACAATACTTTGGGTCCTTTCTGCATTGTATCCGCAGTGCAGAACGATCCGTTTTCCTTGCAACAGATTTATTGTTGCATTTTGATTGTTAAAAGCACCTACTGGGAGAGAGCAGTTTTTGTGTTTAGGGAGGAAATTCCAAGCTGTTCTCAAAATGGTGTAAGGATTTCATAGAACTCACACCTTTTCTGAAAGACGGTGAAGGAAAACTGAAGTCAAAAGGTCCCAGTCTGACCTTACTGCAGGCAAACTAGCAACCTCAATGTAGCCTGCGGAAAGGAGAAAAAGTGAAATCAGAGTTTTAGTTCAACTCATTAAGATTTCTGTGGTAGAAAAAGATTGAACATATCCTCCTTGAGTGATAAAACAGTTTTGGCAGCTGCCAGATGGGATGCTGTTTGTCTGCTGCAGTGATAATGCTGTGACAGAGAACACTAGAAGCCAGAGATAATTCACCACCAGCACATTTGGGAAATGGAGACTCGTGAATGCAGAGGCTCCTGTATATTTACTCACCTACCCTAATTTTAGCTAGAATCCTTCTTTAAGCTTGAATTTTGTTGGTTGGGGTTTTTTTAAACAGAATAATCATCTTTTCTGATGTTATACTACTGATACACCGTTGCAGTCTGATACAGTAACATTACAAACTACACTGACCTGGGATTTTTCTGTCAATTTGGGTTTTAAAAGATGGGGAGGGGGTAACGGAGTTGTCACAGCCTGTATTGTGTGGGCATCTGTTTTATATCTCTGCAACTATGCTGCTTTTTGGAAGCACACTGACTGTACTTACATAGAGGAGAGTCTTAAAATAAGAAATGGATCTTTTCAGTATTAGAGTAAGCAGGCTTTTGGAAGGACACAGGTGGTAATTATCTTCAAGTGAAGAACAACAGATATCGGAGAGCCTTTTCTTTGCTCTTAGACGTTATATGGCTTATACCAATGTTAAAAGTCAGTTTGTACCGTTCTGTTCTACAGATTCCTCATTTCGAATGGAATTCTATGGTTCTGTCAACGAAAGGTGAACAGCTGGAATACCTGAGACAGCAGCTGTATGGAATACAGTGATGTCAAACATGCAGTCTAAAGCACTTTTATAAAAACAGTTTACATACCATCAAATGTCTCATAATCCTGGAATACTTCAGTTTCAAAAATCTCTTTATCTGTATCAGCTGGACCAAGGGTTGCCAAGGTCATCAGATGTAAAGAGATTTAATCCTCAATTTGTTAGGGATTGCAAAAGGCAGGTCACAGTGGGCCGTGAAGATGTGATAGGGATGCTTAAAATTTCCCATTATCTGGAAGCTATTATGAGTCCAGGAATCTGGCAGTTTTTCCATAAAATTACATTATTATCTCCTAAATAGATAGCACAGAGGTTTAGCCAGACATAAAACTCTCCACAGAAAAAGTTGGAAATACTATTGATTAGGAGACTGGAGTCAGCAATCTACTGGAAACTATGTCCTCCAGCATGTGACAGAATGAGCAGTTGGGAATCAAACAGTGTCTGTAGGCTGAAAGCAAGAAAATGAAATGCAGATTTGCTAAGGATAGGGCTGCTTTCAGAGCCATTCAGTTTCCATTCTCAGAACAGGGGTACTGTGGGGGACTGTGCTGGGAGAGAGTGTTGTGTGGTGAGGAACCTCCAGCTGCTTCTCCTACCCTGTGATGTGGTGTGTGCAGAAGAATGGCTGAGCCTTCTGGAACACCTTCACATACTTAAAAACCCTGCCAGGGTTTGTGCAGGAGGCATAAGACATTGAGTTGTAGAAGAAAGAAGTGGAATAGCCAGGAGAATGTTCCTTGTAGAGCAGTAACTGTAGGGTGGTCATGCTTGGCAAACCATCCCATTTTCAGAGGCAGCCATGTTGTGCCTACAGCTGCCATCACCTTAGGACGACTGCGAGCTGTGCCTGTTTTCTCACATGTGCAATGAGGATATGTTTTCTTGCTTATTTAGTAGAAGCAGGACACATTCTTTTACCACTTCACTTGAAATCTGGCAGGGATAAGCCACTGCATATCTGAATTGGCCATTATGCACCTGGCTGTCACCTTTTTTTTACTATTCAGTAGCAGAAAAAATTTTTTTTATTAACTGAATACAAATCAGGACAGGAATGGAAAGTCAGGAAAAACCAACAGAACTGATCTAAGCTGCAAGGTACTTTCCTCCTGAGGCAGCCCTCACGTTTGTGGGACGACTGACAAAACTAGTAGATAGTAGTCTAGACACTGAGGGTTATCAAATGGACAAGGGCTCCAAGATGTAATGACTGCTTTGAGGAAATGTCATTGAAGGCACAGCACATGGAAAGATTCTATGTGCATTATATTTTGTATAAAATGGAGAAGACAATCATAAATATAAGTTAGCATTTCAGAAGGGGGGCTACATGTCAAAGAGGTCTTGCATGACTCTGCTGCTGTACAGATCACCCTCAAGTAGCAGCCTTGGAGTGTAAGAAAGGTGGCAGTGGCTGAAGTCATCAGTCAGGGTGGTCGTGTTTGAGCTGAACCCTGCTTTTCAGGGTTCTAGCAGTCACTGTACCAAGCCAGTTTTCTTCAAATTATGTATGGATAAAGTTATGAGTATGCACAATGAGCAGAGGATTAAAACTTGTCGTGCGTGGTCCAGAAAGGGCATTGAAGAAAAGCAAAAAAAAAAGCAATTCAGTAAAATGAGTTGTCCTTGATTCTTTGCACTCATTCTTTCTACATCAAATCAGCAAGTGTTAGAGCAGACGGGTGGTGTAAACCAGTGGTCAAACTGGAGCCAATAAAAAGGTGCTAAGCACAGCTGCAGATCTGGGTACTAAAGAGATAAACAGAAAAAATGTCCCACAGATTAAGCACTAGTGGACAGTAACATACTGAAATGAACTATGATGGCTGTGCCTTTGCATATGTTTACCTCTGTCTCATAGGAAGGTAATGCAAGAGGTCATTTGATAGTTGGCATTGCTATTCAGTCAGGTCTGGTGGGCTTCTTTTCCAGTTTTCCTGCTACATCAATTGTAATTAGATTTAGATTTATGAAGTCCTTTAGATTTATGGCACCCTCTTTATGCAATGGAGAAATCCTTTGAAGAGATACTCTACAACAAAAGGTAAACATGCTCTGGAGAAAACTGAGTGCTCTATTTTGGGCAAAGGCTGTATTAAGAGATCTGTGTCCTGTCAATATAATAGTGAAGATGAGCTAATCACTAAAAAAAGACACCATCAAGTGATACTTTTATAGTTTTAAAAACAAAGTTTAATTGTTAAAAGTTTCAACGTCAAAATGCATCAACTATATAATAAAAAAGTCCTCTCTGTCACAGGTAGTTGCTGATGATAATTGTTTTAGGACTTTTTCATGAATGCTTGTTAATGGCCTCAGATCTCTGAGAAAAACTTCCATAAAATATTTGCTTTGGAAATAAATATAAAAGCATAAAAAAAGTGGAAAATCCTTGTTATCAGAAGTCTAAACATAGTAGGTGAAACAGTAGAGGCTTGTGAACTTCTCTCTCTTCCCTCTCTCTGTCTACCGGTATAGCTTTGGCTGAGACTGGCATTTAATGGGTCACATAGTATTAAGCCACTTTTGTTTTCAACATTCATTTCAATTCCAAGCTAAATTTGAGGTCTGTGAGGAAAATATTTCCAAGATATCGCTGAAGAGTGCAGGATTTATATATATTACTAAAAGGGGAAAACCGGCCATACAAACAGCCAGTTAGAATAAAATTAGCTACCTATTAGTTGTATTTAACTTAACAATTAATTCATGGGCATTGTTTGGAGGATAAGCCACCGAAATGTGGATTGTATTGAATGCAAGGAAGTCCAACTAGTGTTGTTTGTAATTTCACAGAGTGAAAAATTGAGTTCTTGCCAAAATCTTAATCTAATCAACATTAGTTTATAACTCTTCAGAAATTTAAATGCTGGCAAAAATTCAGTGGTTGCTGGTTAGCTAGGAAGTATCTTACCAAGTGGACAGACAAATGAACTATTTAACAGTTCCCAGTATGACTAGTATGGTGCTACAAAACTGTACAATTTGGGGACATTTTCATGCAACAAAACCAGAAGAGCCTATCAAAACTCCCTCACCATATCTTATCTTCCAGCATTTTGTTTACAGTTTTGATAACTTGAAGAGGTTTAAGCGTGTGGCCAGGCAGGAGGCTCCAGTAGCATATCGGATCTCTTTTAGTATGCCAATCCATTCCTTCTTCTCATCATCATACCTGCATTTAAAAAAAAGTTAGAAAATAGCTTCTTTAAAATTGAGTTCGATGCTTCAGCACACATACACGAAAAGGAGGATAGTCCACCTGCTGCAAAGGCTTGTAGCAACCATGTGCTGAAGGGTGCTACGAAAGGCTGCTTTTGTCCTCTACTCCAGAACAGAAAGATGTTCTTGCACGCAAGTTATTCTCTTCCTGGTCCCTAAAGCCTGTTGTTGGCCTGTGTCATGCTTTAATTACCATCTAAAAACTTCCTCCTTAAGCATCCCTTCTGAATTCCTTCAGATTCTTGCATATAAAATTGGGGGGGTTTCCCTTCCTACTGCCAACTAAAACTTCTGAATTTACATTAGCAGCCAAGAGTCACAGCAGAGATACGATGTCTCATCACCGCTGCTGTGATCAGCTCAAAAAAATCTAGGAGATAGGGACTTCTGATTCTCTTGGAACAGTTACTCATTTGACTATTGACACATCAGTATGTGCAGGCCTCTGTGTACACATGCTTTTCTGCGTCACAGTGTCACAAGAGAATGTTTTTATTGGCAAGGCTAAACCTGCCAAGAGATGGCAATTTACTCTTCTAAAGAAGCTGAAGATCGTGACTTGGACTGGTCAAATAATTAGTAGGTGGAAGTAGTCATTAGATCCAAGTCTCATGTTTATTTGTTACTTTCTGACCAACTTTTTTATCTGTCAACTTGTGCTATGGATCATTTTCAGAGTTAAACAGAAAAATAGTGTTAGCCTCCAGTGTCTACAAACCTCAATTTTAGAGAAGGCTTTTGACCAGGAAAGAGTGACTAAAATTAAACTTACTTCCATATGTCAGTGACTTCACTAGGTGCAAATTCTTTAGATTCCAGTTGAATCATTGCAAAGCCTCCAATAGCATACAAAGCTCCACCTAAAGTGACTAAACTGATGGAACTTCTCTCTTGGGGAAATTCAGGCATAAGCTCCCATCTAGGGATGAAAAGAAAAAGTCAAGTTGAACACATGAGAAATACTGTAAACTAAATACACTAAAATACTTCCCTGGGCAACAAATTCAGGTACCGAGGCCATGATTTAGTAAAAGAAAAAAATTCTGAGATTTATCAGCAGTAAGTTACAGTGTCTCTATTCCCTCAGGGACTTCTGCAACTCCTCAGTGACGCTATTAGACTGTTATGACATCTCTTCCCAGGGACTACTTCTTACAGATTCCCTGATTCTTCAGCAACATGCTTCATACAGACATATTGTTCCCCAGTTATTCTCATTTTTCCCTACAGTTTCCAAAACACATATTTATTTCAAGTGGCATTGGCATAATAATATGAGTGTGTGAGGGTGCAGGAAAAATGTCTAGAGACAGGCTCTGCAAACTGCTGCTGTTGTTGCAAATGTCTCAGTGGGAGTAGAGGTACCTGAACAGCTTTGTGACTCTTAGCTCAGAGCTCCTAAAAGCCTAGATAATAAAACACTTGCTTAAAATAGCTTGAATATTGCACTCACTTATTGGTGGTCAGATCAAAAGCTTCAACAGATGCAGTAAGGCCTTCCTCAGTGACACCACCTGCAATGACAATCTTGCCCTTATGGATGGCTGTTCCAAACATTGAGCGAGGCACTTTCATTGGAGCCAGGTCTCTCCAGTCTCCTTTCTTGGGATTGTACACAAATAGTCTATTAGTGCATTTCCTGGGGAGGAAAAAGAAAACCAGTGATGATTTCTAATGAACTTTTGACTTGTTCCAAGTAGATCTAATGGAGGTAGGTTGTATGGGTTTATCTATACCACCTCTTTCCTCTCCTGGAGATCCTTTCTTGTATCTAATCTGAGAATCCTTGCAATGTCTACAAAGCACTAATCACATCCATAGGACTAAATCAAATGTTAAATGTGGTTTACATAACACAGAGAAGCAATTTCACTGTACCTTTGAGGAGAAAGAAAACATCCTTTCCCAGCATATTGTATTCAGATGGATTTGTGGAGGAATATATAGCAAAGGTTATGTAAAGAGGAAACATTATGATGGTGTTTTGGCTGATATGACAAATTTTTATCTTAAGTATCCCCTATACAAACACTTAAAAATTACCACCACATGTTCAGTGTGAGTGAAAACTTTTATTTTCCTAATGTTATACCCATTAAGGTATAACAGGTATCACAGGTCAGAAAATTGGAAAACCTGTATCAGTAATTCCAGGGCACCTAGGTATTTCTATCTGAAAGGAAAAAATACTTTCAGTGAAGGTCCTCATAGCTATGTATTACTAATTTGTCTGCAGTGTAAGTAAAATTTGCCTTGGAAATAAGTACGGTTATTAAAATAACAAGTTATATGTAATTTACCTTATCACAAAAAACCATATCCTGCATACCATAATGTGTTCCCCTCTGCCAGACTGTTACCAACCTTAATCCAGAGATGCAGAAAAGGGAAACCCTCATTTCTGAGTGTGAGGACATATTATCTATTAAGGACCGAGAAGGTAATGTTATTAATTGGCATGAAAAGACTTAGAAACTCACTTATCATCAGTTTTTCCACCAAGACAATATATCAGTCCATTGTTTGAGATAGTTGCATGGCCATATACTTTGATGGGTAGTTTTTTGATCTCACCCCATTTCATTGCCCTAGAACAAGAAGATCACCGTTAGGTTTTTCCAACTAACAATGGGCCATCTACATGCCCTCAGTGGGCATAATAAATTTGAAACATACACAGGGTCATAGCACAATACTGAATCTAGCGACTCCTCAGTGCGAAGGTCCTTGCCTGCTATTACATAGATCTTGTTGTCTGACTCTCCCAGCCCGAAGAGACACCTGGCTGACGGCAGTGGAGGAAGGGCAACCCACTCACCAGCAATGCTATCCAGCTGAAAGAGCATCAGAACAGGAAAGGGTTAGGAAAGGCAAAGAGTAAAAACCCACACAATGAGTATTGTTCCACAGAGTTTATCTATTGGCACTCAGTGCCTCTCAACAGCAAATCTGCTTGCCTGAACAACCTGCCCTTCCCTCAGTTCAGCTAATGAATGATGTCTTCTACCCATCCATGTTTCACAGTGCTGAGATCTAGCAGAGTCAATGCCACACAACTCTTTTTGTCTGCTCACCCTCACTGTTTCCTTGCCTCTTTATTAAGCTCTTCTTCCTTGTATAAAGGTCCCTCACTCTTGGTTCCCTATCATGTTGGAAAGAACAAGTGGTTCTTCTTCCTGCCCGAGGGAGCAGACACTCCTGCACCTGTATGTTTAGCTGCTTGTGCTCATCGCTACAATGAGATGCCAGACATGCTTACACAGTTCTTCTTACCCATCAGGAGCCATCACATGGCAAATGGCACAGATGTTTCTTTTGCAGTCCCTAGAACAACAGATGTATGTTTCATCACAAATACCCTCAAAAGTTCATGAGATCGCTGAAGACACAATGAATAAAATACTTCACTCTTATGCACAGCAGGTAATCACTGCAGCCCTCTCAGGAATTGTATTGATGTAATTTCTACTGCAGTACTCTCAGGGCTGTCTCAACTCACATCCAGTATGCTGAAAACACCTAAGGAGAAGCAGCAGCAGGAGGACAGAAGAAAAAAATAAACCAATATTTTCCTAGAACTGTGGTGCTTATTTTTTGTTTTGATCTGAGAACTTAGGATTGAACCTGAATTATCTCTAATGTTCAAAAAGGATTATTTTCTCACACCTACTGCATATAGATTTGCTTGACATTGGCATAGGAAGGGAGGGTAAGATAAGAGTTTGTGTGGGTGTATTTGATAGAAAGCAAAAGAAAGTTCAGTCAAAATAAAGTTCAGGGTTTAGCTTGGTGACATTCTTTTTCCAGAAGTATGTTCCACAGTCAAAGTTTCCTTGCGAAATGCATCTCCCAAATTTGACAGACCACCCCCGTTGGACACAAAGTTTTATTTCAACAGTGAAATGCAGTTCCTGGGCATGGATCTCCCCAGTAGCTGGATCTGGGTGGGGTAATGAGAGGATGTACCCCTCAGAGATCCCAGCTCACTTAGTACCTATCAGTCTTCACGATGACATAACTACTGCTGATAGGGCATCAACTTGTCATGCATTCTTCAAGCCAGTGGCAGCCTTGTTTTCTCCCAGGTTGCAAGCTACCAAATACAATGCTTCACTGGTCAGGAAGGGAAGATCAGCAACTGAATACTGGTTTGGCACCTCATTAATATTTTAGAGGGAACAACAGCCACACGGGTAATGCAGACAAGTATTTTAACTATAGGGAATAGCAGCAGCAAGCAAGCTTAAAGACAACAAGCAAACAAAATTATTTCAGGAAATGGATGTTGACATATAAAGTAGAATTCTGAAAACTTCATCAATTTTTAGTATCAGTCTTGAGGTTTAGTTTCTCAGAGGCCCCTTTCTAGAAGCCTGAGACTTATTTGGTTCTGGACTAAATACACATTATGACATCAACATGTTATTTCTATTGGAAGAATATTTCTGTAACAAGTTGTTCACTTCAGTGATTAGTGTTTTACACCTACATAAGGAAATGAAAGTGTTAATCCCTCCCCTACAAACTAAGACTTCCCTCTCACAGACGTAACAAAGGTCTGAAACCAAGTCTTTCATTGTATGCGAAATCAGTGAGCCATACTCCTATAAACAATATTTGCATTTTCTAATATCTGAAGGCTTAAAAATTCTATCACTGCTTATTACTGTGCTTTATTTCATATTGAAACAGGACTTACTTTTACTCTTTTAGGCCAGTGTGCCTAAAGAGAGGATATGGCCAGCAGCATATTGCATAATTCATCACGAAATAGTTTAAATATATACCAAAGCACTCAGGTAAAAACACAACAGACTTAGTTCATGGTATAAGCACGCCAAACTGCATTTTTGCTAATTTTCCTGAAATATATTGTGGAGTTACAGTTAGTATTAATCAGCCTTATATTATACAGATTTACAAAGATAATAAAAAATTACACTCAGTTGAAACACGGTATTTAGTGTATTGACACTGACAGTTTGCCGAGAAAAAAACCTTCTGCCTCTAAATTACATATTTGTATGGCCCTTCGGCTTTCAAATGTAGATATGACAAAAAGGACTTCTGCAATTTTAATGACTGAAATCGCACTTAAAATATCCACATTACTGCTGTCATGAAAGTATTTCAGATGCAAAAAAAGAAAGACATCTCATTAGATCTAAACCAGCTAAAGCACTCCCAACTTTCATCGAAGTTAACAGAAATACACAAAAAGTATTTTACAAAAATATTATTAGACTTAGACATCATTACCATGAAAAATCTGGGCCTTAATGAAAGCAAGCGCCTAGATAGACTATATTAATCCTTTTAATATTTTCTGAGATCTCACCAGGGGTTAATCTTGAAAAAGAAGATGCAAGTCCCTCCGTTTCATTTCTGTCTCCGAGACAAAAATAACTCTCTCTAGATATTTCTCTCCATCACCATACAAAGAGACTAGACAACCCACTTGCAGAGACTCAGGATACTTTTCAGTAACCCTTATAAAGCACCTATTATTATACCAACAATTATAAAGCTTGTACCTGGAAGAAGTATGACTGGAAAGGCTGATCCTTGTTCTCCTCTTCCACATACAGTCCTCCAACAATGTAGACCTGATTTTGTTTGGTGACTATACTGGAATGATTCCTGGGAATCTGTTCGGCAAGGGCTGCTAGGTAGCATTCATTTTCAAGAGGATCATAGGCTACTGCAGCAGTGTCATTAACCAGAAGAATCAGGTCTTTGACGAACATGCCATGCCTGGGAAGGTCATTTAAGTAGCCAGGCAATAAATCTTCATCTCCTACATCGCCATTCACCTCCCCTTTGGCTGACTTTTCTGTGCTTTTGCTAGAGTCAGGCAGTTTCCCAGCAAAAGCATCCTTAATAATCTTTACTTTTTTCTGAAGGTCTGAGTTGCTTTTAATTATATCATCCTTCTCAACCTGTTCTTTGAAATACTTTTCTGGCATAAGACGAAAACGTATGCAGTCAAAAATTTCCCCCAGGCTCTTTACTCTGTTCTCCTTGTCTGTTCGGACCCATCTCATTACTGCTTCAAATACCAGTTCTTCCTTCTCTACGTTTAAACTGTCGGGTGAAATAACTGAGATAAGTTCATGCGGGGCAAGCTGCATGAAGTCCTCTTCTTTGCAGATCTGCACAAAATGATCTGAAACAAAATCACGGGCAGAAAACGCAAGTCTTGGGCAATCGAGCAGAACGCCCAATCGAAGGATGGCCAGGCAGTTACCGACAGCGAGCCTCTTCTGAAGATAGGAGACGCACACAGTGAACACAGAAGGGATCTGAAAGCGGCTGGCCAAAGCAAAAATATCTTGCACGTTAGAATCATTGAGATCAATACTTGCTGAATAAAGGTATTTGACAATCATATCCAGGATGCTGGGGTCAACGTTATCTAGAACTACCTCCTTCTTTTTCTCTTCATTTTGCTCAGATAAGAAATACTCACGAAAATAAGGGCTACATGCCGACAGAATCAATCTGTGGCAAGGCAGGCTTCTGTCACCAGCTTTTAGAGAGCAATCTACAAACTTTTTCTCTTCAAGGAGTTCCTTGAGGCCATCCTGAAGGAGGGTGGACTGGTAAAGTCTGAGCTCTTCAGTGAGTTCCCTTTGGGAATCCATTTCGCAAACACTTGGGAAAGGGGAGGGAGTAGAAACCTTTAGCTGTTGTCTGCCCAAAGGTTTGTCTGTAAAAAAGGCAGACCAATGTGCTTTTTGCCCTGCGTGAAGCCTCTGCAACTTAATCTCACTAGCTAAATATAGGTACATACTCTCACAGGTCGGAATTTGGGATGGACGGTTTGGAAAAACAGAGTTGCTCTTGCAGCTGTCAAAGACTGAAAGAAGCAACTGTTGCTCTTAGTCGCTATGGTCAGGTTTTGCCATCATTCTCCACAGTGAATCAGTAAGATTACGTGCAATGTAGTAAATTATTTGACATGAGTAAGGACAGCAGAATCTGACCCTCAGTGAGACAGCTATGAGCAAGATTGCACAGATACATGTTACTAAATATTCTGAAATAGAAATATTATTAATCAAGTTATCATTTGTAACTACTGTTCACTTTTTCAGAGTTGCTTAATATAGTTCATTGCTGCAGTCATAAAGATACTAAAAAACTCCAGAACTTTACATTGATTGCCTTTGTTCTAAGATTATTTTTAATACGTAACCATATCACATACACAATTTATTCAGATACTAAGACCTAGACATTTTGGGATGCTTCTTAATATCCATTTGGTTATAAACCAAACACTGCTGTTTAGACATAAAATATATGTTATTTTAGGTAAAGTTTTGCTTTCCAAAATAATTCAAATTGAAGTCTCCACCCATATGGTAAAAAGTTCTTTGAATGTAATGGAAACGGGATCAAAATACAACTACTTGAATGCAAGATCTACATCAATGTATAGTATTATCAAAGTTTATTGAAATAATAACTGCTTTTCAATAGAGGTAGTATTTCATTAAAATATATACCTTGAAAGATTTTCTACAAACACCAGCATTACATTCACACCACAGTTACTTTAACAGTCAGCTGCTGAAACAACAGCTGAGAGGAGAGCTCATTTGACTTTTTCCATTTATAGAAAACAGCACAGAAGTTTTATCTCACTAGAAAACGTAACAGCTGTGTCTTCCTTTAAACAATAAATGACTCATTTCTCTGTAACACATAACATCATAAAAGGTCTGATGACTCACACACAGAAGCTATTTGCATGTGCACTTTTTTCTAGATCACTATTTTAAAAAGTGCTCTAGCAAAAACAAACAAACAAACAACAACTGTATAAGGATATCTGGATTACAATTAAATACTTGGAATGATACGTGCTGAACATTTAGCAAAATTATGAGACATGAAAGCTATTATTTGGAACAGAATTGCTTTTTCTTAAAGCTATCAATAACAGCCAATATGCCTACGTACAAAATGTTCTGTGTATGATGGTATTTCTGTGTTGCAAATCATTAAACAAGTTATGGAAATTTAATTCAAACATAATCATTATGGGAAAGTACATCACTCTGTATAAATACATGAATACTTGAAATTGAGCATCAAACTGTGTACCTCACACTGCCCTGTCTCAAACAGTGGTCTCCATGCGCAGAAAAAGCAGAGGCTTCCTTTTCTGACATGGTGCTATGTAAAATGGCAAGCAGTGCCTGGTCCTGGCAGCCAAAGGGCAATACATAAACCCAGGAGCCATGGAGTTGTATAAAATGGTGTCTGAAACACCGCGGCCAACTCTTGTGTTGTCAGGGGAGGGAGAAAAAGGACAATCCTGAAAACAGCGGAGGTTACAGGTGTGCCAAATGGCACTGCCATGCCGCTGTGCAGAGGGACTCGCAGGTGCTCCCAGGCAGGGGGAATTCACAGGTCCGCACAGCCGTGACCGAGGGGGGCCTCCAGGGGGCAGCGCTTCCCCCAGCAGCTGCGCCCCGCCCCGCCCCGCCCCGCCTGCCTCACAGAGCGGCTGTCCTCCCACTGCTCAGAGAGGCAACGCAAGAAATGCAAAGCCTTTAAGCATGCGAGGTTTTTGAATAATCTTTCTTTTATGACATAGCCTGGGGCTTATTATATAATGTTTGCCTACTCTTTAGCTTTGGCATGTTCTTTCTCTGCTACGCCGATATTTCTAAATTATCTTCTACAGATCTAAATCCAGCAAGAACCAAGTTTTTCCTTGCTTAGGAAACAAACATGTGCCAATCTAAATCAGGTCATTACTTCCCAGAGTCCCTGAAGTGTGAATCCGTCCTTTAGCTTCTCTATTGCAAGTCCCAGTTCTTCTGAAAAAACAGGCTCCCGATCATGTTGCTTTTTTGAATGCATGAGATATGAGAGAAAATAAAATAAAGCAGAAAGCACTTTTTAATTTCATTATCCCATTTTAACAATATGAATTTGATAGTATGAAAAAGAATCTCCTTACCTTGTTTTCATCAGCAAAGTAAGCCTGCAAAGGAAAACAAAAAATAACCTTGAAAAAAGAAGTCTAAAACCCACATCTGCTAATAATTCCTTGGGGTCAAAACTGTATTGGGTAGGTCTTCCACAACAATCCAGTCTATGCGGGTTTTACTTTTATGTTAAAATAATTTACGAAAGGGTTCTAACAGGAGTTTCTGGTTTGGATTATAGATTAGATACCACTGGATTATGGTATTTTTCATTAAATACCAATCTCGGAATTTTCCATCGTAATAAACATAGATTTTTTAAATGGTAACATTTTCGTATTACATTTGTTACACTGACAAACACTTTATAGGGAATGTTAATATGAAGACAAACTGACAGCATCCTGATATTTTTTTGCCTCATGTGCAGCAGCATTTACTATTCAATATCAAAAACGTGCTTTAAATGTATACTATAAAAATTAGGTTAACATCATATTCAATCTAAGAAACGAACATGGAGTAATAGAACAACTCAACAAATAAGAGATGTGGGAAGAGATACTATCTTTCCCATTCTGTCTGTGTGGAAATTAAGGTTCAAACTCTTCAGGATATCAGATATCAGAAAATATCCACAGCTCTGGAAATCTCTGGACCAGCAGATTCCAGATCTTATTTACCAAAAAGAGCCCAATCTTGCTTCAGCTGCCAATGTGGACTGGTGAGGGGCAGCAAAGAAAGCGCTTTCCTGCCGCATCAAGTGTTGTGGAATATTGGTGTGTAGCCACTCCTTCCTGGGAAACCTGTGTCTCCTACAGCAACCACCTTCTAACCATCTTCAGCTTCCAGTTTTTGTTTGAGAATATAAAAAGCTCAGTTACTTAATTCAGGTGACAAAGGCATCAATAGAGCAAACAGAGCTCCATTGAAGGAAAAGATATGTCTTCAAATATGCCACAGATTGAATAAAAATGTGCAAAAATGAAAAGAAAAAAGGCAAAAAGCTAGGAAAGAGGGAAAGAAAAAACGAGAGCTTATCTGTGTTGGTAAAAGACTGCAAAATTAAAAGGAGTGGAAATAACACTGGTGCTAGCCCTGCTAATTTACCAAATTTCAGAGACTGGTAAGAAAACATGTCAATTGTCAATGCATCATGGCTAACATTTGAAAACATGTGCCATCTACCCTTGCAGTGAATCATGGAGCCAGGTGTTACTGGGTTGCACACTAAGTTTGGAAATTCATTGAAAGAGGGTCATCAAGCAACCTAATGCATTTTAAAGTAAGCTTTCCTGAAATACTGGAGACATAGTAATACAAAATTACTGCTGCCTTTCTAAAAAACTTTCAAGTTGGAATCTTAGATAAACGTTGAGCATATAGCTATCACCATCTATTTGTCTGCTCCAAGAGAAGGAAGACTTGTTTTAATATAATGTATCTGATTATATCATACTGATTTCCAAGCTATTCCTGATTTTAATGTATTGAGAAACTACGTGCAACTATTTTTTTAAATATCTACTACTATTCATTTTGAATAATAGTTTGTTCTTAAATTAAAAATTCATACACAGAATAAATTCCTGTAATAATCAGGATGTTTAATAAAAGGCATGTAGATGTGTTTTAAATATAGAAAGTACAGTTGCAGCTTATCTTTAATAGAGGATTACAGCTGTACGTTGCTTAAATCTGAATAACCAAACAAGAATGATTCTATTTTTCTGTTTTTTGTGGAGCCGCTTACCACAAAAGCATCTGTATGTTCATCAGATTCTATTTCCACATCATCTGGAACCTGCTCCACTGTTAGGTCTTCAAGGGGTTGAGGCTGTAAATTATAACACTCTAGTAAGTAAATTCACATACCTAATATGTTTAATATATTTTTATTACTGTTAACAGTATTGTATCCAATTTAAAATAAAAAAATGGAGTACCTTTTCTTCCATTTCATAATCCACTCCAAATATAGGATTAGCTGAATAAACTTTGTGAAGTGAATTAATCTCTTTCACTGCCTCCTGTAGTTTCTCTACAGGGTCTATTTTAAAACCAAGTACATATCCTCCACTCTATAAAACAGAGAAAAAAGACAACATCTGTTTATTAGTCTTATTTTTAAACAATTTTTCCTCCTTGATAGTGATTTCCACTTTAATGACAGCAATTTTCAGCTTGCTGAGAAAATGTTATCTTTGATATTATCTTTTTTCATTCTGCCGCTTGAATCATGGGCGAAATAAAAACAATGACAATGCTTCTCTAAGAGGTAGATAAGCTTTTAACTGTCAGCCCATTATATACAAGAGGAACAAACTCCTTTTACAAAAAACCAGAAGCAAACAAGAGTGGGACAAATTCAGAAGTGATATTAACAATCGATTCCCAGCAAATGTTTAGTCTGTTAGGCCTTGATGTTGTTACTAAAGCAGCTTTCAGATACACAGAAATAACGAAGATTTAAAAGCGTGGTCTTAATTAAGTACAGAATTAATTAGATCCCAAAGATGATCTGTCAGAAGACAGTGTATTTGACAGTTATAAGCAGTCATGCCGGCCTGTCATTGCTTTGCTTAGAGACACTGTAACTCCCAATAGCCAACTGACCCTAACACACACTTAAAGCAGAGCAAAGAGAACTTTTTTAAAGTTTTCAAAAGGCCACACAGAAGGAATGCTCTATGTACCTTAAAAGTAGACCCATAACATTTCAAAATTAGAGAAATATTGTATATAGAAATGTAATTAATAAAAAAAGGCTATTAAAGCTTCTTACCTGCTGAGAACTCTCTATCACAAGTGCCAAGCCAAACTTGGAGTCTCTCATTTTTATTGAACGCTAATGATGAAGAGGTATAACACTGTTAAAAATTTTGTAATTACTGGATAAAAATCTCTTTGTTTCAGTTTGGTTTTTTACACGGTAATAATTACAATTACTGGCTCTGGAAGCTTAGCTACCAGCATTCCCTCCCACTTACCATTACAAATCTGAACCCCTGAAACCTCAGGGAAAAGTATTTTACTAGAAGTGGTAACAGTGGTAACAGTAAATTTCTGAACATCAGATTCACAGATCATTAATCCCAGTGTATGTAGGTGGCATGAAGCATCAGAGTAAATACTAAAAAAATTTTAAATACAAGCCATTTTCAACACCTGTACCTGCCCATGAAATCCTCCAACTAATCCGGACAGAAAAGAAAATATACCCTGTGGCTGATGCCGATAAGACTAAATTCCTCCCTGAATGTGGGATATGAAATAAAATTTTGGTGAGCTGGAAGTTTTAACTAAAGACTTGAGCATATGCTGTTTCATTTTGAAAATGGTTGTTGTAAGATACTTACAATTTGTAGATACGGTATGCTGACATTAAAGCTGTCGTTCATATTTGCATGCCAAACTATTCTCACATTAGTAATAAAAAATGTTCCCAAATTTCCCTATTAATGAAAAGGCATGTTAGAATTGCTTTTAAGTACAGAGTTTTTTTCCCCAAACGTGATGATTACTGCTATCCATTTACACATAAGCAAGGTACAGCTTCATATTTAATTCACTAAAAGTCTGATTCTTCCCTACCAAACCCAGTCAAAATGTTTCTATTGATTGCAAGGAAGCAAGATCCAATTTTTAAAGGCTACAGAACCTGAGTAATGAAAATAGCTGGGAGTACCTACTACTACTGCAAGTCACAGGCCAGCCAACCTCACGGGAATACACGAAGCATATGAGAGCGTTATTAACTGTACAGATCTGGAACTGGCATAAAGCGTAAGTATAATGGCATGTGAGTTAAACTTAGGTAATTGGGGAGATGCGTGCCAAGGGAACGTAGAGGAAAGAACTTTTTAGCTTGTCAGGGTGGATCATATTTCTATTCTGGACTAAAATTGCACAGACAGAAATATCAGCTCCCGTTTTGTTTCACTGCTCCGGGAAATGCTTGCAACTAATACTCTGTAAAATAATAAATGTTTTCTATTTTTATCTTAAAGTCTTTATCTTTTCTTGTTTTAAGATACAGATTCCTTTCCAATATTTTCAATTTCCAGTAATCAAAAGACAATATAATCTTAATACTGTTTAGTCAAAGCTGTATGTAAACATACAAACATTTAGCAGAGCACTTCAGAAACATGATTTTCTTTCAGAATCATACAGAGCTTTAGACTCACAAATACATCTGTTTAACAGAAACTGTATATCTAGTTCCTTGCATATTAGCCAGCTCATGTAGACTTCAGGTTGCCAAAAGGAGATTTTGTTGTAGTGAGTAGCAAATATATGGGATCAGTTTCTCTGCGTGCATCAGGTGATGAACAGGATTAAGGGTAATTCCTTTGAGGTTACAAAACTATAGTAGTACAATTACTAGATGGAAGCTGAAACATTTTAACTTTGCTGTAGTCAATGCACTCTGATTCTTCACTATACCTGGTCGCTTGATAAATTCCAAACTCCATTGACTTTATCATATATTTGTTCTTGTGGTAACAATCTCAGTTGCTTGTTTTGAATCAATGCACTTCTGAGCTTCAGATCACGATACATTTTGGAAGTTTCATAAGCTCTGCAAAAAATAAAACATACATATTAGTTCATACATAGTTCGGTTTTTCTATTATCTTTACTTTTTGTTTTAGTACAGATATGAAATGTGTATTTTCAGCTTTTCTCATCACCACATTGCACAAAAGTGAGAGTACCACAAAACTTTTTCAACATAATTAATTATATTTCAGTTTTCCTTAATGAAATTATCTTTAAACCTAAAAGGGGTTTTTAACAACTTTTTGATCTCTTGTACTGTTCATGTCTATACCATTTCTTCCTTTTCCTTAAGACAGTCATCACCCAGCCTCTATTGCAAAGCATAAGTTCCCTGGGTCCCATGCTATACATAGCATGGACATTAATAATCCTTTATTTCTCAGTGCCAGTTAAGTCACAAACATCCAATATATATGTCAGTATTCCATAGCTCTTAAATAGACACCTATGGTAATGTATTATGCACACATTCATTCGGATGACTTGTCCTTAGGTGGGAAGCATACACTGTTTTGTAGTTGACTAAGAATTCTGACCAGGATTTAACTCTTCATTTCCTTTACATGGTCTGAAATTACGGGAAATTATTACAGACAGAAACTGTAGCTTGAAAATGCACACTGAAATTAGCTCCTCTCTACTTCTATTTGTTCAGAGAGTTTATACACACAAGATGTATAAATTGTGATCAATAACTAGTATAAATACACACTAGTTTTCATTATGTGCAGTTGCCTACTAAAGTTTGTGATCATTCTCCCCCTTCTTTCCAGACACTGTTCTCTTTTGGGAAAGTTTTCTGAATGTTGAATGTGGACAGTCATATACTGTGTCTATCAGCAGTTGTAACCCCCCATATTTGAGTCACTGATCAAACACTATTTTAAGTACACTACCTGTGCACAGCAATAACTGAAGTGAAGAGTCTGGGACTTCCAGGAACAACATTGGTAAATATGAACTCAAACCGAGTATTGTTACATTTAGTCAATATATACAGAGCTTCTGTCTGCCCTCGTAATTTCTGTAAGGAAAAAATGAAATTTTACATTTTGTCAATACAGTAGCTTGATTGTACAAATAATAAATAATCTTCAGATCTTGTCTAAATTATTGTTTTAAATCGTGTATATGGAGGTGTAATCCTGATTCTACCACTAATCTACTGCTATCTTCAACTGAACTTATTTCTCTTTTTGATAAACTAGCAGTTCCACCAACAGTAAAACTAACGAAGCCTGCCTGCTATACATCTGCAATATCATGACTGAAACAGTATTTTTGGTTTTGTTATCATGTGGTTGCCCAGGAAATCTACAGCATCTTCCTGCTAGTTCTTTGCGGCAAGTCAAACAAATAGCTTCACAGTCACATGTAATTCCATTCATGCTATGTATTTGAGAGCTCTCCACTTTTAAGATTAAACTTTTGTTACTATTCTATCACTGTTCTTGCAAGTAAACTTTCAGATTATTGTTGATATAATTGCAATAAGTATAAACGACTAATTACAGCTCCTTTAATTATTTTTAAAAGTATCTTTTGGAACTTACCGAGTTGGCAGTTCTTGTAGTTATATTTATAACACAGTTGTAGCCGACAGCTTAAAAGTCAGGGGAGAAAAAAACCATTGTTTTGAGAACAAGAAAAATAACAGTCAAAATTACAAAGTACATTACTGAATTTTGTAGCTCAGCTTTGGATGCTATTTGTGAGAATTACACCTTGTGGTTAATGCTCTGGGTTCTTATCACAACACTGAAGACTAATTTAAGCTGGAAAGGATCTTGGGAGGTTGTTTGGTCAAGTGCTGTTCTCAAAAATGGACCAACTCTGGCTGCTCAGTGTACAGTCCAATCCGATAAGTACTTCCACAGAAGGGGAGTCCTCACTGAGTACTGGACATAATTTGGGTACAAAGTAACTGCATCCTGCCCCTGTTTCAGCAGGGGCACATTAAATTAAATACAAGCAGACTGCTAGCTACTCATACAGTTAAAATGAGACACTTACTCAGACTTTCCAACACTAAAACTGGAAAGATAGGTACTTGTGGGGAATAAGTAGAAAAATGCAGAATGCGAATAAACAGGTGGCAACAAGAGGTACAATTAAGGCAATGTATGATGAAGGTGAAACTTTTGTTTCTTTCTAAAAAAACAAATGAATCCCACATCAGCCAAATGAAAAATATGTCTGAAGAACTCTTCAACTTCTTTTCTGAGAAATTAACATCGAATATTGAATATTACTATTTTGTTATGAATTATCATCTCAGTTCCTATATTATAAATAGATTCATTAGTAACAGTTTATTTTAGACTTTACAGAGCAACACAGCTATACTTCAGTATTCTGTGCTGAAATCAATACTTTGTGAAGGAATAGCATGCCACCACAAAGGAAACAAAAGGTAATACTTACAGAGATTGACTCTGGGCAATGACAAAGAGCGCCAAATGATCCGCAAATTTGTCACAAGCAGCCTGCCTGAAGATAAAGAGTGTAGGTATTTTTAATCTAAAGAAATTCCATTAAATGAAATGTTCTGTTATATATATTTACCTCTAGTTTTGAAACAACAGAATAATCCTTCCCCTTGACGGGACCTAGGCAAAAAGCACAGGACACCCCACGAGAAAAATCACTAAGCCACTAAACATATATTTTTTTTAAAATGCTGGGAGAGAAAATCCAACAAGGGACAAATGAAACAACCTCTAATATATACCAGCATTCCTCAAAATCAAACCAAGAACAGTTATTGATTTCAATCCAGGTGCTTATAGTAAAAATGCAGACACAATCAGTGCAGAACTGCTCTGGGGAGGAGAAGGGGAAGGCAGTGAGTTAACTATCACAGCTGTCTTCATGAATAGCCTCACCCCTTTGTCATATGCAAATTTATTGCATTCTGTACCCTGCAGAGCAGCACATCCAACCCCGGAAGGGTCATCTCAGCATGCTGGCAGCTTCAGCCCCTGCCCACTACATATTCCTTACTGATTCAGTTAAAAACAGGGTGGGAAAAATTGAGCATTAAAGAGGATTACAGCAGAACAGCATCACACTGTTTATAAATGGATTATTCTTACAAGGCTTTCAATTCTAAACAAATTCTGAGACAAGAATCACCTTCCTACAACTTTAAGAGATCCTATCTGAAAACACTCCGAGGCAGATCTGTGAAATAGGCAGGATCTCTTCTGTGCAACAGAGCACTGATACTGAGTTCAATGGAAACCTGACCGGGCTTTCAGAAACCTACACAGGTTAAATAGCAAAAAATTTACAATTTCCCTGAGTATGCAGTTACCTCTGTCTCCATTGTTTCCTTTGGTATCTTCAACAGACTCTAGGCAGTCTATAAGGACCTCTCCAGGTCTCATTTTCATTTGTCTAAAAAAAAGGAAAAATAATATGATTTATCTTGCAAAAAAAGGCCATTTCTGTTTCTCTACTTTGCTTTCCTCTGTTTTCTGCTCAGTACATCATGCAGTGAAAAATCCACATATGCACACATACATACAAACCAACTTTACATACCTGAAATTGTCACTACATCTCATAGATGAAAAATATTAACATCTTTATTATTAAATTATAACAGTAAATAAATAAATAAATAAATATGTAGCAAGTGTGGCCAAGAAAACTATACTCCAAAATAAGGAGAAAGTGTGCAGAAATTGGAGGAAAAGGCAAAAAACCCACTTGCATTCACGTAGTTTTTAGAGGATAGAATTTATTGCCTCTTGATGTATTTTCAGGTCACAAGGAGTAGAGCTAGGCTCAGGAAAGAAGAGATGCCAGCAAAAGAAATATCAGGTGTACAAGGACATATGAAATGCTCTGCTAAATTTTCCACAAAAGGTGTGGTTTGCTCTTTTGTTTGGTTTGGTTTTTTTGGGAGGTCTTCTGTTTATATTATTATTTTGCTTCATTTAACTGATCTAACCACTTAATTACATCACAACAAATGTAGCGTGAATTTTTGCTGCATTTTAATCGTATTGTCAAAAGTAGCCAAAACTCTTCACGTATGGCAGAAACAAAATGTATTATTAAGTCAGAATTTCGTGAAAGACTGCACAGCCACCGCCCCGTTCCCTGAGGAGGATGCCAACTCCACAGCAAGGATGCCAAGTCCTGGTAACCACGAGTGCCACCGTCCCCGCAGACACACGCCTTCAGTTCGGCTACACTTCTCAGTGCTAGAAAAGCTGAGCTGGGAAAAGTACACACCCTTCCCTCAGTCTTCCCGTGTCCAACCTTTTATTCTGTTTTCTTTTTATAGCCTGGAAACGAAGAGCGGACCCCACCCATCAAGCACTGCCCGCCCGGTCCCGCCCCGCTCCGCCAGNCGCTCCCCCCGCCGCCACACCGGGGCGCTCCCGGCATGCACCGCGCCGATTATGGCGGTCGGCCTCAACCCGCAGAGGCGGCGTTCAGCCAGCAGCCTGTCGGCGCCGGGCGGGCCCGAGAGCGCCGCTGTGAGGGCAGGACCGGCTCGGGGCACGGACACTCACTGCGGGGAGATGTCGAAGCGGACATCCCTGTCCTCCCACAGCACGTCCAGTGTCCCGCTCATAGCCGCCGCCCGCCCCGACGAGTCCGCGCGCTGCCCTGGCAACGGGGTGTGGGGAGGACGGTGGGTGGGGCCTCGCGCTCCCGTGGCGGCCGGGATTGGCTGCGGCGCTGCGCGCGGGGAGCGCGCGCGCNTGGCTCCTCCCCCGGCTCGTCTGAGGCGCTAAAGCCTAAAACGTGAGAAACCCTCGCGATCTCGTAATGCAGCCTTGAGCCCTGGGGATTTGCGGGGTGGGCGTTTGGTGGTTTTAGGTTTATTTTAAAATAGATGGGATGTGTCATTTTTAATTTGAAATGACTTGAAAACTGCATCCAAATTTTAATTGCAGTGCCCTACCACTTTCAAATAAAAAAAATAATACTCCGAATAAGAATCATAAGAAGAAACTTGTCTTTTGATAGTTCTTTCCCTACAGTTTGTCCCTGGGTTGGAGAGGACCCCGTTGCACCCATCTGGAAATTGACACGAAATATGAAATCAGCAAGCAGCAGGCGGGAAGTGCCTCCTCCTCTCTCTGGCCATGTCAGGAGAGGGGCTGAGGGGTCTGGAAACTGAAAGGGTGGAGGGTGTTTTGGTTCAGGCCAAACTCTCTTTTTTGTTGATACGCTTGGTGTTACCATTTGCTCAGGAAAAAAACCCAAACCACCCAAATCCAACCAAAAATGATCATCGAGTTTCATGTACAGGCATGGGTAGTCTGAGATGTTTGGCCTTGTTAAGGGCTGCGGCAGAAATCCAGTTACAATATCTGAAGCATATGACACAGTAAGTGTAATTTAGCTGTGAGGTAAGTTTTTAGTCCTGTGAAGGTACCATTATCCATTTTCTGTCCTGGCAGTAAAACCAGAAATATTTTATTAGAAACAAGCTTTAAAACATATTAAATAATAGGAAATCCAACATATACAGGCAGACATAAATGTAAAAAGCAATATCACAGTGGCAGACAATAAACAGTGCTGTGTTTAATGTTTTGAATGTAAGTTTAAATAGTTAACTAAGGAAGATGAAAATATTAAAATACATTTAAAAATTAGACTTGGCTTTCAGAAGAGAAACACATAACAAGGATCACTTAGACATGGGCTAACCCAATGCAGTGGTGCCAGTTATTAGTATATTCACTCACAGAAATCTGTGGATGTGTTTTAACTGTAACTGTCATGGATCTTGGCTAGTTAATAAAAACTGAGGGGAGTTTACAGAAAAAAAGGACTGAATGTATCTGTGATATGTTTAGGAAAGGTGGGGAACTGAACCACTTCCCTGTCTCTGTGACCCAGAGAGCGCACAGGCCACAAGTTGATGCATTTGTTATATTTATCTGTACTAAGTAGTACTCTGCATGTAATTTGGAAAATGATATTTTATGCTTTAAATAGTAAAATATTATTTGTGAGAATAGCTTCACTTAAAAGAAGTGAAGTTTTCTTTACGGAAGCCGTGCCAAATATCAGATTTCCGTAACAAAGGGAAAAGAGATTACCTAATGACCAAGGATTGGTTTCCAAAACCATATATGTTGTTTAAAATAAGGTCTAGTTAGTGACTGTACAATGGTAGTATTTAAAGATCTTGGTGAAGGAAGGGCAACTGCTATGGCAAATTTTACTCTGGTCTTACTATAACTGAGTAAGAAAGGAAATTTTGTACTCTTGATACTGATGAAAATTTGCTATTTTGTTATAATCACTATGTCATATAATAAATGCTAAAAGTATTAAAGTATGCTTGCATAGGTAGACATTGTTTTTAGTTAGTGGGCATATGACTTAATAAGGTTAGCATTCTATAAATTAATTGGTTTGATTTTAGATATCATGCTGGATACTTGATAAGAAGGCCAAACAATCAATAGCTTCAACCTGCTCATTTTTAATGGAGAGACTAATTCCTACTTCCAGAAAAAAATACACAAGCCTGTCTACATTCCTCCTCAGTCTCAAAGCGGTTTGCGTTTCCGTCGCAGCCACCGTACCAAAACTGAGCGCAGGCATTGGCTTTTCTATCATAATACCATCGTATTGTGTAAACACGGCACGGCCCTTGATCTAGCCTTAGCTTGCACCGGAGGTCCACAGTGCTTTCTAAAATACAAAGAAAAAAGGAAGAATGGTAACAATTCAGATTGTAAAAGTCAATTGTATTCCATAGATTTTACCTTTAAAACTCTGATTTTGGTTTATTTTTTTTCTGCTAATCTTATACAATCGTTTAAGATTCACTTTTAGTTCTAAAGATGTTAGTATTGAAGGCAAGTTACAAGTGCATCTTAGTAGTCAAACAAACTGTTCCTTTACTGGCATGATTCTAGTAATTCCAGAAATAATAGTATTATAGCTCCACATACAAAAAGAGCAAACTATATGAATATGATAATTTTGAAATATATTTTTTTGAAATCTGATTAAGTGCAACCAGTCTTGTGAGCAACCTGAAATTGTAAGCCAAGGAGCTGTAAGCTGGGTGCATCTGCTGTTTTCGCATCTGCTGCATCCTCCTGCTGTACATCCGTTCTTGTGGTGTGGGAGAAGAGAGATTAAAATACTGAGAAGAATACAAAACTTTTGCCTCGCTTTTGTAAGATATTTGTGCTACTAATCTAATAAAATGGTAGTAATTATGTACTAATTTGATGTAACAAGTTTGAATGTAAAGCTTGTCGGTCTAGTGACTCCTACAGATATGGATTAGAGGACTGTGACATACTAATCTAGTTTCACTCACTTTAATAATACCATGAGATAGAAAACAGTTTTTTGTGAAGTTTAATGTTGTGACTAATACTTTGTCTTTTGCAACTGGTATCTTGTCACTTTTTTGAAAAAAAGTTTGTGCCAGAGCCCAAGTAAGTTGTGTCACTGTTCCCAGGAAATATGGGAATACGTTTCTATTGCTGTCTTCTGTTGCTCCCGTCATAATACACTATTACTGGAACTGAAAATCCCTCAAATGATGAACAAAATACATTTGGGCATTTCACATGAAAAGATTCAACCCTTTAAGCAGTCAGCTAATTATTATACTTCAAATGACTAAACACTGTTTTTTCTTATTGCTCCTCTGAAAGAGAAATATATTCTTTCAGTCCAATTCTGAAATCACTGTCTTTAATGAAGTCTCTCATCTCTGTAGACTGCCCCTCCTTGGCTGATGGATGACCTGCTGACTGGCCCACCCTCAATGAGCATTATTCTGGTTTTAGGTGCCCCTTATGAGCTCCCTCTCCGGTTGTAGATAACCTTGCTTTTGCCTTAAGGGGAGCGGTGGGATCTGGAACTTGGGAAGACAAGAACTGCAATTAGATCTGTTATAAAATCCTGAAATGACTTCTCTTCTACATCACAGAGTCACAAAATCTTCGGAGAATGGAACAAAGTTTCTCTGATTTAAAGCCTTATTAAAAGTTAGTACCAGGAGAAGAGGGAACAAAATGAAAATCTAGTTATGATCTTTAACCCACCGGGTCTTGGTGAGGGGCCTGCAGTTGAAGGAGATGATGTCATCGCTTTATCAGTTGATGGTTGTTTAGATGACAATAATGGTACCACAGCTGCAGGTGAAGAGAAACTGAATGAGACACTGATTTTTCATCACCAAAAATGAAAATGAAGAAATGAATGACAATAAAAATACCTCTGGTGTCTAGTGTTAGGAGGGTTGGCTGTTTTTCTTCATCTTGTTCCTCTTCATGGTCTTCATATACTACAGGAGGTACTTTGGTCTGAAATAAGCATTTGATTTTTTTTTCTTTCCAGATACTGTAAAGTGTTTCAAAATGAAACCTCTATGACTTACTGATTTTCTAATGTATTTCCTTTCCATTTACCCTGACTTCAGTGTTAAGAGCCAGAATTTTAACTTTACCTGGTTAATTTACCAGGAAAGTTGTCATATCTAAATGTGGGATATATATATATATACTTTTTTTAGTTGAGCTTTACAGAACTTTATAAATAAACTTAAAATTATGATCTACAATTGAGTTCAATTACTATTCTTACACTTAATCATAACAGTGTAATTGCTTTTTAATATTGTTATGATTCACACTATGGCACAAATATTACTGCATTAAATGAAGGAATCCTTGGAACAGTGTCAGGAATAAGTTACAGCTATTAGTTAATTGCCTGCATGCAACATCAAGAGCCCTTACTCAGAACAACCAGCTCTGTGCATGCCAAGTTTAAAGTACCTGTCCTGTAGAAAACTAAGGGAAATAGTACATATTACATTAGGTGGCACAGAAAGATATATATTTTAAAGTTCTGCTCATTAAAGCCTGCTGAATTTTCATACCGGAGCTAATGGTTGAGGAAGATGGCCAAGACTCAGAGGACTCTCTACTGTAGATACTCCAAGTGTCTGTGCTGAAAGTGGTTGTCTATTAACATTGTTGTTCTGAAGTAGGTAATGTAAAGAACTTGGAGATACTGAATGGAAGGATCGTCCACTCATGCTTGCACTGTTTTCATTATGGTTGTATATTAAGGTGCCGTGTTCATCTTCGCAAAATTGATTGACTAATTTGGACTCCAGAGCTGTTTAAAAAAAAAAAAAGTAGAAAACTTATCATACTGAGAAATTCAATGTATTTTTAAAATTTGGATTACTTATATATGTCAATAATACACATGTCATCCAGTACTCCTTTGGATTGTTTACATGCATCTAAGAAGAATATTCCAGACTCTTTGGACTATAGATTTTTTGGTCACAAATTTGCCAGCATGTAAGTCCTCTACGTCGTAGAAAATACAATGAACTTATGTAAGGGTGTTCATCTAAGCTTAATAACAACTACTAGTTGGTAATGGGAAAATAACTGCTTACCTTGCTGATGTGAATAACCAAGTGAAAATGGGTTATTTCCCAGGGAAAGTGAGCAAATAGAATTTATGACAATGGGTTTCATTCTGATTTACAGTCCAGCAGATTTTCAGTGCGTGAGCACTTACTCATCTTAGAAAGCTTGTTTAAGCAGTTGTTTTCCTAGAGTGGGTGACATCCCCCTGTTGGCATGTTGCCCCATAATGTGACACCATAAAAGAAGGGGATCTGTATCTCTAGAGTCCTATTACTTTGCATCTTGTAACTAATCCTGATCAGCATCAAAACATATCCACAAAGATAATGCTTCTCCCCCACCCTGTCCCTTTGTCAGAAGCATCAGATACAAGACAGAATAAAACTCGAATGAACGCACCTGAGAGGGTGTTAAAGTCATCAATGAGATACATGTGTTCTCTGTCTGGGTCTGAAGCAATCAGATTTAGCTCATGCACAAACTCAACCTGTGTTGGATCTGAAGCATTTACGATTCCTATCGCGTACAGTTCGATGTTTGCTGCATGAGCCTCTCGAACAACGAGATCTAGTTTTACAGCTTCTCTCTTGTCTGTTTGGCCATCTGTTAGCACAATGGCCACTTTCCGCACCCCTGCTCGAGCACCAGAAAATCCTTCCTGGGTTGCTTTGCGGATAGCAGTTCCTGTGTGAGTGCCTTCTCCCATGTATTGCATTTTTCTGATTGCTCGCTTAACATCCTGTCGGGTTGGATGTTTGTTGAGACCGAATTCTAGCCGAACTTCTAAACTGTACAACACAAGGCCAATTCTGGTAGCATTTCTGCCTACAGTTACTCTGTCTACTAAAGCAATTACAAAGTCTTTGATAATCTCAAAATTTTCTGGTCCTACACTCTCAGAGCTGTCAATCACAAATATAAGCTCCATAGGAATTTCCTTACATTTAATACCGCAACCTACAAAGGAAAAATAATAAAAAAAAAAACAAAACAGGTCACAATGACTTGATTTGGCATCCTTTTGCAAATGTAATGAAAGAAATATAGAATCTGAACATAAAGAGTACTGAGTACTTACCACATATCTCTTTAATTAATTTAATTATCTCTTCTCTCTGGATATGAAAAACATTAAGTATTAAAATATTTTAAAACTTACCTCTTTCAAATGAGGTATAATATTGACACTAACAAAGATTTTGTTTATAATTAATATTTATGTCCTACAGTGACTTAGAAAAATCTTACTGTTTAACTTCCAAACCTGTCCTTCAAAACTGGGAATGAGTTCCACATTTTACAATGAACTATTTCATATGCATACAAGAATCAATAACTTGACAACACGTTAACGTCTCTGTTTAAAACATTTAACTACTGTTATTTTAAATAATGTTTTGTGGTTAATTTGTCCTCTTTAAAACTGAAAGGCATAAATATTTTAGCATCTGAATAATATGGTATCCTTTTTAAATGTACTGGGAGCAGAGAAATAGACCCAACTTTAGGAAGCGTAGGACTGTTTGTAGTGAGCTGACATATGCCAGAGCACCAATACAGAATAGAAATGAGAATTGTCAGCCCTGATGTACCTGGCCTTCTCTATAACCCGCCTTCATCAGCAAAAAACCCCAAAACTGCTGTCTTCAGAGCTGTCTGTTCAGAAAAATGACAGCTTCTGTGACATGCTAACAAAGTGTTTTTCAATATTAGAGCAATCATTTGTTATATTTTTTGAAGTGGATGACAAGACTCATCTGGCATTGAGTCAATCTTTCAAATAAAATCTTTTGCTACTGCTGCTCAGCTTCCATCACAAACTGTAGTGGTATTTATATACTCGCTGACATACTTTACTGAATTTGGGTCAAGTGTGGTTCAGGCTTAGCAGAAGTATAATTAAGTTCATAGCATGATAGACCACGACAAGTTTGAAGATCTTTGCTCTTTATACTCTTAAATACTTGTAAAAAAACCTTCCAGCAGCAAGTACACACCTGGGTGATCTAACATGTAGCAGGAAAGTACCTAAAAACACCAGGAACTTTTAATTCTATTTCAGCATAAACTAGATGAGAAAAATTCAGAAATCTTTGAGTTGGTTTCTTTCTATATTATTACTGAGACCACTGCTAATCAGAAAACTCGTACCAAAATAATTAACAGGTTACATTTTATCTGATAGTATCTAGTATTGTTTATATTTTCTGTAATGGGATTTGAATAATGGAATTTGCTTACTGTTAGGCCTTGGTCTCCCTTTGGTCCAGTTTTGCCCTGTAACAGTGATTGCTAATTAAGCTATTGCAATTAGATAGTAACATTGTAATTCAGAATACAACTTCATCAATACCATTATTAGAATAATATTTGGCCAATAGGAACTTAAGCTAGAAAAAGTGTGCTTGTGATACTACCTTGCACATGTAGTATCTGCAACCTCCTAAGGTGGTTTATGGGAATTGGATGACCTCAAATCTCCCACCAGATCACTGATTGTCAGTTATCTTTCACTTCTGTCCTGCTTTTGGCTGGGATAGAGTTCATTTTCTTAGTAGCTGGTTCAGTGCTGTGTTTAGGATTTACTATGGGAATCATTTTGACAACACACTGATGTTTTGGTTGTTGCTAGGTTGTGCTTACCCATAGTCAAGGACTTTTCAGTTTCCCATGCTCTGCCAGTGAGAAGCTGCACAAGGAGCTGGGGGGAGCACGGCCAGGACGGCTGACCTGGACTGGCCAAGGGGATGTTCCACAGCATGGGAGGCCACACTCAGTGCAGAAACTGGGGGGAGTTGGCCGGGAGGGGCCGATCATTGCTCGGGGATGGGCTGGGCATCGATCAGCAGGTGGTGAGCAATCTTATTGGGCATCACCTGGCTTTTTTATGATTATGATTATCCTTGGTTCAATTATTAGACTGGTTTATATACACCCATGAGTCTTCTGCCTGTTTAGGGCTTTTTAACTTATTTTCTGATTCTCCTCCCCATCACAGGGGAGGAGAAGATTGAGTGGCTGTGTAGTATTTAGTTGCTGGCTAAATTAAACCATGACAACTGCCTTAAGGAAGAAACCACATCCGTGTGGGAAGTGAGGTAGTAATCAAGTAAGTGTCTTCTTTGTGCGTTTAAAGTTTTTAATAGTTTCAGCTTCTTAAGTATTTCAGATTATGTGAAATTAAATAGAAAGAAGAACACACAAGCCAGCTTTGTTTTTAAGTGGTTTAAGAGCACATCTGTGATAAACCTGAGTTACTCACAGGTTCTCCAGATAAACCAGGGTCACCCACATCACCTTTTTCTCCTTTTTTCCCCTTGTCACCTGTAGCTCCTCGATCTCCCTTTAAAACCATGGTGGTAAGCAGACAGAAAGTGTAAGTCAGTTTTTGTTACACTTTTCAAATTTCTCTCTAGTAGCCTTTGTTGAATGCATATTAAGCTTCTGACATGAGTTAGAAATCTTTGTTAGAGATCATTTAAATAAATTGGTATTTTGTGAATTTTGTTAATAACTTGCAGTATTGGCTAAGCATTCTTATGGGAAAAATATCTGAAGCAATTTGAACAATGAAGCATCTCAAACAACTGCATGCAGACTGAGGGGTTTCATGGGATATTGCATGATGGAAATTATTATCTGTGTCTTAGAAAAATGAGATAACACTAGGGAAATAGAAAAGAAATCCAAGGGTGTTATTCCCATTATTCATTATTGGAATGAATAATGGGAATATCACTCTGAGAAATCTTTTGGCCCAAAAAAGGTGTTTGGCATAGCAAACGGACGTACTAGTGCTTCTTGGTTTGATTTTTAGTAGGCTATGGGACTTTGTACAGCCTTTCTGAGCCATTGTGATCACATCTAAAAACTGATTCCAAGCCACACTTCTCTTTTTCTTAACACTGATGTAGTCCCAAAATTTTGCATAGCAGGCGAGTGAAAGACAGTGATATTAAATTTAATATCTATATTCATTCAAATAATAAAACTTCTGTAACATCTAATATCTATATTTATTCTAATAATTAAATAATAGTGTAACCTCTAACAACAATATAACTTCTAGTAATAATATAACCTTCTAGCATCTGGGGTTCTCTTTACACAGAGTTCACATGTCTTCAATGAGAACTGACCGTAAAAGAGCATTTTGAGTGTTGGCTTGCATCTAGGGCATTATCTCACTATTATCTCTGATTTAGATATCATACCTTCTCTCCCAAAATCCCATCTCCAGGGAGGCCTCGTGGTCCTGG
Organism: Mohoua ochrocephala; assembly: GCA_013398855.1. Classification (NCBI taxonomy): domain Eukaryota; kingdom Metazoa; phylum Chordata; class Aves; order Passeriformes; family Acanthizidae; genus Mohoua; species Mohoua ochrocephala. Next base: position 137,146 of record VZTA01008693.1, on the reverse strand, counting down.
CATTCCTTGAATACCTTGTTCCCCCTAATGATAATCCAGGTAGTGATATTAAGCCTTTGTAGTCATTCATCACGCAGTAATTTAAAATGTTCAAAGAGAAAGTTTCTCAAACTGCAATTTAACAAGGATCTTGAGGCACTTGAGTCAATTTAGTAGCTGACTTCTATTTCTCAAATACTTCTTCAGTATAAAGATAAATAATATTGAAAACCTGCACGATCATTATTGGATTTAATTTTAATTTGGTTGTAATTTTAATTTTTTCCCTCTTTCCATCCCATTTTATTCCTTCTCATTCTGCCTTTCTTAAGGTAATGGTAATGGCTTTGGGTAAAAGTGCATATTACAAGGAAAAATTAATAGTACACACAGATTCAGGATGGAGGCTTTTTCTCTGCTGAATAGTGTGGTAGTACACATAGCTAATTCAGGCTGTCTCCCTAGGCATGAGAGTTGAGGAAGAGGGAGTGGTATTTTTAATTTTGTAAGGGTATCTTTAACTGATAAAAGTTCATTTTTCCTTCCTCAACACACACATGCTTGGGCTGGTTTGCAGCAGTAGACAGAACATACTTTGCAGATGCTCACATTATCCTTCTCATTTTCTAGCCTGAGGCTCTGTTCATATAAGAAACAATGTGAAATCTCCTTAACACTCTGGTGATCAGATTGACCACTCAACACAGGTTAGATATGGAAGACACTGAGTCTTTTTACCTTAGCTCCTTGAATACCTTCGCCAGGAGGTCCCAGAGAGCCAGGTGGCCCTGGGCGTCCTATGGTTCCCTAGAGAATGTTCATAATAAAAGTACACAATAAATTGTTATACCACCATGTAATTTCTTGTCCTTCCTCTACCAAACATGTCTTTTTATATGTGAGAATAAGATTGCTTTAGCTGAGAAAGACCCTTTTGGCTCTTATCAGATTATTAAAATCCAATTTATACTTCAAAGGAGTCACTTGGCTTAATACTTAGTGAACATGCATCACTTTGCTGATAGAGATATACGCTGCATTGAAGGACGGATTGTATTGGTGGGACATTGGGGATTGAATTAAAATTTAAGAGACGATTATTATTGGTTTTTTATCCTGTACCATCATTACACAGTAAGACCTATAGGCATACATACTAATGTGGCATTGCAAATAAACACTTGTTGCTAAATTATAAGCTAGTTTTCAAAAGAACCCTAGAGAAAATGTTCACATTCCATGTTATTCACAGGAAGCAATCAAAACCCGCATAGTACATATTAATTTTATGCCTATACTGCTATTCTAGTAACCATGCATGAAATTCTTGGTCTCCTCATTTGTAAGGATCCCGTGCACATGCCAGTCCTTGAGACTAGTACGACCTGAGGAGGTGTTTCACCAGTGCTTTTCTCTGGACCCAGCCTTCCTGCCAATGGGAACTGAATCTCAGGGACCAATAAGCCACACTGTGTGGGTAACACATTATTATGTTGCATAGTCTTTGCATTTGATGTTGTTGAGTTCCTTTATATTTACATTCTAAACCAGTTCTTTTGTATTCAATAGACTTCTAAAACTGAGCTGTAGGACCATAAGAGTTTCCAGTTTGGGAGGTTTCACAGTGAGAATTGCTTTTTATAGTTACAACAATTTTCGGGCCTTTGTCATGGTTACAAAATAATTACAAAAATAATCCTTTTTGCAGGGATTGATCCTCATACTGGTTATTAGATGATTATTGGATTTATACAGCAAAAAAGAGGAATTAATCCCAGAAGAACTTAACAGTAATGCCTATAGCTGTAACAGTAGTATAGGCAAGATGCTAAGTCCTTGCCCAGCCATTAATTCTGACCAATGCTAGGTTTGAAGAAATTTTTGCCACTCAGTTGCAGCTAATGTCTGCAGGAGCTAAATGTTTTGTCACTGATCTTCACTGCAAGGTTATCACTTTATCATTTATCATATGCAATCACAAGGAGGCTATGGTTTATGGCTAGTCACCAGAAATATTTTTGATTTTCTACAAAATAAAGATTATGTGTTGGATTAGTTGTTTCCAGTGAAGACAGAAAACATGTAGATGTCTATGCATGACACACATTTTTATAGTATACTTTTCCCTCCTATTTTAGAAATTAGACAAAGAGAGACATAATTGTTTAAATATCTTACTTTTGGTCCTGGCAGGCCTTTTCCTGGGGAACCGGGGGGGCCAACTGGTCCTCTGCTACCAGGATCACCCTGAAAGCCAATACTTAAAGAAATAAGTACTGAATACCAAAGTTTAATTCATCTCTAGAGTTCCCGACATCTGTTATACTCAAATGGGACAACGAGAAGAGAATTATTGAACCGCACTGTGCAAGTCCAAACAATGCTAACCCAAGAGTATTGCTGGCAGGACAAGAAAGTTATTGGGGTTAAACAGTGGCTAGTGGTCTAAACATATTCAAGACATGTACAGTCAATTATGCACAGTTACACAGGAATTACAATTCCCATATTAGAATATGAACTCCAGATTCCCCAAACCAAAAAAGATCTACCTTTTATATACTGAGAAGAAATTTAAAGCTGGATTAAATAGGTATTCTAATTATGACCTATAGGTAGGAATTGTATCTCCATGAAGTAGAGTATAAACAAGCATTTGCTTTTCTAGAAGTTAAGGTCTGTACCTTAGGTCCTGGTAATCCAACTCCATCTGGGCCTTGTTCACCGGGAGTCCCAGGGAGGCCTGGCAAGCCCTGAAATTGTAAATGCAGACAGAATATAAATTTAATTTACAGCTACATTGACTACGTGTGTTTGTTAACATTTATATGGTAGTATCTTGACAAAATTGTCTCTTAATGGGATCACTGTGGTCTACAACTGGTTAAACTTTACTCTGGTATGACAGAAGTTGTGTCAGTAGCATTTGCATGTGTGTTGCATGTCATGCAGGGGCTTGAACGTGTTTGAAGATGGAGGAGTCTAATCTGGAGAGGCAGTTGCAGAAGCAGTTCTTCATTGGGTTGCACAAAAATATCAGAAAGGATTACAAATCAGTTTCCAATTTCCATGTTGATATTTGTTAATTTTTTGTTCCTCACTTTTACTGTTGTCTTTAGCATAGGCAAATACAAGTATGTATGATCCAAAGTCCCTAACTGTAGCCAGCAATCCTTCTGAGACTTCCTCACTGCACTCTACCAGGGCTGGTGGAGCACACTGATGAGCAGACTGGATGTGTGAGGCCGGCGTTGCATACATGTGCAGGGAAGGGAGAGGAAGGAGCCTTTTGTCTTTGCATCCTTTTTGCAGGGATTAGTTATACCTACCAATAAAGGCCCCCTTAAAGGGTAGTTCTGGCTCTTTGCACACTGGTTGCTTTTTCAGTGGTTCTGGGATGTATATGGACCCAGCTGCTTAGCTAGACTGTATTTTCCTGTTTGGGAATAAATTTTGTATGGTTGGGCAGAAGACGGGACCCTACATGAAGATTTTGAGAGAACTGATTGAAACATCAGTGATACTTTGGGAAAAAAGAACCCACTTGGAATATGTTATAGTGTGTAATCAAGAGAAGTGGAAGACATGGATGATCTTGTGCTATTTCAGAGGGAGATTTCTTTTTCTTCTGTGCTGAAGTGCATTTCAACAGTTGAGGAGCTTTAGGCTTTTTAGGCTTTTAGACCATCAAATCTTTCTTAGCGTGTCAGACATGGAGGCTAATCCCTTAGGTGTAGCACTTATTTCTTCACAGTTTACATAAAAGAAAAATCTATAAACTTACAGGTGGGCCAGGATAACCATCTCCTTTTTGCCCAAAGGGCCCAGGGGGTCCTGGAAGGCCTCGGTCACCCTGATGAAGGCAGGAAAAACAGCTGAATGAATGCCAAGACAATTGCTAGCAGGAAATTTTCCATGAAAGTTACGTGGCAAATATACTCTCATTTGATTTTATCTGTTTATCTCCTAATGTATTTTACTGTGTGAATTATTATTTAAGGTTTATTTAATCCTGGACTAAACCAGTGACATTTAATAGTGCTCATGATTTACAGGACCTTTCACTCCTAAGTCACTAATTTAAATATTTTTCAAGAGCTCTGTCTGTTGTCTTTTGTAGCCTACATAGAAGAAGAAGTTAGTTGTATTCCTGTGGAACATTTGGCCATCCTAGGAGATTTGTTGTCACTCACTGAAATCCTCCTGCCTTACTTCACAGTTCTATCAGAAATTAGTTTAACAATTTAGGAGCTACCTTTGCCCCAGGAAGCCCAAATCCTGGTTCTCCAATTGGGCCAGCAAGACCAGGTAGCCCAATGTCACCCTGCAACGAAGAACATAAATCCTCTGGTTATGTATCTTATTAAACACCACAGGCCGTGGGTTTCTTTTATACAAATTTATATGTAATGAACATAATAGCTAATTTTATTTATTGCTGTTGCAAATTATGCAACCAAAAGCATAAATTAAAATGAAAGAGTAAATAGGAAAAATGCAAAGAATAAACAAAAGTGTTTTGATATCCAATGTCATTCAAAGTAAAGACATGGACAAAGGTAGGCCACACCTCAAGCTGCCATACAGTTAATACCAGGGCACAGTGGTAACTAGACTGGATACAGTCCACCACTCTGTTCATAGGAAAGAAGAAGTTTTAGTTGACCACATGAAGCTGAAAGTATTTACACAAATATTAACATAGCCTACTTCAGTTTTCACCCTGGGTTTCTAAGCACTAGGAGATGGAGTGTGGATGGTACCTTTGGTCCAGGCAGAGATCTTCCAGGAGGGCCTGGCATTCCAAGACGTCCTGGTGCACCAGGCTCTCCCTGCAATGAAGGAAGGAGAGAAAAAACTGTATTTTGCTGAAAGTGAGCCTGACCATGTCATAGAGAAAACATTTATGCAACAATTTACATTTAATTCCATTAAAATTCTATTAGAATTTCTAATAAGCTATTCTATTCAGAGTGAAATCTAACTATTTGGAGAACTGATAACAACCATACTTCTGTTTTCTCCATGGAAATGAGATTCTTCTCAGTCACTGAACAAACATATCTTTAGAAGTCCCTTTCTTAGTGTATTCAAGACTTGGTCCAGCACATACAGTGCTCAAGACTTCCTGCCCAGCTGTGTAGGTATACATTTCTGTTAGAGTAGGTCTTTTCAAATGTTTCTTTCAGTGTACTTTTTTACCTCTTTTTCCTTTTTTTGTGGAAATACTCTTGTGTGTATTAATAGTGAAAGAATAAGAAACTGGACGAGAAACCTGGAGTAGCTCTTCTCTCACTTTCAATAAGTACTGAGTATTTTAACAAACTCCAAATCCATAAAAGATTATCGCCCATGAGTCAGCGTAAGGGAAAATAAAGTCCTGTCATGTGTTTATATGCCATACACCATACTATCTTCCCAAATATTTCAGTATAAAAATACCAGTATATACCTTGACTTTTTCCAAACCAACAGGGAAGCAATATGGTAAATGCAAAGGTTTTTAAAAAACGCTTCTACATGTTTATAGGGATCATGGTGAGTCTTACTAAGAGAAGCCTTTGCTGAACTTTTTTGAAATTACTTTTTTGTTAAGTGAGTTCATTCTGGAACAGTTGTTTCTGAGATCCGGAGCAATGTACAGCTTTAGGAAGCTGTTTTACATGTATAACATAGCAATAAACCCACTTTAGCTCCAACAGGTCCAGGCACTCCTGCTGGTCCTGTTAATCCACGTATTCCTCTCTGTCCTTGATCTCCCTACAAAAATAGAGAAGACATGTCACACATGCCAAATAATTTAAGAATGTGTTAACTGAAATCAATTGTAAATGTCAGTGAAAGATAGCAAACTTCTATTTGTAGGTGGTGCACGTGAGCTGTTCCTATTGCCTTCATTGGCAAGTCAGTTAATTCTGCTCAGTAATTGTCCAGTTTTGGATTTGTACAGTTAAAACTACATAGATTTCTTCTGAAATTAAGTAAAACATTTTACCACAGAATACTGTGACAAAAATAAAGGCCAAAAGAAATCTTAAAGACTGAATAATTGCAGCTGAAAAGTAAGTTAAGTAATTACATTAAAAAGATACTATTTAAGAAAAATAATCAAAACAGGAAAATATAATTCACTTGCTAGTACTTTTGTTTTTAATTGGAAGACAAATAGGGCCAATCGATTCATCACAATGCCCTGTCTGATTGACCAGAAAAAGCTAAGAATAGTGTAAAGTCGTAAAGGGAAAACTGCTGTTCAAGCAGATTACTAGGCTGTAATAATTACAAAAAAAATGAAACTATGAGTCCAGAGTAATATTTTTTGTTACTTATATTAGACAAAAAAAAGAGAAGTCTTTGACGAACCTATTCCTGGAACATTACAGTTTTGAGCGACACCTTTACTAAGAAATCCTCACCTTTTCCCCCTGTATTCCAATCCCTGGAGCACCTTCAGGACCTCTAAGACCGGGTAACCCTGGTTCACCCTTGAATAGAAAAACCAAAGGAGCATTTCAGAGCACTGCATGGACATGGTGCAAGACCAACTTTGTATTCCCGTGAATAAGTTCATTAAAACCGTAGACCTTTTAGAATCAATGACAAAACTCCCACTGATGTCAAGTGTGTCCAGGGGTTTTTTCCCATATTCAGAAGCAAGCATTGTAAAACTCCGCGTGGAATGCGTGAAGTAGCACGTTTCCTTAGTGACGGCTGAACACTGCGAGTATATAACCTTAAATAATGGGGCTTCTGATTCTAGAAAAAAACATGGTCAGAAGGCCACGAAAGGTTGCCCAAAGCCAGTTTAGTGGTTTCCCTTCTGAGTTGCAGGGCATTTAATGAATTACAAAAAGCACACAATAGTAAACAAGATGAGACAATGCCCCACCCCAAAAAGTTAGAAAAAGTTTTTCCTAAAAAAGTGTATTTGAAAGAGAATTTTTTTTCTGAAAAAAATGTGGTACTTTTCCCCTTGTCCATGACCACTCACTCTTCTAGGTTTGGGTGTCAGCGCAGGGAGAACAGTAGGAATGCTTGGAGTGAAGCAGGTAGACTGCAGAGAGAGATGAACCAACCTTTTGTCCAGGGGCTCCATCTTCTCCTGGAAGACCAGGCAGACCTGCCAGTCCTGAAGGCCCTGGATCACCCTGACACCAGTAAAAAGTAAATTCTTCTATTAAATGCAGACTTGGTACTATTCTTTCTCTGAATTAAGGAAATCTATGTAATTTTTTTTCCTAAACTTTGAATATATTTGTAGAAAACATTTATGCATATGAACCCAAGTCTTGACTTTTTTTATAAAGACAGCTCTCATTACTTGGTACTATCCTACTGTCTGATTGTTTGAACTGTGCATTTTAGCTGTGCAATTAAAATTATTAGCTATTAATGATTCAGCTTATTCTTAAAAAATAGTGCCATCTCTTCATGAAGTGGCAGCATTTGAAGTAAAGATCAGATAGAAATGACTGTGACACGATGATTGACATCTTGCTGATGAGTATCAATGCAAGTCTGTTAATGTAAGTGGAATTGTCTTCGCCATGTTTAAGTAAGATTCAAGAGCCTGACCTGGTTTTAGATGAAATGGGATCATTTGGGGTCAAATGGGTTCAATCAGCATTACTGTATTTTGTGAAATTAAAGACAGAAATTGAATAATTTATTTTCTTTTCCAGCTCCTGTCCCAAATCTCTAACAAACAAGAGCAAAACCAGGACAGCCTTGTGCCTTTCCACTGTCACAAAAGTACTTTTTCATCTATTCCCGTATTCTGTGTTAATCTGGCTGTTAATGACATAGGGACTGGTTACTATCTTGGGCACTTCAGCACTAAGATAATCTGGTTACAGCTTCCTCTCCTCTTAGCAACTCAACTGTTCCTTCTGTCCACTGGCACAGCTTGTTTCTCGTATGAAGGTGTGAGGATGTAGCTGCTCTGTCTCCATCATATTCCAAATGAAAAGGGAAGGAGCAGCACAATAACCCCTGTTCAGTGCTTTTTTTCACCTCTGTGGCTATAGCGTATCTTATGCTTGGGACTGCAAGTTCTGGCAGCTGTTCAGTAGTCTGGATGGTTTTCTGACAGAGCTGTAGGTGAGCTGTATGCAGCAATGACTTGAGCATGAGCCAGGCAGGTGGAAATTTCCAGTCAACATAAATCTTACTACATTTTTACAGAACTGGGGTATTTAAAATGCTGCCGTATCTGGAGGTTATTTAAAGTCTGTGTTAAAAATTTAGAAGACTAAGAACCTAAATTTTGTTCCTAAACCTGTTTTTATGTGTCTACAGAAAGGATACTCAGGAAACATAAGTTTAGAATACTAACAAATAAATAGATTAAATAATTCCTCTATTAACAATGTACCTTAGAACCAGGTTCTCCAATTCCTCTTTCTCCTGGCACTCCAGTCTCTCCTGGCAAGCCTTGTTCACCCTTAAGCAGATATTAGTTTTTAACAGCATTATTATGAAAAATACAAAAGCATATGCTTCGTTGCTTAAATTTAAAGAAAGATTAGTGTGATATTGTCTGTAGTATGATGTGTTAAACCCTTGGTCACAAAGACTGGGAATTTGCCACATGTTTTGAGCTGTCACCAAAGAGCTGTTGGTGGAAATTATTGATGCTGTAAATGTATACTTGTATGTCCCCGGGAATCTTTCCTGCCAAAGAGCTGATATTTCAGGAGCATATATGACATCCACAGGCAATTAATTCTTCTTTTACTTTTTAGCAGTGGTAAAGTATATCCCTGCACAATCACTTGAAATGTAAGGTATCTGTTGCTGCAAAATTCTTTATCTGTCACAGACACTTGACCCACTTACACCTCTAGTTCCTTTACACCATGCTTTAACAGCCTTCAGTCATTCAGAACTGTGTCACATCTTTCAGGAAATGAATCCATTTAAATCTCCATTCCAAACACCTCTAGGGTGACATCTTTCATTAACAGTTCTGTACTTTGCGAATCAGTCAAGGCTAAGTTATTCTTACAGTTTTCCTTCAGAAAAAGGCATCTTCATTACACCTTGGACCATTTTTAACATCTAGATGCAGTAGATACAGAAATTCAGGTGAGACAATAGGCAGCAGAAGTTACAGGGAAGGCAGTCAATCTCTAATATATCCATGTATATATTTTTCTGGAATGGAAACAGTACAGTGAGAATAAAAGATGACATTGAAATTTGAATGGTCCTGTCTTTTAAGTGCAACTAGGTTTTGGAAGAGATTTACTGCACCTCCATGCGATATGATGAAAGCGCAAGTTCAAGGCAGGCAACCCTCCCAGTGGAAGTGTATCAGACAAAGTGCAGCTCACTGTCTGGTATATGGTACCTGAATGGTTTTGTGTGAGTCAGGCAAAAACCTAAATAAATAGCCATGACGTTAGTTTACCAAGGCTTTTCAGTGGAGTAGGATCTGCTGTGCAGTTTTATAATATTAATAAAGAAAATATTTTTCTGCATCTACATCAATACTTAGATTGATGTTCAGCAATCCAGTTAAACGTGGATAAGGATAGAGACAGAGCATTACTTGATCAATGAAACATAACAGTAAAAACAGCACAGTAGCTTTTACTTCAGAAAATTCTCTGACCTTTGGTCCAGGTATCCCCTGTCCTGGTAGCCCTCTGGAGCCAGGTGGTCCTTTTGGGCCCTCCACTCCCTGAGAAGAGTAGTTAAGTAATTATTAAAAATAAAATAGTCTCTGTTACTATACACTGAAGTGTGGGGTGAGGGGGAAGTGAAAATTGTACCTTTTCTCCTTGAATTCCAATTCCAGGTAATCCAGCTGATCCTGGTAAACCAGGAGGACCACACTCACCCTGGCAAATGAAGTATAATTGCTTAGTTGTGTAAAGATACAGAAACAATCTGGGACAACCCCCATGCTCGTACATGTTGACTTAACATCTCTTGAAGTCAGTGAAGCTGGGGATCTGATCTTATCTTTCACACATGCATTTATTCCCCACTGGTTCAGTTGCAAACAACTGCTAGTCTCTTTTTCCCTTTCTAAACCTTAACTTTCACACAGAATCAGATGCTTTTTCTGACATTTCCTATTTTAATATGAGGAGACGTTAAAATGGGTCGGGAGAATTTATTTGGCATAAATCTCAACTAAATACCACATTATCCAGGGTCTTTTATGGGTTCCTTGCCTCATTACACCTTCTGTAGTGAGTATCAATCCTGTATTCCCTGTATTACATTTATTTGCACTCCATTAATCCCTTAGGATATTTATTGCTCACCTTTTCACCTTTTATGCCGATGCCTGGAAGTCCACGAGGGCCTTTTGGTCCGTCATAGCCACGGTCTCCCTACATGAAAAAATAATAAGGTGATAGCTGTGGAAACACACAGCTCTTCTCTCTGAAGTAACTAGAGACAGTGTTTGCTCATCATGAAAACCAAAATGAGAAGAACCAGAAAGCAGCTCCTGGATCTGTGTTCCAGGATACCAAAGAGATTATCTTTTCAAAAGAGTTTGCTCTGCAATTTGAAATTGCTGATGAAAGAGCTGAACAAGCTTCTTTTTATCTTTCTGCCCACCTCAATTACTTAAGGTCCTGTTCTGCTTCCTCTCAAATCAATGGCAAAAGCACAACTGATTTAAATGGCTGCAGGGCTGAGTATTGAGACTAACTAAAAACTGAATTCTGCTTATTTTTCTCATGGGTTAATCTCATTAAAGTGTGGGTTAATCTCATTGAAGTGTGGTAATGAGGATCTGGCTCCCACTAAGCATTTTGCCAGAATGCAGACCAGGTTGACTGTATTGGTGTAGAAGTCTATTTGTAAATGTCATTGTCCTTCTAAATGTTCATTTACAAAACAGTGGTCTGGGGGAAAGTGCCGGTTACTAATAAAGATACAAATATTGTGCTTTCCTGTGCTTTTCTTAATAAAACCTGTAGAGGCAGATCTTAGCTTGTATAAATTGTCAAAGAATCACCCAAGACAGTAAAATTATGGCCCAGACAGATCTTTTCTATTCTTAGTAACCAATTCCATCATTTTAACTTTGACAGAAATACATTATGAGGATTTCTGTTTAAAACAACATTCTTAACTCTTGATGCTTTAGAACATCTGCCTTCATTATCCTTTTTACTAAACTGTGAGCTTGTAGTAAAAAATTGTGAAGAAAGCAACTGTAAAATTTGCTTGGGTTAACAAATCACCTGTTTAAAAGATGTTTAAAACCAGAGAGCTGACATGCTTGGCAGCCATAAACAGGATTAGAGATACGTATGGACTCTGTTGATACGTGCCTGGCTCCAGGTCTGACTTGGCAGTAAAATGTAGTACATTTTTTATAGAATGAAGCGTTCCAATAATGCTGACGGAATTTCACTTTGATTATTTTATTCTGCCTATCCATCTCAATTGCTTAATAGTTTTGGTTAGATTATGCATTCATCTGTACTCGTTCCCACTGTGCCTTGTTGCTGTGTTTTAGTTATTAGTCGTAGTGTTTCTTCCCACATGAATTGGTATTTCAGTGGCAATGGAGCGATTTTGAAATGCATTTTCTTCAAACTGTATTTTTGTTAGTTTTCATTCATGAGATCTGCTAAGCAAATACAAGCCATCAACAATGAGGTTAAATCATTTATGTAAGTCATCGTCATAAAGTACACACCGGATATTTGAAGATATTATGTTGCTAGCAGCAATTCAATTTCAACCTAGCTGACAACGCTATTGTGCTAAGCAAGAATCCTAAGATTTGTAGTAAGGGGACAGTTGGGCTCTGCATCTGCGAAACAATTTTTTATTGTTTTCTCAAGCAGAATTGGTACTTGCATAAAAATGAGCAAACTGTTTAGTTGCTTATTTAGTTCATGTACAAGCTGTGTCACTTTGTTATTGTAACCAAAGGCCAAAGTGACAACTCAGCCTAGGAACTGGTTTTCAGTGGGCAGCAATAGAATCTTCTAGTGAGTCCATCCATGTAGGTCCAACTACTACTGTCATTACTTCCACTGGATCTGCAAATTAGTAACAGCACCTTTCTTTTCCCACTAACTGAATTCAGTCTTCTGCAAAAATGCATAAGCCACTGGCTGAGGTATGTAAGAAGCTTAGAAGCCTGTCTTTAGTGACAGCAAAGATCTCTCTATATAAGGATTTAGAAAAAAACCCAACAACAAAATGCTGAAGTTTTCCTCTAGGAACCATTTAATAGTATTTTATTTAAACAGCTTGAGGCTGTTTTAAAATTATAGCTGGAATTCATTCCAGGCTTAGATCCCACAAATGAAGCATCAGGTGACTTAAATATTGGCTTTACAGGCCCCAAAGGCTAGCTGTGCTGGCAAGTCATGTTTGGACCAAGTGAATTCCATGGAAATACATTAGATTGTTTGATGGCAAATTGTAATATTAATTTAGGAGGTGCTTTCTCAGATTCCTGTGCCTTTTATGGACTTGTTTTGGCATGCACTCATTTAATGGTGCTGCTCTGGTCTTAGAACCCTTTCACTGCTGTACCTTTGCTCCTGGAAGCCCTTCTCCTGGTGAACCTCTTTCTCCTTGAACACCTTGTGGTCCTTGAGGCCCCTGTTAACAGAAGTTTAAAATAACCTAGGATATGTGTTAATCACTCAGATGAACAGCAGTGTGTTCTGTGTCATTGTCTGTTATAAGCATGTCTTCAGATGTTGCTGTAGTTATAATCAGTTACAAATAAAACAGTAACACAGCAATCACAGTGAATAAGCAATGAGCATTCTGGCCTGCAGCAGTAACAGTTACTAAGGAATCACAGATTATATAGCTGAAATTTCTATTCCTTACAATTTTGAAATCTTCACTCCCTAAACTTCTTGTTTTACAAATTCTTGCTAATCCTTATTAATGTATCAGTATAATCATGAGAGACAGGGAGAACGGGATTAAAGCCGATGCAGAGTAATGCTGAAAGAGACATAGCTGTAGAGAGATTTGATTGTAATTAGCAAAGAGAGTAATAGCATGCCCTTCTCTTTTTGAAAGCAGATCTGATACAAGCACAAGGGGTAAATAATCAAAAAAATGCATGGTCAAAACCTGTGCATATTGAACCTGCTTCACAGTGTTTTCTCGCATCTGTTTCTTGGGGTTTTTTTCTCTGATTTATTGCTTGAGGTTACACATACATCACAGAATGCTGGTAGATTTGGCTCTGCATAGCCTAAATATGCTTCTCCTCCTGCACAGAGCTTTAGAATTATTCCTAGTTCTTAGATAAAGATATTGACACTCTCTGAAGCCATTAGAAGGAACTTCTTTTGAAGCAAATAAACTTTAAAATAAACTGAAGGAACATATTTAGTATATTTTTAAAAAATCAGAATCTCTTGTTATAGCAGTACTTTTGTGGCTAGGAAAGATTCACATCGCAGGCACCTTTTTGCCCACAAAGAGGGCCTTTGCTCCATGGTGCTGTTGAAGAGACTCCGGAAGCATTACTGCCCCGCTTGGGCTGACTGTCACGAGCAGCCTTATTTGTAATGCTCTTCTCCTAGGGCTCTTCAGCAAGAACTCACTCCTCTCCAGCAGTGTATTTTCAAGCAGGTTTGAAATCAGTCAGTTCACCTACCAAATGATCTTTCTCTTTTGCATGGGAGCACCTCTTATGAAATGTTTATTACAAATCTTGCCTTGTCAATGGGGAAAGGTACTTGTGAAAAAATGGAACAAAATTTCCCTTGTGGTTGCACTAGAAATCTTTCATCCAGGTGAAGGAGAAATGAATTTAAGTCTGCTGAAATGTAAATAGCTCAGTAAAAGGTGCTGCCTGGTATTTAGAAAAAAAAGGACCATAAAATTGACATGCTGATTTTCTGAATTACCACAAAGAGGTTGAGTTTACAACTGCCAGAAAGAGGAAGGGAAGGAAAAGAAGGAAGAGACTTCAGAGCCAAATCTACTATAAATTCTGAAAGTCTCCTCCTCAAAGCCATGCTGATGTTAATGTTCTAGTGAGACTGAAAAGCAGTCAACTTCAAAGTTACCACACAGGGATTTGACTCTATCAGATCTATCAGGGGAGAGATTTATTTAGATATTTATGTGGTTTTGCATCAGATGTGATATTTTCATACCTGTTTTGGAGATATGATAATAAGAAAAGTTAAGAAATTGGAAACATTTCCAGTTTATTGAGGGAAATGAGAGTCAGACAACATAATATGTATAAGAGTGAGAAATAGTAGAAGAAAGAAAAGAGGTGGTATCATTTAGCCCACATTTTTACAGGGAAGCATGGAGAATTTTTCCTTTCTGTTCTGCTTTCCTCTCACCAAATAAAAGAATAGACATACCATAAATCCTGGCTCACCAACTCCAGGTGGGCCAACAGGGCCCGGTCTTCCTGTCAAACCGGTGTCACCCTTCAAACAAAGATGTACTTTGAATATGCCTGATTTAGGTATTTTTATGTGTGCAACATGTAACAACTCATCAGACATTCTGTGCTTGAAATATTAGATGTAGGAGAATACAGGATCAGCAGAGAAAATCTGAGTGTCCTCAGATTTCATACACCACACAAGGCCCAACAGGCATTGAATTGGTGCAGTTTCACAGCTTTAGGGGACAGCCTCACTTCTGCATTGGAGAGAAGACAATGTTAAGTCTAAATGATTAATTATTCCCTTCATATGCCCAGTCATGTATCACTTATTGTCCTTTCCCAAGAAGTCAGTATTTCTATCATAGAGTTTCTGTTCTCTTTATGCCAGTCATCTAAACCGACAAGCCTGTTTTGCACAGATTAATTTCTGTTTAAGACTATGAATGTGTTTTTACCTAGCCATACTCTGCTTGGATTGAGTTTATGCCAAGCATAACAACAACTGTAAAAAAAATCCTCTTAAGTATATACTTAAAATGTACTTATTGTTTGCAGTTGTTTGCAAACAGTTTTGATAAACATACAAAATACCTTTCCAGTACCACAAAACCAGCATTTACAGTCTTGAAGTTTCTCGTGAGTCAGCAAGTCTATTATCTCAGCTGTCTTGGTCCTTATCCTACAATATGTGCAATACAGAAAATGAGATTTTTGTACCTTTGGGCCTGGCAGTCCTATTCCAGTCTCTCCAGGCAAGCCAGGTGGCCCAGGGAGACCTCTTTCACCCTTTCAAAGAATGAAAAGGAAACAACTCTGCTTATAAATGGGTATCTAGGAAAATCAGTTTGACTCACATTGTAGATTAATTTTTAATGTATCCTGAATTTCAGCCCATTGGAATTGTCTTACGCAGTACTTCATCTGTTCATCCTTTCAATGCTTCAAAATTCCCGTATAATAATTTATCTTGTACAAAGATAACAGATTAAACAAAAGGGAAAATGTTTCATATCATGTGGGATATGAAAGTTTTGACACCCAACTGCTCTGTGTATCACTGTTGGCCAGCAGGTGCCCTAAATATGGTATAAAGAAGATATCAAGAGAGATAACAAATAATGTCCTTTATACGCTTATTTTCAAGTTTTTCTTCATGACAATATTCCTTTTGAGCTATAGAATTCTTCTTGAGAATGTTCAATTTCAAGAGAAGACTTGATTTGAGATGCCAAACAGAATTCCTGTTTGGCATTTATGGAAAAAAAAAGTTTTAAGTTGAAAACGGAAGAAATGCAATGCTATGTAGTATTCTGTGACACTACCATATTTTCACTGTTTATTAATAAAGATTTGAGTGTGATTTGGACCTGAATTCGATACAAAGAGCAAAGTAATACCTTTCTTAAGAACCTTGTAGAATACAAAAAGTACACAATTTGCTATCTGTGTCACGTTAAACTGCATCCACTACAAGAGTATAGAATAAAAGGATAAAATCATTATTGTTTTGTGGCTATATTAATACCTTTTGATACCTTTAATAAAGAGAAGAAATAAAGCAATTCTTGCCTTTGATCCTTGCAGGCCTTCAGGCCCTTGGTCTCCAGATTGTCCTTGTGGACCCTATTAAAACAGGAATGGTTTCAATGAGATTTTTCAAGCTTTCGTAACAATGGCAGCTTGAAAAACAATCTATAATTTGCTGAAATCTGCATGAAAATAAGAGTTTCAAACATTCCAGAACTGAAGCTTTGCTTTGTGATGCATGTATAGATTCACTTACTCAACTTGGTTGGAGCTGGTTCTGGTATGTGGGGAGAGAATTTGGCTCTCCCTTTATTTGAATACAATTAAAGGTAATCTACAGTCAAAATCTACGGGAACATCCATGATGGGCTAAGCTTCTTGGCCTTCAGTCTGAGAGTATTGGGATGACAAGAGACTAAAGAATTTCCATGTGCTTCTTGAGATAATGAAATAGTTAAGACACTGAAAGAGAAATGAGTGATTTTGGTTTTTATGTAACTGTGTTTGCTGTGATCTTTGAGACTGAATGAATTATAAGGATGATTTGTCCAGACTGCTTCCTCCAATTCTTGTTAATTTTGCTGTTTAAGAAGATAGATTTTGGGTGCCTTGAACTCAGAAACTCAAGGATTCCGTGTCAGTTGTGGTATGATATTATTTCAGATCGTTGAATCCCAGGGTATTGGGTATTGTTGTTTTCATAGTTGATTTTTCTTTTTTTTTTCTTTTACCTGTATCCCTCTTATTCCTCTGGGGCCTACTGGACCTTCAGGGCCCTGAAAGAGAAGTGAAAAAAAGGATTTATTTCTGTATATTTAGATTTTGTCAAAACCACTTGTAGGGAACGTTTCACTGAGGTGTCTTATTTAGATATCTTTACATTAAAATAAAAACTAAATTTAAGAGAAGCTCAGCAGCCAGGAAGTATTAAATAAATATTTTTAAATGGACTGTTAATCAAAATACAGCATAACGATGAACAGAGTTCATTATCAAGGACCAGTAATCCAGGATTAAATTCTACTTGCTCTATTTGAAATATTTACAGCAATTTTACACCAAATCTTAAAGACTGGAGTTAGAAACCTTGATTTCATTTTTATGTCTCATTCCCTTTGCTTCCTATTTCAAGCCTTCTGCCTCTGTTAGAGTTGAGTTTTACCATTGTTTTAAACAGGCTCAGCCTTGGGCCCTGAGAGGAATCATGTGAAAATGTAGCAAGAGCTCGGAAAGTTAGTAAAAATGGTGTCCTTGCTGTCTACATATTTTAAAACTGTCAGCTGTCAATTTCCCTCAGCCTTAGAACTAATATATGCCTTAAATCTATCATCATGGTTGTTATTCAGGAAACTGTTTCTTTTTTGTGGTTTAACTGTGTTTGCTGGAAGCTTGACAACTTTGTGGCTACTTACTCTGTCTCCTTTAATTCCTGGGATTCCACATTCACCTCTTTCACCCTAGGAAGGAATAGGAATAAATATTTATGAGTTATATTGGCATATCGTCCTTATTCTCTGGGTGCCTTAGTTGAAAACCTAAATGTTATTCTATTCATGACATATTTTAGCAATTGTGCTGCAAGTTCATTGAGGAACAGTCACATCTTCTATTACAGCCTGTGCAGCAGCTGCTAAGATGATGTTACTGTTTATTACTAGTATTTAAAAGAAATATGGCACTATATGTAATAAATAACATCAAATATGTAGGCATCAATTCTGACTAAAAGAAGTACCTTCTCTCCTTTATATCCAGATTTCCCCTGGGAAAACAAAAAAGCAAAGCAGGTTGTGACGATATATAACCCAAAAGTAGGAACACGAGTATTGGCATTAACATCATTAACATTCTACTCTCTTCAGAAAAATAGCATTTCAAATAGAAAAGATGACTCAGATAAATATGGCAACATGATTCGAAATACTCTGCCTTTTAGTCATGGCAGATGCTGTTGTATGAGTTAATAAGTTTTATGAACGTATCATTTTAGACTGGGATTTTGGTGATGTGAGATCAATTAGAGTTCGTATTTCCATCTTAGTGAAGGACAGGCTAAAATAAGAAAGCAAGAAAAGGTCAGTACTTTAAAAGGATGTACTGAATAAATAAGAAAGCATAAAGCAGAGTGATTCATATGTGAATGGATTCAGAATTAAGCATTAAGAGACTGGTCCTATGCTTACTTTCTACATGTATTTCATTCAAATTTTTCACTGCTGTTATACACTGGGTCCTTTATTTGTCAAATTTAAATGAACCCAGACTGATGCAGGGAGAATGTCAATTTCTGTAATGTTCTTAGATTATCATATCAGAGCATTTCAATGTTTTGGAGGTACTATGTATTATTAGGGAGTATTTTCTAGATCACACATATAGGAAGGAATTATTCCATTTCATTAAGCAATGAGAATGTCTTCAGTTCTTCTAATGTTAATGAATCATTAGATGGTAAACCAGAATTGAAAGTGCTCTTATAACTATGAAAAAAAAAAGTGTTATTTTGCCTTAAAGGAACACTGCTCACTGGAGAAGAAGAGGAGAAAAATTATTTTTTTACCTCTATTCCATCTCGTCCTGGGATTCCATTAAGACCTGGATCCCCCTATGAATAATTCAACAGCAAGGTCAGTGAAATAAGGACAAGACAGATCTTTCTCCTGAATCTGAAAAACCAATCACCTTTGCTCCTTTCAGGCCTGGAGCTCCATCGTCCCCAGTGCGACCCTTTTTACCCTGGAAACAACAGAATACAATTCTTATGATATATGTTAGTAAAAATAATTTTGTTTTACAATATATATACTATTTTTCTCATACTTAGGATATTTGCTTCCTATACATTTATTTTTCAAAATCTCTGCATTTACCGTAACATTGAAATGGAGTATCTGGGAACAGCAGAACCAACTCAATAGGCAGTCATTTTTCTCTTTTGTCTTTGTTATAAACAAAAATAATTCAGTTCTCCTCTGAAGAAAAGAGGTGATCGGCTGTTTTTGTAACTACCCAGCTTGCTAAGTGGGTGTTTTGTTTTCTTCTGAACTCTTTGGGGTGTATGCTTCTGTGTAAGCAATACCTGCACTTTCCAAGTAAAGGCAGCAAATATTAACCCATACAAAACTACTGTTTGCACAGAGTGGAGGGTACGTTTTCAATTAAAGTTCATTGTACTGTGGAGCATAAACCCAGCGGTCTTTCTGTTTATGTATGTGTAGGATATTCAGGTCAAAAGGATGTGGATGGGCAAATCTAGGGTTCTCTTTCAAACTCTGACACTGTCCTTTCACCTTGAGCAAGGGCTATGAGGTACTATAGTGCTTTAGTTCAAGGTTAGGGATATAATATCAGATCATTCAGTTCATTTTGAAATGTAAGCCCTGCAGTTTAAATCACAAAGTCTTGTATGAAGCAGCCCCCTATATTTGCTAAGGGGTTCTATTTGTAAGACTATTCTGAAAGAAGTCCAGTCCATTTTATTCTTGTCTCAGTTCTTCCTAATGCTTCAGTATTTTGCTCTCTCTCTTGCTTTCAGAGAGCTTTTTGGATATTAATGTTTTGTTCGAGGCTAGTTAGATCCAGCTGGTCTCGTCTGATTGCAACAAGAAAGTTTTTCCTTTCTGCCTTTTATACTGCTGTGGCTAAAAGGAGAGCCTCACCCCACCACACTGTTCTTCTTTCTGTCTGTTCCCACACAGAGGGAGTGTCTCGTGGCATTCCCAGGTCTCCCCATGCACTTCCTGCTGCTGTGGCATCTCCATGCAATGTAACTATGGAGCAGTATGTATGGAACCTTGAACTTTTGTTGTCTCAGGATTGGGTTCCAATAATTTCTTTTAAAAATTTCAACAATGAATTACATTTTAATTTATACTGTATATCAGTTACTTGAGAAATGACAGCTACTTACAGCAGGACCAGGAAGGCCTCTTTCCCCCTTCTTACAGTTACATGTGTCAACCTGGGGACACTTTGAATGAAAATAGTACAAATCAGCACATTTTAATGGAAGAGATGGAAAATATACAGACATTTCTTTTAAGCTACTGCATGGCTAGTTTGAATACACCAGTAATGACCAGAAATTATAATTACATATTTTACAGAAATCTTTTAACTATCAATTTACCACTCATCCAGAACGTGGCTTCCTACACTCCATCCAAAAATTTGTATAATTCCTACTCCTGAAATTTCAATCATCTTGATAATGGCTTTACCTCCAAACTCTTCACAAGGTCAATTTATGGCTATGCTGTGTCTGTCATTATAGATTTGTTTTCATTACTAGGCACTGTAGAGATAGCCAAGACGATGGTGTAAAAAAGTATCTTACATCCTTTTTCTACTTAACTTCATTGTATCCAGGATAGTTTAGCTCTAGTTTGATCTAGATACAAAATATGTATGGATATGCACTTTTATTTAGTTAATGCAATTAATTATAACACTTTATAATCTTTCTTTCTCTTCTGTCATCTCTACCACTGGGTGTCCCAGTCAAATATCATTATGGTATGTATTTATGTGATTTTTAAGATCTTTTTGAAACTTTAAGATCATTATATAAATACAGAGTTATCACAGATACTGGAGTTATTTTTGAAGGAGGGATAAGGAATGCCATTTTTATTTTTGGTTTAGTTATTTATTAAACCTCTGCTCATCTTGAAGATGTCTGGAAGTGAAGGGCTTAAATATCATTCTTATCTGAATATCCTAATTAGTAACAATATGTTTTCCAAGGCTAACAATTGAATGTCTTAATACTTCTATATTGATGGAGAAAAATCAACATGTCATTGGGAATGAGTGGAAAATGAAATGTTTCAAAGTTTTGTGAACACTCATAATATTTAGCAGTTTGCCTGAGCTGCTTATGAGAACACTTTTTGTCTGACATAACTTAAATAGCACTAACATCCTTAATAGGAAAACTAACTTTATTCCCCACAAAATGCCAGCCAGACCTTTCAATGCTTGTAGTCAGGGTGACACAGTGTGGACAAACTGGAAAAACGCAGTGGTGAAGCTTTGAGCTCTCATCCTTTTTTAAACCTTCTCACATAAGAAGAGGATTAAGGGTTAGAACTGCCCTGTCTTCAGCTCTGCGTCATGTTTTCCATTGAGTTAATTAGGGGACATGTCAATATGTATCAGCAAATTCTTGTTAACCTGAATACTCACACATTGTTTCTTTTTCTTTGAAAATACATTAGGTTAGCAAATTACACTAGTAGTTAGTAAATTAATAAATTACTAATTAGTAAATACATTAGTAAATTACATTAGGACAGCAAATTAAAGCTCTGTCCTGCAAATTCAAAAACGTGTCTAACTTACAGACAATCCCATTAGACTCAGAATTTAACCCAGTTCCTGAGCTATCAGTTTTCCTGAATTATGTTTCCATATAATTGTAAATATCTATTTTAAGCAGTAGCTCTGCACAGGAAAAAAACCTTAAAATATTTACCTCTTCCTCAGACAGGTCTTTCTGTAAAAGACAGACATTGAAAACAACATTAGAAACTTAAAGTGTTAATCCAACTGTACAAAAATGACACTGAAAGATGTGAAAATAAATAGATTCAGCTATTAACAAATAGCTAATTAAATTATACAGTTAATATATTGACTAACATTAATTAAACTTTAATTTCTGAGAAACATTCTAGCAATCTCTCCATTCTAAAAAAGAATTTAAATATTTTAAATTCTTATTATAGATTGTTGACAGAAATCACTGACTCTTCTTGTCCAGCCATAATTTGCTAAAATTACAATGGTAAACAGGTTAGCTAGATATATGGGAACAATGCACCCACAAACTGCATTGTTTACAAACTGCTGAATAGCAGCAGCTCTCTAGTAGGAGTGAAGGATAAGTGTTTTACACTTGGAAAATCAGAAGCTCTCCTATTCATACTGTTAGGAGCACACAAAATGAGAACAGTAAGAACACCTTAGAAAAGATTTGGCTTTGACAGTGATCACATAAAGTTATCATCATTGGTTTAGCTGTTATTTTTCAGAAGCTCTCTGGAGCTGAGACATCCACATACAGTGCATCCCTCCCACTTTCCGCAACTAATGTAGTCCCTTGAGAGGACGTGAATGTGTTGATGGGCAGCAATTCAATACAGATCTCTAAAATTCTCGTGTATGCATGTATAATTATGACAAAGCCATTATTTAAACCAAACAGCAGCCATGTTATCAAAAGAAGGCACCTGAGGATGCCTGCCTGTTTGGAACAGGTGAAATAAAGTGTGTTTAGTCACTTGAGAGGTGGTTACTGTGACACAGGAAGAAGGGATAGTACCAGAGAAGATGGGGAGGGGTGCTCTTCAGGGAAACCAGTGCAAAGTAGCAGGCTGTCAAAGTGAAGGACAGGAAAACAGGAAAGCCAACACAGGTGCGTGTTCTAGGCTTGTATGAGATCACTTTGGTGTCCATTTCACTGCAGAAGTCTCCTGATTGTTATTCATAATTCTAGTTTATATCTCTGTGCATGCTCAGATAAGGACTCCATCCACAGCTTGTGTCACTGGGGTTACAGGCTAGAGTATGGCTCTATTCTCCATACTTGGCAGGGAATGTTTTTTATAAATAAGGTTTAAATAGAGAAGAAAGGCATCCAAACAAAACTTCAAGCTCAATTTATCTATCTCCTCTTGATTATGTGGTAGGTTTTCCATGGAAATTTAAAGATGTCTATCACCAAGTTCAGATTTTATCTAAATGGAGCTTTCTCCATGGTCTGCAAATTTATTTTCACTTCCGCAAGAGCTGCATCTTTTTCTGATACAGAAGGCAACTTCACTTTCCTGCTTGCTACAGAAGAAAGCACTAGGATGTAAAAAAACCAAAAATCATTATGTTTTTAAGAAAGGAGATTTGAAATACCTTTCTTAGGAGGAAAAACAAAGATAAAAATAATATCTAATTCAGTTTGCAGCATCGAATATTTTGGATGACAAGATCTGAATGGTGGGAAGAGAAAGGAAACCTGTATTTTGGCACAGTGGTCTCATTAATAATTGGACCACTTTAACATGTAAAAAGTACAAGTTTCTTCAATGGTATATTGAAAAAAAAAATTTTCAAAATATTGGAAATAAGACAAGATTTACGTATGTTCCTAACACTATTTCAAATTCTTTCTCATACATACCATTTCTCTGAGAACCTTCTCCACAGTTTCTTTCTCCTGGAGGTTGAAAACGAACCTGGATGCTGGGACACTGGCCAGGAGCCGGAGCTTGGCAGCATTGCTAACCTCCTCAGCCACTCTGGTCATTCCCATTGTGAAAAATACAATTCCTTGGTGTTTAGCATCAGCTGTAGCTGCAAAAATATCTGGGTTTCTTGGATGATCTACTCCATCAGTGAAAAGCACGGCTACTTTTACACTACCCAAAGTCCCTTCAGTCATGTAGAGTTGTGTAAGATTAGTTATAGCATAAGTTGTGTAGGTGCCATGGCCTATGTGGGCGATGGGAGCAACGTGGGATTTGAATGCTTCGGGACCTTTCCAGTCATGGAAAGTTTGCTCTATGAAAACAGTGCTGCTGTACTGAAGTAAGGCCATCCTCCAGCGAAGGGCACGTCCAGAACTAAGCTGCAGACCTTTCATTCTGTCTACTGTTTGCAGTACAAATTTTTTCTGCTGTTCATGATTATAGTCCTTAGCGCTTTCGGAGCTGTCCAGTAAAAAAGCAATTTCCAGAATGCAGTCTTCATCTAGAATAAACAGGTATGTAGGTGAGTGGAGTGACTTCACACTGAATCTCAATCTACCCTTACATGTATTTTAGGATTCAAGAGTGGGATTGGAATCATGGAAACTTTTGACAACATCTGTGTTCACAAGTGTGAGCCCTTCATGAAGATAGAACGGATAGAGGCTGAGGAATTTCCTCCAGAACAGATGCCCCAAGGAAGAAAAAAAATGGAGGTGTGTTGATATCATGTAGTATGAAATGAGAAATGTTGTAGTATTTCTTAAAATGTCATTCTGTCATCTTGCCTGGTATTTCACTGTATATCCTACCAGCACAGGTGGAAGTCATGTACAGGAAAATGAGGCTTACTGAACAAGACACCGGAATATGATTTGACAGAGCTGGATTTTGTCCCTAGTACTGCCACTCACATCCAGTGACATAAAAATTTCCAAAAGCAGGATTGTAGAGTAGTAATTTTCTGAACTACTGATGACATTACTTCTATGAAAATTCAGTTATATGGGATATTCTTTTTGTGATAGTAGGAGGCTCTCAGCTATATCATAAAAAAAATACAGATGCTATTTCCTTTTTTGAAATACACAAAAAAGGATGGAAAAGATGGGAGTAAAAAGATAAAAGTGCAAAAATAAGGCATGTGCAAATGTAGGATGAGGCAAACCTGGGTGATTATAAACATCTTAGAAGGCAAGTTAACCATATAGTCCAGAATCCAAAAAAATCAGGATGTTTTAAATCACACCTGTTTTAAAATTACAATATTCACCTTGATCACTGGCGCTGGAATATTCTTCTACATTATTTGACAGAATGTGTTTAGGTTTTGATCTTCTCAATCCATATCTCTTTTCTTCCCTGATATTTTCTGCTAAAAACTCATGGTGTTCAAGTATCCACAAAAGCCACCAGTATCTGAGGAACATCATATGTTTCTTTCCTAAACAACACAAATACAGAAGCACAGCAGTACAAGGACAATAAAACATTATTCAGTTTTGCTTCAACAGGTTGCTTAGCAGTCTGTATTTTAAACTATAGTCCCTAAAAACAAGCTGATTTTGCTTTCTTTGGGTAAAATCTTCTCAAAACCACATAATAAATAATAAACAGAGACATGCTGGAATGATTTTCAAGCATAGTGCATATAGTTCAAGCATGTGACAAACTGGAGACAGATGTTTTACAAACACACTTCGGTTCTCTCTCACTGCCTGGTAGTGTTTGTACAACCAGTAGTTCTCTGAAACCTTAGCTGTGGCTGTACCCGTGTGGATGCACTGTGAACCCCAAGTGTAATTCACAGAGGTGTTTTTTCCTAAACCTTCATTTTCCAAGGCTGACATGGAGAGAAGGAGGTACCGAGGCAAATCTCAGTTTTTCCCTGTTCTCTTTACTTAAGAACTGACGGTCATGCACATTTCTCCCTGCTATCAGAGTTCCCTGTCCTCAACAGTCCTACAGAGGAAGTCATGGCCTGAGGGTGCTGTCAAGGCATGAATGTACCTGCTGTGCAATCCTGGGGACGTGGGCCCGGAGTGCTGAGCCTAGGCTCAACAACTACCTACTGATAGGACTTTTTCCCTCTGAAGGAATCAGAACTACTTGTCCTGGGCTCACAGACACACCCAGAGCAGCTCACAGGCTGCTCTGGGTCTGGTAATCAGTCCTGCTGCACTTCAGTTTCATTGCCATCTCCCTGCAATCTCTCCCCAAGTAGCTACAGTGCATACCAAAAGGACAGTTTGGTGGCAAGAATGAACCTTCCAGGACTGAGCGTAAGTCATCTGACTCACAAAATTCCCTAACACAGCCTTGTCTGCAGGGTTTCTTGACTCCTGATAGTTTAGGGTGGAAATTCCTGTGCCCACAGACACAGAGGGAGTAGGGGGTCCTTACCTCAGTGCTCCTCAGCAAAAGGCTGTGCAGAGATGCAGGATGCTGCTCTGGGCTCGCTGCAGCTGCGTTGCCCTCCCTGTGATGGGTGCTCTGTGAGGAAAGGAGGGAGAAGTCGGGCTGCAAACTCCTGTGAGAATCGGTGTCATATGTCAGGAGGGGCCAGCAGAAAGGAGAAAGGCAAAGAACAGCAGTCCTGGCTCCCCCTTCTCCACACCCAGCCACTCCTCTCCTCCCCCCGAGGCTATGCATATGCATTCTAGGTTTAGCCCCCCACAGCCGTTTACACAGGAAAATCCTCATCCCTAACTTGTGTGTAAGAGGGCTGTTCTTACCCCAATACACTTCCCTACACACCAGCCCAGCTGTGTTCGCTCTCTTTTCCCATCACTGCCACACCCGCTTTACCCTCATACTTTTGCACATCTCTCACGCTTGACAAAGAAGCTTTTTGTACTGGGCATCATGTTGTCAACATCATCTTAGCAGTTGATGTCTGTAGGATCCCTTCCAAACCTAAAATAATCTCCTCATTATGAGGGATTACTGTTAATTGCTGAACTAGAAAGATATTTACTGTCCCATGGACTGAAATTTCAGTTCCTGGTGAAACTGTCCAGCATGAGGTGGTCAAAAAAGGCAGGCCAGTCTGAAAGCCAGCTTCAGTTTCTGCAGGTTTGTCTGTCACACATATCCTTTCAAGGACTGTAATAGAGAGCAGAAAAATCTAAGGTGGGTGGCTAAGGATCCTGAAGGCTCTCTCTTTTACCAGTGGTTGCAGCTTGTCACCTAATTCTTCAAATATCCTCAGAAAACTTTGCATTCCAAATTAACGTATTAAACAAGTAGCTCTTTTTCACAGAAATACTTGTTTTCTTTTCCTGTGAATTCATCATTTTCCACTGACAGGCACACAAAGAGGACCCAATGCTAACTGCTGTCCTCCTTTCCATCTTCATTGTCCACCAGCTCAACCCACTTGTCATAGGCACAGCCAAGGCAGCTGAGGAGATCGTGGGGAAAGGATGCAGCTTTGGCTCCAATTTAGATAAGTGGGAGAGATTGGTAGGACAATGCAGCTGGATGCTGAAGCCATTTGCTATGGTTCTAACCCTGTTTTCTATTTTCCGTATTTGCCAGTAATTAGTCCAAAATTGGTGAACTAGGATGGCTGGATGCAACTCTAAATATTGTATGGGTGCTTATTCATACCTAGGCTGAAACTAACTCAGCTACAGCTATTTGTGCCAGAGTTACAGCTAAGAAAGAATCTTCTTTCAGGGCTGGAGAGAATTGATGTTTATTTCTCTTCAGCCGCTTTGATTCTTCTGTGCTTAGCTGTCATATTCAGATTTTGATTAAGGCAAGGAATGAAACGGCAATATCTTGCCATTTAGGAACACAAATGATATGGTGTTTAACTGAAATAGGTATAATAAATCTCCCATAGCCCCTAAATCTTACTGAGAAAAAAAATCTAATTTTAGTAAGAAAAGCATGTTATTTATGGTTGGGATTGTAAAAAGCAAAACATAAGCAAAACATTGTCATTCTTTCATTTCCACTGCTAATTCCTACCTCAAAACATAGCTGGCAAATATTTTCTTAATTAAGTAACTATTCTGCTTGCATGTTTAGTAGCAAGCTCCTGGCTTCAGGCTATTTCCTTTTATCGATGAATAATGTTTACCTTCAGGACAATTTTTTTTCTTTTTTTTTCTTGGCCAGGTGCAGATTTAAAAGCTTAGTGAGGCCTCCACATTTTTATACCTGTTTGTGTGGGATGCATGGTATTATTCTGTCCAGAATTCCAGGTATGTGACATAACACAGTACACTTCTGGACTTGCAGTCTTCTGAACTTGTGATATTCTCAATACCTGCACTATTCTTATCGTGACAGCTTATCAAAACCTGAATGATACCAATGTAAAATATGTATGCCCTGATACATCTGAGATAACTCTTAAAAATAAAAATTAACAGCAATTCTTGCCTCATTTACCAAAAACTTTACTAGGTGCTTATTTAATATTTTAATGGTGTTATACTGGATGTATTTTTTAAATAAAATAAATGCCTTAAAACCTATGCCTAGGAACATTCATGCTGTCATATAAGTGTTATAAATTTACTGCTGAAATTTAATTTTTTTGTAGAGGAGTAAAAAAAGTATTGTATTTTTTCTTAAGGAATCTAGACATTGGAGGTGTCAGCACAGAATTAATTGCATTTCCATTCCACTAATGTGAAAACATATTTAATTATCTTTTACATCTCTGGGAGATGACACTACAGACTTCTGTACTTAGTTGACTAATTTGGGCCCAGCTATCCTACCTATATGCCTGTATACTTCCAACATTAAGACTGATAATGCAGGAGTCAAAGACTGACATGAATATAATGCTGTGTTATGATTGCATCAACTGAAGTTGAGATCACAGATATAGCTGCATATTCAGATCTTTGGATTTTTTTCATCACTGTTTGAAATCCAAGAGTTCTCAGTTGTCTGATCTCAGTATTTCAAATCCTTGAAATGAGGTCTAATACTTTTTTTCAAAGAATAAAGTGGTATATGAGATCTATTTAAAACCACATCTAAATAGGTTATACTCAATCAAAGGGAATTCCTTATCATTTTAAAACCATGAGGAAAGGCATCACGAAGAAAGACCTGCGAGATCTTTTTGCAGGTGAGTGTGTTTAAGCACTTTTAGGAAAGGAAAAAAAAGTGATAATTATACCCCTTTGTTGGTGCCATTACCGCTGCATAGGTGGTGACAGCTTCAGAGCTGCATGAGGTGAGGTTGCAAGGGCGCTTTGAAGGGACACTGAATTGAGAACTGAGGCTTAGATGCCACTTGCTGTGGTGTAGCATGACCTCTTGTGTCAGCAACAGCCCTCACTATTGCTTCCTAATGGGCAGAAGTAGCAGCAAGCCTGACAGTTCCAAACTTCTTTCCCAGAGCTCTCTTCTTCGCCTGTCCCTCCCCTCTGTGTTTGGGTACCTCCTTTACACAGACTCTTGCGCCTGGTCTGGCTCAACAGTGACCCCTTCATCCACTGCTTGACAAAATTCAGTATCTAATTGGAAAGCCTTGAGTAATTTCTCTTAAGATGGAGTAACTAATGTCTTCTAGCATGATATCATGTCACTAGAATGTGATAGAGTCTTGACTAGCCATTCAGCTGTCCTACAAGCCTGCGACATCACGGGATATGGAGCAATCATCAGCCAGCATAGCTGGCAAAATACCATCTGAATATTTCCATGTGCTAAAGGAATACTGAACCACCAGGGAAGCCAGTTTGTGGGAGCAGCAAGAAGACAGACCATGCCTTCAATTTTCCTCTGCTCTGATGGTAATTTTTTTGGTCCCAAAGAGCTTGACAGGATGCTCCTGAAATATGTTTGCATTTTTTACCACCTCAGTGTGAATAATTCACATATCAAGTCTTCTGTGAACTGTTAAAAATATGCACATTTCACACAAATTTCTTCTGGTGTTTCATGGCCTCAAGATAGTCTTGACCATTTAACCTGGCTGCATCATGGTGTAATGGTATTTAAAGAGTATTTATTTCATTACACTATACATGTCAGTACATGACCAAAGTGCCCAGAAGAAACAAAAACCTACCTGACTTCAACTTGTAAAATAATGAAAGCACACCATTTACAATATTTTGAATCCTGATACTAAAGAGCAATGTTATAAAGACTGTGGTTCACAGTCCTGTAAGTTGTATCACACATGTGAATTTTGGGAAAAACAGTTCAAAAGTTCAAATACTTAAAGCAATTGGACAAGAAAATTTTAAAAAATCAGAACTTTTACTGAGGGTTGTATCTCAAGAAAGATAAAATAAAAACCTGTATTTCACCTTTTGACTGCAAAATGTGTTCTAGTGAATTTGACAACCCAGGATTCAACTGAGCAGTCAGTTAAGTATGGTTAAGTAGTCTTGACAAATTGACTTCTGTTTGTCAACTTTTGAGGGTACAGTTTAAGTTTTTTTTAATATGGACTTAGGTTCTGCAACATTGCCTGATTGTTCTATATGGAAAATGATACTCTAATGGCACAGGCTTATAAAAACCTATAATGAAATCTTGGTGTACACGAAGGTAGTTGCAGAACTGTTGATTCCAGCAAAATCAGAATTTTGTCTTTGCTTTTTGGTACAAATCTTGAGCATGTAGTCTGAAAGAGCTGATCAAAGCAAATCAACTGTTTTCATCTAAACCCACTGTCACAAAAAGTGCTGTAAGCAAAGGCTTTGATGGCAAAGAGTTACTCTTCGTGTAGTTCCCAAAAAATTTTAATGATTCTTTGAGTAGTAAACATGTCTTTTTCTTTTGCATCTGGTATGAACGTGGCTCTCCACTTCCCGCTTTTTTAATACTGCTCTTCTGCAACATTTTTCAGGAGGTGTGGCAAGAAAAAAACTCTAACGAGGCATAAAAGGGAGGAGGCTGTCTTCAGTACTTTCCTATTTTATCTCGAGACAACACATCCAAAAACTCACTCTGAGCATTTTGGTGGTAAGTAAATACTCATAATCTGCATGCAAAATCAATCAATAGCAAAGCTTTTGTTTTGTTTTTAAGGTATTTGCTCATTTCTACTTTTATTCTAATAGTTCTCTTTTCATTTTCAGTTTCCCTCACCAAGAGATATTTTTCATCTTACAGCCTATGTATTTAAACGTATCTATACATAAGTAAGTTATTTTCAAAAGTATTTGTAGCATTTAGTCCAACAAGAGGATGAAAGCATGCTAATAAAATTGTACAGCTACAGTTGTAACATACTAAATATTTGACTTAACATTTGATAGTATTGAACATTTAACTAGATCAAGAATACTTTTAAGATTAGTTATTTCTTAAAGATTTAATTTGATTTGGTACATTGGTGCCAATGAAAATGTATTTGACAAGTAGTTATTTTGAATTTGCTGTTACACATCAGTTGCTTCTTATTGTGCAGTACACTTTGCATAATTATTTTCTTCCACCTGCCTGATTTTCATGTTGATAACTGTGATTAGCAATACAAAACTCTTTTTAAAATACGGTAATTACATTTTTAAGGAGTGGAAGCGCATATATTTTTAAGAAAGGTGCAATACATAGCAGATGCATTAATCTCACCTAGCACCTTTTGAGAAGGTATTTTCTAATAATTTTAAGAGCAATAACTCTGCTGGAAATATAATCAGCTAGTTAAAGCGTGTTGCTGTATGTAGTACACCATATTTAGCAAATGGCAGAGATTTGGAAGAAAAAGTCATGTTCTATACAGTTCTGAAGTTGTGATCCTTTTCATGCTGGGAATAGATTTTGTTTTTCAGAGAGGCGATTACTTATAGTGTTGTAGAGAGGCACACATTTATCTTACAACCGCTGTCGTCAATATAACTCTAAACTTGCATCGATGTTAGAATTTGATCTTTCGACCTATTTTTAAACTGTTTGTAATATGCACGAGCCTCTGAGCTCAGAGCAGTAATTGTGCTTGTAAACTAGCTCTCAGAGCCTTTAATGATCCTGACCAGCCTCAGCTGACACCCCCACCCATACCCCTGGCACCTGAGGGCTCTAGCTCAGCTCAGCCTGAGGCCATCGGCCTTGCCCACAGTGGTGCAAGGGCAGGTGGGTCACTGGCTCTACCACAGCCCTGTCTGGGTATGCTGGTGTCCCGTATTGGTGCCTGATAGCCTGGGCTAGGGGCTGCTCCCAGCCCGTCTCCCCTGCTGTGGGCAATGGGAGGAGAGGCCCAGCTCTGCTGTCCTATTTGGGACTCCCTGTTCCCCCTGCCCTGGGGATGCAGCTGGTCAAAGCTGCTCCTGACAGAATTGGTGCCATTATTTACAGCTTGGCATGAACTCTGGTAGGTGTCTCAATGTCAGTGAGTATCTGACATTGAGAGTGAGTAGCTCTTCACAAACCCCTTGATGAGCCCTGAGTGAAACATCAGCCCTATCATACAGCATTTGCTTGTGGTTAAATGCTGTGCTAGTGGAGCCAGGGGCAGGTCTTCATGCTCATGAAGTAGTAAAACTCTACCTCATTCAGAGGTTTTAAAAAAGGTGTGTGTAAGCATATGTTTAAAGGCTGAGAGAGTTGAGGTTGTTCAGCCTGGAGAAGAGCAGGCTCAAGGGAGACCTCACGATGGCCTTTCAGTACTTGAAGAAGGCCTATGAGAAAGATGGGCACAGACTTTTTAGCAGAGCCTGTTGGAATAGGACGAGGGGTAATGGTTTTAGACTAGAAGAGGGTAGATTAGAGTTAAGGAAGATGTTCTTTACAATGAGGATGATAAAACACTGGAACGGGTTGTTCAGAGGTGGTAGATGTATCATCCCTGGAAACATTCGAGGTCAGGTTGGATGGAGCTTTGAGCAACCTGATCTGGTTGAAGATGTCCCTGTGCATTGCAGAGGGGATGGACTAAGTGACTTTTAAAGGTCCCTTCCAATGCAGACTATTCTATGATGTCTAAATGAAAACTTGTAGACTGTAAACAGCATTTTTGTGGAGTCATGTTAGGAGGAACTCTATCTATCAATTTTTGTGATGTTCAAATAGCTCTTTCCATTTGGTGTTCCTGTAGCACAGTCCATAGATACGTTTTTATGTGTAGGCACTCATTAACTGCAGGAGTTTGTAGTATGGCTTGGTGAGTTAAGAGCTTAAAGGTATGCAATTATTACTGAATGTCATTGCACAGATACAACTGACAGCAGTAGGCAGTGTTTAATCATCTTTATTCTTAAATATGTGGAGCACCAAGCCTGCTGAATTTTGCTTTTTTGCCTTAAAAAAAGGTCTTTGAGCTTAGTACCAGATTTTGTATCTGACTATTGCAGGACTTGAGTAGAGGCATTACAGAAGGTGGTTAAGAAGGCGCTTTAAGATACGTGGGTGATAAAATGATGCTTGGTGGAAGCTGAATTGTGACAGACCTTCCAAACGAAGCCAGTAGGCGGGCCCGAGTGGGGGACTCGCCCTCTTGGTGGGGGCTGTGTCGGCCTTGCCTCGCCAGCTCCGTGCCGGGGGTCGGCGCCTGCGGCTTTTCAAAGGCAGCGTTTGATTGCCGGTTGCCACCAAGCTGGTACTCAGAGCTGAAACTGCTGCAGCACCTCTGCGTGCAGCCAACCAACTCCTCTTCCCAGGGCAGCCGGCTTGGCTCTTATTGGCAGCTACTGTAAAGGCCTCCTGAACTCGGAAGGCTGAAGTCAATTTAACCTGAGAGGAATATTTCCCCAGGACTGGAGACAATAAATAGTGTGAAGGACAACATGGCTAGTGGCTTTCTGAAGTACAGACTTGGTTCCTACTGCAGTCGACTTACAAAGTTGCTTAAACATCTGGTATAGCCATAAAATACTCTGCAGGAGTGAGGGAATACAGTTTGCCGTGGGAAGCTGAGGGAAGGAGGCTGTGTTTTTAATTGCTTAAGTAGTCACAAAAGCGGTGTGACGCGTTCAGTGCAGTGTAACATACTTTTGTAGTGAAGACAAGTATTGGTTCCTTTAGGAACCATGCATGGACAAAATCATAGTAGCTGATGTCTTTGAGGAAGAATAATGTAAACTTTTCTGTTTTGCAGTATTTCACAAACATGTGCATGACTTATCTATCTCTCAGTTAAATTTAATGATGCTCCCCCAATCAAAATCTACTTGCTTGTGATAGTATTGATGCTTTTGAAATAAATGAAGCAAGAGACATAGTGTTATTTTTAAAATGTATGGGGATCATTTTACATGTATTGTGTATTCTCCTTCCACAAAAAATTTCCCTTGGTGTTAGATTGAAGGTCAATGGCTAGAAGCGTGTATTAATACTGCAGTTTCTAAATAATCACTAATACTTGAATCTAATACCATACTTACAGTTTGTAGTCCTCATAAAAAGGATTATGTGGAAGTACAGAAAATAGATGTCCGTTTCTGAAGTAGTTTACCTACCACAGAGCTTTAATATCAAAGCATCTTTCTACTCTACTTCTGGTATTATCATTTATTAACTGGAACGATCAGAGAGGTGGGGACTAGATTCTCTACATTTTTTAAAGCTTGCAGGATTCCTAATTTGTTAAATGCTTGTGTGTAGTGCTACAAGACATCTGACTTGTTAGAGGCTTTTAAGAAAACAAGTAATTTTAGACATAATGTGAGTTTTCAGCTGATTTATTTTTGTCTTATGTATGTTATCGAACAATTGAATCTTTTCAAATGTTTTTCAGAAGGGTCCTGCGGAGGTCTGGAGTAGAATCTCAATGTGGAATCTCAGTTCTTAGAAAATCAGGTTGGAAAAAAAAAAATCAGTTACAAGGTATGTCCATGGGGTGTCAGCCTTGACTCAAGTATTGCTGACTGCAGAGGTTTGCTGAGAGATGACTGATAGAGCAAGGCTATTAATATCAGTACTGCAGCTAACAGCTTTTTCTAAAACCTCAGGAAATTGATGTCATGTAGGAGTAACAGTGCTATCACTATAGCCACTTTGGTTCAAAAAGAGACCAAAACATGTGATATGGTAGGTGTTTTTGTAGTTTTCTTTTTCTTTTGGATGGTTTATTTGGGCATTGTGCCTTACCTATGGATCAGAAATATCAGGATGGGAATAGCTGATTTATCCTCCTACCTGGCCTGTAATGTAGTGTGGGCTACCAGAGGTGTCCTTGAAGTAGAGAAAAAGGGGAAATGGAAAAGATCTCTTGTATGAATAGCCTCGCCTATTGGAATGACTGAGAGAGAGTTTGTTAGATATCCTTGTCTGCTTAGTATATGGGTGCCCTTTGCATGTACTTTTTCTTTTTTATAAGAACTTAGACCTTTTTAGAGTTATTGTCATGTGAAAGACCTTTTCTGAAAACCTC
Source organism: Mohoua ochrocephala (assembly GCA_013398855.1). Lineage (NCBI taxonomy): Eukaryota > Metazoa > Chordata > Aves > Passeriformes > Acanthizidae > Mohoua > Mohoua ochrocephala. The sequence goes on along the minus strand of VZTA01008693.1, from coordinate 102,729 downwards.
TTGAAAATCTTCAGTTTTTCTGTACTCTGGAAAATAAAGTGGGTTTTTGAACAATAGATTTCTACACTCTCTTCACAAAGGTATTTTTAACTGAGCTTTGGATACTGCATACACAGTAAATGTCTAAGGCTATATTGCATTTCATTATGTTAACCATATCTTCACCTGATGGACAGGGAAATAAAAACATGACTTAGAGAGCATCAAATAGTAGTAAATTAGTTTTGATATGCTCTGTTAGTGACTATTAATATTCTATAATGTTTTCATGGTTAAAATGAATTCTGTTTTGGATCATACTTCAGAGTATGAAGACCTTCAGAAAAGAGTAATCAAATTCAAAGGAAGGTGTAAAGATATAATACTAGTTAAATGAAATTCATTGAAGAAGCTTTCCAAAGAGAGCAAATTACAAGCTCATCTTTTCTGTCTTTCTGGATCCGAAGGTAGCCTAACTCCTCCTTCTCCACTTCTTTAATTAACTGCATTTATTGCTCACATTTTCAGGGAATATTTTTTCCCCTGATAAAACTGCTTTTCAAGAGTGAGGTGATAGTCCTGATGAAGGTGTCATGACTAGGAAGGAATGTTCTTTCTGCTTAAAGTTAAGAAACTTCCTAGTTTTGTATTTCTTATATTCTTGAGATGGTATGTTGAGCTGAGAACTTCAAATGCTCGCTAGCTGAATATGAGAACATTGAAAGACCTATTGCCTGTGAGCAGGATCCTGAAGCATCTTCATTGCATTTTTTTTGTTCTAGGCAGTTTTTTGTGTGGACGTGTCAGTTGAAGACATTTATTTTACATATTAATGACTTTTTTTTGTGGAGCATCTTTAATTGTTTCACAGTGGTTTGTAGACATTAGAGATGCTGGGAACACTGTGGGACAGAACTGCTCAAAATATGGTTCAAATCTCACTTCCATGAGTTATATAACAACAACTACCACATACCTGTAGAGGTTGCTGAGTCCTGGGATGATGGTTCTAAGCCGTAACTGGGAAATGGGAGATGATGGATGATGCAGTAAGGTTAGCAAACAGCAGTACTCTTTTTTTTCTGCGTGCTCATGGAGCCTGACCTAGACAAAGCAGCAACCATTTACATGAACAACCTGCCTGTTACTTGTGCTGTGGTGCAAAACAGTGGGTATTAGACCTTTTTGCCTCCTTGGCTTGAGAGCCTCTTGAGAACTCTAGCTTGGAGTTGAACTTCTTACCCCATTCTAAATTTATGGAGTTCTAGTGGAAGGATTTTAAAATAATTTTGGGGGAAAAAAAGTTGATGTTGCCTGAAGTGTAAGTGCTTGCTCCTGATTCTGATCGTTGTATATGATGAAGCATGCTGTGCGTGGTTCAGAGTTACTCTGTCAAATGCAAGCAAGAGGAATTTGCAGTTCACAAGGATTTTGAAGTAGCATTCTTTGAGTATTGTGCTTCTTTGCTACAGTCTTCACTGTGTCAAGTATTTGGTCTGTCTCAGCACTGCTGGTAATGGTTACTATCAAGAAGATAAAATCCAGAAGGAAGAAGTCCTTTGTCAAAGAATGAGACGTTAAATGTACTGAAGGCATTACTATTTTATTTGCTTTTAGAAGTCATTCGTGCCATAGCCCTTCCTGAGTAGACCATCACAGCTGATGTCTGTTTCTCAGGTCTGTTAAATGTCACTTCAGAGATGAGGAAAAATTTCGCCTCCTCCTCTTAAAACCTTTTAACCAGGGGCAGCCCAAGTAAAGATCACTTCAAAGAGAAAGCATGGCTTTTTTTNTTTTTTTTTTTTTTTTTACGTGGCATTGTAGTGGCAGTAGATGGCAGCCTTAATTTTACTGTCACAGTTAAACGTTATGACTATGCCTGGTTCTCTTCATATTTGTGCATATCAGGAACATCTCCTGTAAAGATGTGCTGGAGTTGCAGTAGCTTAAAATTGGTGTTACAGAAATGGGATCATTTCCCATATACAATACAAACTCTTAAGGGAGAAAAGGCATGTGACTCGACATCCCTTATCTTCAGCTGCTACTCCTTCCAGGACTGCTTAGATAAGATTAAAAGAACCAGGCTTCCTTCCAACCATCTCCCACTTTTTCACCTGAAGAAATTTGCTGAGAAAAGGAGCAGACTCTAGCTGCAGAATTTGAGTCTGCTTCTAACATGTCGCAACACAAATGCAAATTCAAAGAAAATAGGGCTCATTTTGGCAAATGTGTGTGTGAAACTGAGCTCTTTTTTGATGTTGCATTTGAGTTGATAGAAAAGATTGTTGACTCCTTTTTGTCATTCATCCTCTGTGGAAAATCGTGTAAATCGAATACTAAAAGAGCTGCAAACCGAAATCTGAGAGGGTTCTTCCAGATAGTTTAAATAAACCTAAACTAAATTCAACAGATTATTAGACTTGCAAACTTAAGTAGTCTGAAAATGTAAATGATAATGTTCCCTGGAAAACTTTACCTCTGATCCTCTTCACTGATGGCGGGGGTGTTTTATTATTTTGGTTTAAGAAAACAAGTGACAGGAGTTATGATCTCTGCTTTGTTCGGCAGATAGGGGAACGCAGGCATAAAGATCAAAATGGCATTAGAACTAAGAGGGAATATTTTATTATCTTTTAGGGTAAACCCACTAAACCAATATTTAGCTTATTCAAATTGCTTATAGAAATTTACATTTATTTTTGGCCTCTCTGTTCTGTGACTGGATTCTAAAATGAGCAGTGAGTTACATGGATGCTACAAGAGCAACGGTGTGTGGTGAAGTCCCTAAAAATATTTTTTGTGCAGAAGGCTCAATACCTGCTGTCAACTGATTTTGCGTGTCTGCAAGCATGTGTGCCAGCAAGGTATCAAAAATCTATCAAATGCATTATTCCTGATGGTGTTTAAATCAAGGGTAAAACTTCTGTTTGGGAATCTGACATGAGAGTCTCTGTGCTATATATAGCACATTCAGACTGACTGTATCTGGGAGAGTAGGTTGTGTTGGAGACACTGGAAGATGCACCCACATTTTTTTCTTCTTCCTTACTCCTCTCCCCAGATCACTGGATTAGTTCTACGCTCTTTTCTGTAAAATTTACTGATACAATTGCACTTGTATTCTGAACCAACATCTCATTTGTCTGCTCTTGTTCTTCACAAATGCACGATGAATTGAACCCAGTGAAGATATTTTCAGTTAAACTGCATGAAATACAGTTGTGTTCCTGGGTTGTCTGTAAACTGCATGAAATACAGTTGTGTTCCTGGGTTGTCTGTAGCCATAATGCACATTTTAAGAGCTGCTTACAGTTGAGCCCTGCTCAGCAGCTGGGAGGGTAATGCCATGGAAGAGAGGTAGCAAGAGGAAGGAAGGGCTGAAGGGTTTCCAACTCCCATAGTCCCTGTAAATCATACCAATCTTCTTGTATCTTGGAACCTAGTTTTCTACTAGTGATTTAATGCCAGAATTAAATCTTAGTGTATGAACTTGGTTTTCCTACCCTATGAACGCTTATCTGGTTTTTGGACATTGCTAATAGTTCTTTAAAATGTAGTACTGGCCTTTGAAATTTTGAAAGCAATAGATGGAACTTAGCTAGCTAGCAATTGCTATGATAGCAGAATGGTTTTATCATAAATCTGTGTAAGTGGGTTGCAAGCATCAGTTAATATATTACTGTGTTTCCTGCATAGAGAGATAACGTTTAAAGTTTGTATTTAGAATCTGTGCATGTCCATACATAAAAATCAAAGTTTAAATTAATATCTAGACTACATAAAAATACTGGAATTACTGAGTTCCAGTGCAGTTATTATTCAGGCCTTAGTAATAAAAACAATTACAAGAATAACTTTACATGCTCATTGGATAGTGGCGCACAAAGATTCAATTAGAATGAAGAGTTAATTGGATGGAACACTGTAAAAATATGATTAGGCTCCTGGATGGTATGTTTTAATGAAAAACTTAACTTGAAATATCCTTATGCCTTCTATATTTAGAAATAGTGGAACACGAGCAGGGATGATAGATTCTTTAGCATTGTTTTGGGAATGTGACCCAGGAGAAACTACCTTTTGCTATGGGGGAAAAAAAAAGGCACTTCCTGCAAGCTACGACTGAGGGCACGGAGTGCAATTGTGTCCATGTGGAAATCAGTCATTTGTGACAGGTTTTATAACCTCAAAAATAATAATGGGTCTCTTTGGTATTCCAGAATTTGGAAAATCCTTTATTCTTTTATTCTAGCCCTTAGCTGAATCCCAGAGAGAAGGATATTTTGACTGGCTTTCTTCTAATATAACCTTATGCTGTTAAAACCTTAAGGTCAAACTAAAATGGAAAACTGCCCACAAATCCCTAGTCTTTCACAGTGTTTAACTCAGGATGAGCATGAGATAATGACAGGTGTCTTTAAAGTACCTTTTGTCCTTTCCTAATCCTGCTTTATGGGGATTTAAACATCACAGTCATAGTAAGTAGTCAATGAAATGCTCTATCTCATACATAGTTTCCAGGGATCCCTGGGAAGTAGGAAAGTATAGGGGTTATAGTGTTGTACCTTCATCTCTTTCTGATATGTACTCTAGTAGTGTGCTGGAGTAAGATTTGCTCTGGTGATCTTAAACCATATTCGGTTTGTATGGTTTTTCTTATACTGGTAAGGCAGTTCAAATCAGCAGTTTCATAGTCGTGAATCTGACCTTGTATCTCCTACTGCAACTCGATCAATATGTCAGTTTATAAAAAAAGCAATTGTTTTGCTGTAAGAGAAGTAGTAAGGACTTCTGCATATATTGATTATATTGGTTTTGCTTGCATTCCTCTTTACTGTCTCTTGTGACTTAATCTTTAAAGAAGCAGACTAATGCCTGCAATGAAATATTAGGAAGATCAGAATATACTGGGAAGGAAGGAAAAGGAAACAGCAATGTAGCAGAATATGTGATCCATACTGGGATAAATGCAAGTATAGCAACAGAAATAAAGGGAAGACCACGATGTCCATTAAGAGAACAGTAAATGGTTCTTGGTGCTGTAGCTCTAAGAGCAAAATTTGGGTTTAATATTCTCTTTTATCAAAAAGACTTTAGTGCAGAAATGGAAGAGTGCTGACACTAACACTATGTATTATTTGAATCTCTGCTGATTGTAGTCAGTGCTTCAGTAATTGAAGCAGTTGTAGTCTGATGACATGGAAAAGTTGAATGACAGTAAAACATGAGAAGAGTTTCACATATTTTGAATGTATTCTGGAAGTTTCATTGAAGCTCACTTATCTGAGTTGATTTAAAATATGAAAAAGCTCATCTAAAGATAATGTATTATCACACTCATGAGACTTGTCAAGGCCCAAGCAAGATGCAATCCACAGAGACTATTGGCAACGAGGTTCATAAAGGAACAGATATGACTAAATCATACTACAAGGATGGTTGTGGGATGCCCATGTTGATTACAGAGGGTGTAAATCTTTGTCTGGAATTTTCATTAAATTTCTTTGATTGCTGCATATAAAGAGAGAGAGAGATACACTTCTGCTGGAAAAGGTAAACATGGATCAGCAGACTTTCTATTCACTAGTCTTTACTTCAGTATTTCTTTATATCACTATCTGCCTATTGGGTGATGGCAGATTTTTGTCAATTTTTTTTGTTTTGAGAACGTCACCATTCATATGGATGCGCCTTTACACTTCAGGTTGAATAATTTCATTATACTCAAAAGGTATCAAACCTTGAACACCATTCAAACATCAGCTAATAAAAATTCAGGGGACTGATTGTTTGAAAGGTTGACTGGAAGAGCTGACTGTTGACTACAATGAGTTCCTGCTTATGTCTAGAAAAACTAGAAACCTAATTTCTAAAGTCAGGCATGGTTTTTTGTCATCTTTTATTTGAAAAATACTCTCTTTTGTTCCTGTAGTAGATCCGGGCATCTTGTGTTGCATTTGAATAGCTATGGGTAGCTGTTCACTGACTGCTGATGAATCTTAGCTGAAACTGCTGAACTTTGGACTTTTACCCCCAAAGTCTAATGGAGCCTGAATTTAACCTAATGTCTAATTTTTAAGGTTTTTTTTTTAATTTAGAAGGAAGGCTTTTAACTGTGACCTGTGGAAATAATTGGAATGTTTGTGGAATTGAAGACATACTTATTGATATGTATTTGATTCCCCGTCAGCTTTTCACAGGGAGATGGCAATGGTAATATATCAGGACTGCTGGCTCCCTACTCCCCTTTTTTCATCGTGCAATAATTAACCGGGTATCCAGCTTCATAAATCAAAGGTCTAAGGTTTGAGGCTTGTCCTTTCAATTATTTCTGGAGTTTTGACTACAACACTACAATATGAATAAAACATTACTTTCAGGTCAATATGAGGGCTCAAGCTAATGGCCTTCAAATTAATGAAACAACTTCTTCTACTGTACCTAATCAGCCACAGAGGATTATGGGGACCGAGGGCATTTTCATTAGTATCTCTTAAAGTGTCTGACGCAAAGTGACATAGCTCCAGTTTTTCTAGAAGGCTAAGTATTAAAGTCGCTCTTAAGGAACAAAGAAGTTTTAATGCTAGGGGATGTGGTATGTAACTTCCTATTTCCTTTTAATAGCTTGTGACTCTGGCTTGCAATGACCCTTTAGCACAATTATTTATGGTAAAGAAAAAAAAAAAGCAATAAACAACCCCTCCAAAGCCTTTTAAGACATCAGTAATTACAATGAGTATATTGCTTAGCTGTTATCATACATATTTTTAGAACTCAGAGACTACTCTTCCAGTGAAAATTTAGGCAAAAGGAGTCAAGAATGTGATTCAGTTTCTTGAACATGCTCTTCAGCTTATGGTACTGTGCAGCTGCACTAGAAACTCAAGTGTTGCATATCAGAAATTTCTTAAAGTTCCTTTTCTGACTAGAAAAGTAACTTTCATGTGGCTTTTAATTTGAGATCTCATCCTTCGTAATGCTGATCACCATGTATTCAAAACAGTAAAGCAACAGGAGGTAGCCTTTACTGTGCCGAGGTCTTTAGATGTATCCTAATTAGGAAAAAGCTTAAGTTTTGGAACTGGATTATACAATAATAACTTCTGAATGCAAAAATTAATGCTGAGAGGAAGGAGGAATTCAGTTAGCATCTTGCAAAGTACAAATCATGCCATCAAGCAATTTTTTGATGGCAAACTTCTACCTCACAATTTTGTATTCTGTGAAGTGACTATAAAAATGACATTATAGACTCTCTTCACGATAGCTCAGGGGGATGTAGTTTCTCCAGGCATGCTATCCTGTTCCTCCTGGCTGGTAAGGTACAATCTGTTGAGACGCTGGCACGAGCAGTACAGTCGGTTTGAGGCTGTTGTGTCCCCACTGCCAGCTGCGGCTCTGTGGTGTGCTTGTGGGACTGTGCTGGGAAGTGGGCACGGTGGCCAGTGCTCTCCTAAGGGCCTGCTGACTGAGGGGACAAAAGGGACTGGGAATGGCTGTGCTGCAGCTCTGAGGGAAAGGGGATAAAGGGGGAAGGGTGGACTACTCAAGCCAGTCACCCTGCTTACCAAAGTTTGTGCTCACTGAACTGTCCTATATCTCATTCCTGTGAACAAGTCCCCCAAGGAGGAGAGAGGTTGGGTTTTTTTAATTGTTGTAATCCTTTTGACCTCATGCATTCATGAGTTTGGTCTCTTCTTGTCAAAGTAGTTTTGCAGGTTGACTGAATCAGGTGCTATTTTCAAACCAAATATTTTGAGTATTGTTCCTTAGCAGTCAGTTAAGAATTGCTACAGTGTGGCTTATCTTGAGCTATAATTTTCTTCATGTTTTTCCATTTAGTTTAACATAAAACATATATTTATACTGCAAATATCTCTGTATACAAATCAGTGGTTGTCATTCACAGGGTGTTGCAGAGTAGCTATACTTTCACCACGCACTGAGTAACTTTGTTCTTAGAAAGATGGTGTTTAATAGGCCTACTGATGTCTAGTTCTCTTTTTCAATAAGCATGGAGGCTTGTTCAGAAAATTCAGAGTTAGGCCATATTTTCAACTTTTTTTATTAATTAAGCAGTGGTTAATCATTGATGTTCTGTAATACATATCAAAACCGTGAGAATCTGTCAACTGCAATCCCTATACTGTTAAACCATGTTCTCATTTATTTACTGTTATTACCTTGAGTTTGGTCTGGAATTCTAATTAATACTATTGAAGTCTTATTATTTATCTTTTCTCAGGTCTTTTGACTGACTGCTCTTGTGATCTTTCAAGCATTTCATCCTAGCTGTTGGAGGAATGAGACCTAACCGCTTTTGTTGTGAGTCCCACTTACGAAGGTGTTTGTCCTGAACAGACCTCATATCTGTTATTAATAGGAAATCAAACCAATGAAAAGAGTAAAGGGGATTCAGAGTTATTCCAGCCTATCCTATTTTCCTTGTTAATACCCTAAAAAGTTTTTAGATCTTAAGTAATTTGAAAATGCTTCTTTACCTCCCATTCCTTTTCAAGTACAAATTCCATCTGTTGCTTCCTTGCAGGGCAGAATGGCACTGAAGGGCCAGTGAATTGGAGCAAAAATGACGACCTTTGTACCTCAGAGACAGAGAAAGTGCCAAAGAAATCTGTTTGCAGTAAGGCAGGTAGCAAGATCTTTGGTAGTTAGAGATACAGCTGATGTAGAGCATACTTGTCCTTACTTTGTGACTGTGTCTCCAGGATGGGGCGCAGGGTCTTCCAGGGACCAGACAGTGCTGACCAAAGGACAACTGGAGAGGACAACTGGAATCTGTTTAATCTTTCTCCACTTTTTTTCTGCCTTCCAGGTAAATAAACTCTCTCATCTCTACATGGTTACTGTTAAACTCCACCACAGGCCCATTTCTGCAGATGAAATACACCTGAGGTGTTTTGGAAGCTCCTTTACTGACTCTACTAGTCTCACTTGATCAGTGGCAGTTACCAAAAAAAGCACATGGTTCCCATGTTCCTGCTCCTTGTTCCAGGACCCAGTAATATAATTCCAGGTCGAAAAGAGAAGTTGTAATATGTCACTAACCAGAAGACCTTGAGGAAACTTTTGGCCACAGTGCCAGCTGCATTGTGCAATTCTGACTCTGTGATTTCTGTTCTGGACCAATTCACATCTCCTCAGTTTAATGTTTCTCACATTCATGTGGTCTGGAGACCCACCTTTGATCCAGTCTTCTGGAAATCTGTGCTTTAGTTACGAATATGCATTAGATGTTTGGGAACTATATCAACTAAGGCTCTCTTTTTCTTAGTTTGAGATTAGGTGGATTTTTTTTTTTTGTTCTTTAAATCCTTGGAAGAAAATGCCTCCCTGGCAAATAATTTCCATTGTTTTAGATACTGTGAAATGTGATGTGGCTTATATGAGAAACTTGGTGAACTTGGGGCTATTGCCCGTTTGGTTTCTTTTCATGTGTTGAAGAGTTGAAATTAACACTGGTTCTTTGTACAAGATGCATGTTACCTGAAACATGACCTTTTAAGGAAACTTCTGCTCATGACATATGTATTTGAAAAAAATAAGTGAAGTCCAAATACACATTGCTACTGTGGGTCCCCATGAAAACAGCTAACTCTGCTCTCTCTGAAGTCTGATGGCTTTGATGCAAACTGAAGTGGGCCTTAGGGTGAAGGAAATGTCTCAAAAATAGTATCTCTAAAGAGTCCATCCTGCCATTAATAGCCTGTTAAGAAAGGAAGCCTCTAACACACACACACACACACACACACACGCACACACGCACATTGTTGCTTGCTGTAAAAGGTTTAGTTAAAGAACTGGGACACTTTAGATTGTAGAATAGCAAAGATGGATGAAATCTGAAGAGTTAATTGCTGCTGTTGGGTACTTATATTGTTATCCCAGGCAATCTTTAGTTTAGATTTGTATGACTTGTTATTACCAGTGTTCTCTCAAAAAATGAGCACGGCTTTAGCATGACTACACAAAAATAACAAAAGAGCTTATTATGATAAAGGCATAGGATTTAATGATTAAACTTTAGATGTGAAATTGGAAACACAGCTTGTAACGTAAAATGTTTTGTATATGGAAACACCTGGGTTTATCCAAGGACAGATTGACCACAAGATTACTGAATGCCAATGGCAATTACAGCTTTATTGGATAATGCACTGGGCAGATCCTTAGCCTCTGTAAACTGTCCTAGCTCCCAGAAGTTCAGAAGAGACAAATTTACAGGTGCAGATCTGACCCACATTTTCTTATAGTGAGTGTATATATGTTTTTTTTACTTTTTTTAACCATCAGCTTTCTATCTTTATCTAGTCATACATCAACCCTGATGTTTCTATCTGTCTGTGAAGAACTGCACGAGTTTGGACACTAATTTAGACTGAACCTTGGTCAAAAATGAAGCCTTTTAATTTTTAACTTCCTTGCTTAGTGGATATCTTTAATATGTAAGCAGCGTAGTTGTTAGTTCTAAATTACACCTTTAACTGCTTTTCTGAGTGCTTGCTTACACTAAAAATCAGGCAAGCAAAGACATCCCAAACTGTATTTGGAATTAAAAGTAGAGTTCAATGAACAATGACATTGCCTATGTTTTCTCCCTCTAACCTTCTAACAGAGGTAGTCTGCATCTTCTTAAACATGCAATAATCAACTAAAAATCCCCAGGCCTAGTTCGGTCAAAAATAATGAGCTGCCAACAGGAACAGTCAACAGGAAAATGAGAGAAAGAGATGCGTTACACCCACATGGGAGATTTTGGGTGTAGTTATGGGAAAGCCTTGAAGAGTTTTGATTCAGATCTTGAAATCTCTAGTCTTGAAGAAGTCCCATTTAATGGTGTCCAGCAGGACAGGATCCCTGTAGTTGGATGATGAGGTGCCACGGTAAACTGAGAAGAGAAAATTTTGGATGAAGTAAACAGAGGATTGCATTGTCCTGTCCTGGCTCCTTTATTACTGTCATTCAGCAGTAAAATATCTGGGCTGATCAGTTCATTTGTCTCTGAATGTAAATTTTGTCTTGTGAGTGTAAAGAATAATGGGTGGGAAGGGCATGACCCACCATCTGAGCTCACTGTCAACAGCATCTCCACCATTCCTGTTGGGGAATCCCTCTAGCATCTCACCTATGGGAAGTGCAGATGCCTAGAAATGGTGATGGTGAATGGGGCAGGAGCTCACCTTCTGGCTGCCAGCTGTGTGGGACTGAAACAGGTCGGTGCCTCCCAAAGCTTGCATCCAGGTCACTGCAAACATCCAGTGACAGGAGACTTCACATAGCTCCCAACCTGGGGTTGCAGCTCCCAAGCACTGTTTGCCCTCTCTGCGTGTTGCTGGGGGGTGAACTGCTTTAAACAATTCCTCTTCTGATTAAGTGCACTCAGTCTGTGTGTTGGCTTTGCAGGCACCCATCTGTAGAGAGCAGATCTGCTTGCTCCCCTCTGAGGATCCCTTCCTTCCCTCCCCATCGGCCTTGTTGGGAGATTAAAGCAGCAGCGGCCCCATACACAAACGCAGCTGGTTCCGTTTGGTCAGTCTGAGCCTTGCTGTGAAACCACGACAAGAATTCCAGTAAGTTGGCAACACTGAAACACAAAGAAAACAACAATAGGAAAAGACCTTCCGTGCAGAAAGGAATGTTTCAGGCACTATTCCCCTACAGTGAAAGGAGAGAGGGTGAGAGGGAGGAGGGAGATTTGAAGAGGGCATGTCTCCCCCTCCCCCGGCAGCTCTGGATCTTGTGATGGAGAGATCTTATCCTCTCTTTGTGATTCAGAGGTGCCAGGAAGCTAATTGAATATTCTGATCTGCCCCCAGTGTTTCTTGTGGCTTGACCCCGGTGCTGTGTCGTACCACTACACCAAACAGCCCTGAACCTGCATAAATCACAACCTTGCAAAAGCCTATGCTCCACATCTTCTCTCCCCACCCCCCCCCTTTACTATCTTGATAGATAGAAAGCCTTTACGGAAAGGTTTAGAGGGATTAGCGTCCTACAGGACCTGGAGAGAAATCACAGTCTGCTAATAAGCGGCAACATGTTCCTGTGCAACTTTAGCAGGAACAATATAGGCACCTCTACCCCTTTATTGCAACTGCAGTCCATGGCAAAAAGAAGAAGAGTTAAGGTTTGAAATACTGCTTAAGTTGCGTTGCAGCATCAGCAAACAGCCCTTGCAGTATAATGAGCATGGCATGATGCTAATGCAAAAGATATAAGGCATTTATAAAGGCGGTATTATTAAAATTAATCTGACAGAGCCTCTTGGAAGACAAATAGACCTATCCTTCTCCCATGGTATGGATGCACAGTAGTCATTGTTGACGTACACGGGTACGTGTGCACACATATGAAGAAAGGACAGCTTGGCATAACTAAATTTTCTACATGAAAGACTATTTTTGACTAATATAAAACAAAATAATGATTTAACTTCACACATTTTATATATGATGTTTCTGATCCTGCAGGCAAAGCCTCCAAAATGTTTGTTCTTTTTACCAAGGCTGCATTCCAGCCTGAAGTATTAGGGTATCTTTATCTTTCTCCTGTGATCCTACATGCTGCTCTTCCCTTCTTAGTGGGTGTATGGTTCCTGAAATGGCAGCTGTAAAACACAGGGAGATATTTCTTTGTGTGTTGCACACACTGTTGGAGAGTTAGAACTAAAGGAGAGTGTCTCCAGCCGATATCTTGACAATTTACAGCCAAAGCACTTTACCAAACTGATTTTATCTGCTAAGAAAGTGCAAAAGTAAGTTTCATCGCTACGGTTTTCCTTTCATAGGATTTATGTGAGGAGTACTAAGTTCTAAGCTTTACCTCTGCATTGGTGAGTAGTTGTTGGATTTTTTTCAGAATTATCAAAAATACTTTTTCTTGTTTGGAGCATGCCTTTGGGACATGAAAACCTGTGACATATTTCACTTGCCACCTGCACTTTCGAGAACTACTCAAAATACACAAGCACATTAAATGCAGCACCAATGGACTCTGATACAAAGTCTGCAAAGTGTAGGGTCTTGGAAGCATCTTGGCTATCCTGCAAAGTGTGGAAGGAGGGGCAGAGGCAGCCTGTGGCTGCAGGGCCTGGAGCAGTGCCTGATTCCCTCATGCTAGTTCCGGGGCCGCCGGGTATAAAGAGCTTTATGCAATGTCTGGAGGGTGGGAGTTTATAGAAAACGCGATGTCTCAACAGGCGAACACGCCTTTCTTCTGCAACTAGCAGGATAAGAAAAAGACGCCAGGCTCCTTGTGCTGCTGCTGTGCAGATCAGCACCCCGGAGTCCAGGAGCCAGCTTCTGAGGAAGCTGGAGCATCCCAGCCCAGATGGGACCTCACCATCGGATGGATGGAAGAGCAGCAACTGCTTGCAAACTGCTCATATTATTCACTGCATGCATAATGCAGGGCAGTTGCCAAGGTAAGCGCTATGCTCCAGCCTCTCCGGAATGGGACTTGCACCGCAAGGAGCACATCCCTACTCCGGGGACTTCTATAAGAAAAAGACCGAAGTGCCTGAAAGTAGAGGGTTAACGGGCGCTGATTCAAGGAGGTCTTTCTAATAGCTAGGGGAGACAGCTGGCTCTTTCCAGGAGTCATTTGATGGAGTCGGTCTCTGTTGTGGAAAAGGAAGCAGTGCCTTAAAAGCGCTGCAAACACCACCGGCTCTTTAGCTTCACTTCATCTTGGTTTTAAATTATCCTAGGATGTTTCCTTTGATTGTTTTTCTGGTTTGTACAAACTTTTTTTTTTTTTTTCCTAATTGTATGAGACAGCAACACACAAATGTGGCTAAATTTTGAGGGACTTCTCAGACTTTGCAACTCCACGGTCTAAACTCACGGTTTTACAGAAATGCAAGCAGGCAGTTTTTTTCTGTGAGTGAGTCCTGATTACTGACTGTGAATAAGGCCAAAAAAAAAAAAAAAAATCACCCCAGACGTTTTGCATTTTTTCCTTGCGATCTTTGTGCCTTTCTTGCTACTGAAATACTGGTGGTTTTGCAGAGCAGAGTTCACCTGCATTCCAAGAGCTGGTTTGGTGACCACTAAAATTGTACCTAGGGTTGTTTTGGGTGAGGAGTGCACAGGCTGCAGCACTTGCACGTAGACAGGTTGGGCCGCGGGGTAGGGGCTTATGCATGGACATGCTTGCGTACGTGAGGTAGATGCAGTCGTTTACAGAAGGCTGTAAGAAAGAAACAGATGCTTAGTCTGGAGCACAATAAGCTCCCCTCAGTCGGTCTCAGACGCAGATTTGAAGTTGAGAGAGGGAGAACTTTTTCTCTGGGCTTTACTGTTGCTAGGCGACATCGAGGAGCATGTGACTGGCAGAGCAGGCTGAGTGCCGCTCCTCCGGTACTAATCTGACTGCTGGGGATGGAGTAGCCGTGTGCCCAAGTCCTCTCCCCGGCCTGCGACTGCAGCCCCTCTTCCTGCCTTCCCCTTCTTCACGCTGTTTAATTGCCTTGCATTGAAAATCAAGCCTGTCTTGTTGGAGCAAGAGTGGCCGAAGTGCATTTCCTCCACCCCGTGTATTGACCTACAGTCCTGCTGGTTCTGTGTGTGTCTGTGTATTACGTGTGTGTTCAAATTGTTAATCTGCTTTCTTTGCTCAACTCTTAGTTTAAGCTCCTTAGACAGAATCAACTAAGTAATTATACAGCAACTGCTGCTGCTAGCAGCTCCCACTTATGAGCAGGGAAATAAGAGATAGCTAATGTGCAGCAGGAGACCTGCAAAAACTCCAGCCAAGGAGGTCACACTGGGCAGAATTAATCCTATGCACTATTATTTTACATTGGATAGAATGGAAGCTGCAGTGCAGATCAAAAATTTATTTTTTTTGTTCTACAGCTGCTGGTGATTGTCCAGAATGTACCTGATAAATTACATGACAGAATAAGCGGAGAGAGGCTTTGAACTAGTATCCATAGGTAGTGGAAACACAGAAGTTTTTTTACTTTTATGGTGTTCCTCCCACTCTTTCTCCCATTCTCCCCTCCCCCCTGCCTCCACAGTAGAATAACTGTGGAAATCAAGCAGTATAATTTTGGTGATGGGTGACTGATACTAGCAAAATACCTGGATAGCAATTTTACCTGCATTGTGATTATGATAGTGAAATATTTGGTAACCTTAAGTTCCAGTTCCTTGAATGCTGACATCATGTCAGACACTTATTTTAAAAAGAAAATTTGGAGAACCATGAAAGCAATCCCAAGCCTTAGAAGGAAAATGGTGAAAATCTATTATCTTGCCTAATCCTCAGTATTTTCAAAGGTGCTTCACTGATTTTTTGGAGATTTTTGTTGGCAATATCTGAGTGTTCCCAATATAAGATGGATGTTTCAAGAAGTATTTCACCTAAGCACTTGCTCAAATGATAGTACTCTTCCTTGATTTACCTAGTTCTAGTTTTACTGGGAGTAAACATAGTGCTCATAAACGGAATAAAAATGCTGTGTTTTGTAATTGCCAGCAGTACAGGGCCTGTTTCTCCAGCCTTTACTCTATAGGTCTTGTTGACTGTGGGGTAATTGTTGTCAGAAAAAAGTGTAACTGGAATCTAAAAAACTAGTTAAATGAAGGTAGTGTCAAGCAGAAGCATCATAGGACTATTGCTCGTGTTTGTTTTGAGGAGTATCAAAGTGCTTCACACTCAGTCATAAACTAGAGACAATGGATGGATGTTAGTGCACCAAATTTGATTTGTATCCTAAATCTCTGCAATGATAAATCATCAGCTTGATACATCCCAGGCAAATATGACTATGACTTCAATTTGTTACCTTTATGAGGTCTCTATTAGTCTGAGAACGAAGGCTATTCTAAGAATGAATGCATATGGTGTGATAAGATATGTCAAAAATCACAGTGAACATTTGCATGAAGTGTGGTAGGCCATCAAGAAATAGGTAGGGTAAGACCAGGTAGAGAAGAGGTACAGCAGTTCTTTCCAGAAGTCATGGAGAAACATGCTTTTCCATCAGGCATTGTAACAGTTCAATCTCCAAATTAATAATTCAGTGTTTTTTAGACATTGTCTTCACTCAAAACTATTTAATTTGTCTGTAGTATGATGTACGGTGACATTGCTACAGGCGACAGGCCAGAGTCACTATTCACTCTTCCTTGTACAGAACTGTGCACTTTTAAATGATAGAGAAGCCTGGCTGTAGGATTCCACCCCTGCCAAGACCTAGTGTTGGAAGACTTGAGTGACTGGGGACTGAGGATTTGGAAGTAACGAGAAGGGAAAAAGGATGCCAAGAAATATGTATATACTGATTCAGTCCTGACATACCATTTACTGGGTTTTATGCATGACCTTTGGGCTTCAGTGTTCATAATCCTGCACTGGCACAATTTTGTTGGTTTCTCTTGGAGAAGTACTCACACAAAATCAAGAGCAAAAATTGCACTGAGTGTCCATCTACCTGGCTTCTAAACGGGTTTACTTCTTTAGGCCTGACAATTCAGAAGTACCTGTCAGTGAAACATGTTATAGTCTTCTCACATTTTAACGAGTTTTTCTGTGCACTAACAGGGGTTTGGGGTTTTTTCTTTGTTCTTTTTAATGAATAGCCCACTTCTAGTACATACCTTGAATTTTCTTAATAATTCACTCTTTTTCTGTATTCTGTTCAGTAAAGCATATCAGGTATTTGCAAAGTAATCAGCTAAAGCAAAGAATGGGTCAAACCCCAGAATTTTAGTTAAAAATTGAAAGCAGTAATTGGATGACACCTGGTTAGATTTAGGTTCCGTGCCAAATGCTAGAATTACAGTAAATAATTAAGCTACAGGAGTGAAGACAAACAGAGACAGAACATCCAAGGAGATTTCAACTAAGATAAATGTGTGATGTGTGTGATGCTTCTATTTCCCTGTAAGACAACCCAAAACCTTCTTTCATATATTGAGCTGATTGGAAATTTGAGCAATGAAATCCTACTTTAATCCAGATTTACTTGCCATGTGTTTTGCAGGAAATAGCAAAGATTCATTTGGGGGAAAGGTAGACTGCAATTTCATTACAGCCTTTTAATTCTTTTCCTTTTGGGCTTCCTGGATTGACTTGGAATCAGTTGTACTGTTTGGAGCCTTTCCCCTCCATACGCCTTCTCGCACTCTTAACTTCTCGTTCTTTAACACTGACCCTGGAGATTCTTCCGGCAAGAATTGTTTTTTCAAATCTGAATACTCTTCTTTTTAACTGAGCAGTAAGCAGGCACGTTGTAGGCGTAGTTTATTTTATCTATGTATATTGGATCCATTCGGTCTTCTACAATACTTATTTTTAGATCTGAGGGGTCGTGATAACTTTTCAGACAGACAAATGTGTAACTTGAATCACACTGTACTATCACTTTTTTAAGCAGGAGTTGTGTCTCCTCTTCCAGAGCTCTACTTAAAACATACTTAAACCATTTAGTACTTTGGATGTTTCAAAGGAAGTTACACTTTCTAGAGGTTGTCATTGTTGAAAAACATTAAATGTTCCTTCTAATTAAGGATCTACAGGTTGACACCTATTTAAAGAGAAGTGGATGTTTTTATTCCACTGTGACTGATTAGTGATGATAATCATAATTTGTCAGTTTCTTTTTAATAGCTTACACTGAATGTGGCAGATAAAAGTCAGAGCTGCTTTCAAAATTTTTTAAAACTAAAGTGCTTCTTTGTATAACTTGATAATAATACACAATTCTTAAAAATACCTTGAGCTATTTCTAGGTGAAAGAGTAACAAGGCTTCTTCTGAGTCAACCCAGTGCAATTCCTTTAATTTCAAAGAAATTACCCTGAGTTGTACTGATCTAAGACAGAAAATACGATTCAGTGAAGAGTAAACATCTCTTTAAATAGCTTTTTATTGTTTGAGATTCATTTTGAAGTCCATTTTGTTATGAGAATGTTAATTTTTTAAACAGCTTTTTGCTCTCTCGACTCAGTACACTTGTAGAACAGTTTTAAAAAATGAAGTTTAGTGAGTAAGCATAGAACCGTTAAATGAAAAGGGTAGCCATTAGCGTATTCCTTAAGCTTTTACTGTTGGTTTCAAGGGTTTTAATGTTTTCTTTGTTTTGCAATGCTTAAAGTGGATTAGAGATCTAAGGATCACTGTTAAAAGTTTTGTTTTGGATTAATGAAACGACATATAAAAGTTGACTGGAATGGTTCTACTTCTATGACCTGTTCTATTTTATACTTTTAACATGAATAAGTTGCCTTTGTTTTACAATCAAGAAGTCAGATCTTCAGCAAAAGGGCACTGTTTACAGCAGCAGTGTGTCTGCCCAATTATTTTCCTGCCCAGGCAGGTCATGATACTACACCCTGCTGAGTCTCGTCAGAGAACGGGGGGCCGTTCCAATTGGGACTCCCTTTAACGGGGACTGCAGGGTCGTGCTTTTGTGGAGCAAGAAGGCCGGGGGTTTAGTTGTGTTCTGTGGT
Organism: Mohoua ochrocephala; assembly: GCA_013398855.1. Lineage (NCBI taxonomy): Eukaryota > Metazoa > Chordata > Aves > Passeriformes > Acanthizidae > Mohoua > Mohoua ochrocephala. The sequence goes on along the minus strand of VZTA01008693.1, from coordinate 84,269 downwards.
GTCTCTTAAAAAAACCCAGAAGGCATAGTCCACAAGATATCCCAGGAACTGATACATTCACTGATGTGTTTAGAACTTAGGTAATGTTTTTTATCTTCAGAAACCGTGGTGCACATTATCAACTCATATAAATATACCATAGAAAGTTCAGTTTACTTTGAGGAAGTATAAGGTCTGCAGAACTGAAATACAGACACGTATCAATAACCCTTCCCAGATTTATCCCAGAGAAGGACATCTACCATGTAAAGTTCATATCATTCAATACCCATTTTGATCTGATCAAGCCCTTGTCACACCTTGTCATCTAAGGGTACAGTTTCATGAGAAGTGATGAGCCATGTGAACAGTTAATTCACTGCTCCTGGAAGCAGGATGTCCCCACTCATCTCCTCTCTTTTCCAGTGTCCCATGCCCGTGTTGCTGACAACCTTGAGTTGTTTTCTTTGTGCTCATTGGACCTTCTCTGACCTTTTCTCACTTAGAAACCTACGGGAAAAATAAACCAGGCCTATGGAATAATGGCTAAGTGATTTTGGGCAGCATGCAGAAGGGCCTGGTGGTTACTGGAGTTTGGAAAAGAAAGGGAACCTTGGCATCAAGTACAAGGAGAGGTGTTTGAAGGAGGGTGAGAAAGACACGCTCTGTTTTCCTGTGATACGTCAGGGCTGGCCATGCAACCACTGTCTGATGCTGCTGCTAAAAACCTTACCATGCTGGTATCAAGAGTAGTCCTATGAGGGCTAGAGTGAACAAGTGTTAGCGCTGCTGGAAACCCTTCTGTAAAGGTGTCTTGTGTAAGCAGATGGATTGACTTGAGTGAGGCTGCTCACATGTTCACTTTTGAGCAGGGTTTTAGGGCTGTTCTCAACCTGCAATGTAATAAGTGAATTGGATGATAACCAAGCACATGGAATGTTGCTGCAGTTCTTGTTGGCCTTCTAGCTGTGTTAATAAAAATTACTTTTACTACTGCAAGGTCTAATACTTTAAAAAACCATTTCGTGTGTAACAAACTCCAGTTTGTCTGAAATGAGTGACAAAGTCTGTGGTGTCTTCCATAAAAATATTTGAGCTGTGTTTGTTAGCTCTGCAGTTATTAATTTTCTGTATGAAGTCAGCCGCAGAATGCACTTTAAAGCCTCACTGAAAACGAGTGCGAAACTTTTTAATTCTTGGCCTATGCAACTTTTTCTAATAGGAGTTAAGAATTCTCAGAGACTTAGATCCTGAAAGGCAGTAGAGGAAGGGAGAGCCCCAAATGATCACCCTGTTAAAGGAAAAATCTTGTCTTTAAGCAGCCTGTGTGGAGATACTGACTCTCTGGACAGCAATATAAGAGGTGTAGTTGCAATCTTCTCCTAGCAGACATTGTGAAAGACTGATGGAAAAGTATTGCTATGAGGAAGGGATTACAAGTTAAAGGTTGCAGGCCTGTAGGCAAATGCCTGCAGTCCTCTGAGCAATGTTATTTGTATGTTGTATGTTACCATTGGTTTGGGGGGGAGACAGTGTGTGCCTTCCCTGTAGTTTTTTGTGCTTGCTTCAGGATGTAAGGATATAGTGTGCAGTACGTGTATGCTTTTGTGTTTCCAAGGATGTAACAACTGTAGGGCTTATGCAGCTATACAAGCGAGAGAAGTTCTTCCTTGCTGTTAGACCTCTGTGTCTGGCATGCTGCTTAGAGTAGCTAGCTAATTAAAGAATTACTTAAAATATTATGCCCAGCACCCACCAATGAAGGGAAGTCACAGCAGAATCAGGCATCCTTAAAAAGTCAAAGTGGGTGAGTAAATCTGAGAGTTATAGAGTTTGGATGCTTAGGGAAAATAAAAGTAAAATGCTTCCATTGGGGTTGACAGGAAGAGTAATGTGTCAGGAGAAGATGGTATTTCTTGTATTTTTCTTCTTCTGATGAATTCAAGGATTGTCTTTTTAATATGGCACACTTATTAGTATTACTATTGCATAAAAGGATTTTAAAAATTATTTTTTAAACCAAAAACTATAAAGAAAATATGCTACACTTAGAAATGAAACAGCCAAAGGATGATTTAATTCTTATTGTTCATTTTCAAGTCCTTTAGGATAAAACTACATGTTGTGTGAGCACATCGGACTACGTTGTTGCTTCAGATCAGGTGATCCTGGCAGGGGCTTTGGAACGAGATGATCTTTAAGGTCCCTTCCAACCCAAACCATTCCATGATTCTATGATCCTTCATTTACTCAGGCCTACCTTGACATATGGAATTTCCTTTTTGGGAAGCTTGATGAGGAATGACCATCCATTAGCTGCTAACTGAAACAGAGTGACTACTGAATAAGGGAGAAATGTGATGTGTCAATGCATCCAAAGGAATATATGTAGTTCCCAGTGTCATGGGCATTAGAATGCCTGGCTAGGCACACTAGATGCTTGTAGCATGTGGTCTATCTGTTCTGTACTGACACGTCAGTTCTGCTTTTCTGACAATGTTCCCACAGGTTTAGTTTGCAGTGAGTAACTTGCAATTTTTGAAATTTGTGCAAAATGACTAGTGGCCTGTGGAGCTTTGGGTGGGTATGGGTTCTGTGGTGGGAAGACGGAAATAGCTTTCATTTTTTGCGCTTACCGTGTTTATTATCTGTAAGGGAAAGTGGTTTATTTTTTGCATGACAGGTTTCGTTTTTCATTTAACAACTTGTAATATAAAATTATGGTAAGGTTTATAATTCAGCAAAATGTTATATGTTGCATAGCCATTTTCATTCTAGCAATGATACAGAAAAGAAATACAAAAAATGACACAATTTCACTGTCACGAACTTGCAGGAAGGCTCTTACTGAGGCCAGTTCCTAGTGCTACAATGACTCACCAG
>VZTA01008693.1:52467-81370 GCA_013398855.1 Mohoua ochrocephala | reverse complement strand
AGAATTGAATGCAGGTCATCATCTCAGCATGGGGTCTAATTTGGAGAAAAAACAGCACATTGGTTGGAAAATTTATTTTAAAAACTGTACAGCTCTCAAAACGAGAAAAGCTCCCTGAGAGGGTTGTTTTATCATCTGCTACTGCATCTGTCTGACTTTCTCAGTGATATAAATGCTGTACCTGTTCTCTAAGTTGTTGAAGCACTTTTTTTTTTTTTTTTTCACTTTCCACACACTGTGTAGTTGTAATACTTCCTAGTCTTGAAGATTTTCCTCTTTTGCTCGTATTCCCCCCTACCTTCTGTTACCCAATTGCTATTCTACAGCAGCCTTGGGGCCATTAGCAAGGTTCATTCTTATGAAAATGCTTGGGATGCTTCCTTCTGTGAGTAACTAAGGGTGTCTTTATTTCAACTGTGTTTGCCTGTTCTTCTTCCTCTTTATGTCATATGGTCAATTAGAACAGATTTTTGCATACTTAATGTGCCATTCATGAAAAAGAAGCTACTGAGATTTAGGAGAGCTGTGGTATGTATGCTTCCCTAGAGAGCCACAGTGCTTGCCTCTCTTCCCCAGCTAACACAATCACATTTGATTTATGTGGATTAAGACACTTAATGTCAAGACAACTGGTTGGGGTAATCCAGTTTAAGGCAGAACATGTTCTTTACATGTAATGCCTGAAACACATTTTTATATTGAGAAGGCTAATCTTTCAGCAGCACTGCAAGTACTGGTTCTCTTGAATTTGGCCTTACAGATAATAATTTTACTAAAATCTCTAAGGAGTACAAATAGTATTTTTTAGTGTCCTCCTGGAAAATACTTTATATACAGTTTAGATTAAAGAAAGTGTCCAAGAAAAATTAATGGCTGACCCTCAGTTATCATTGAAGCACAAGAAATTTGTCAGTGACTTAAATGAAAGAAGGAACCTGGTCTGTTCAATATAAAGAATATTTATTTTATCATAGAAAGGAGTATCACCTCCTGTCTATTAGAATTACCCCTTGCTTAAAAGGATTATTTCTTATTCCTGCCTTGTTATAGGACTAAAAAGATAGTAAAAGTTTATTTGTTGCTTTAAAAAAGTTGGTGAGTTGAAGCAAGATTATAAAGGACCTTAATTTTTATTATTTTGTTTGTAGTCCTGTATGATGGAAAAGATACATAGTATGGATATGTACTGTTTATGAGCATGTATTATTTATAAACTGTCATGGTTTTAAATTTAGGAGGTTGGGTTTTTTTACATTTAGGATCAGTGTGAATAATTTTAAAAGATTGAATATCTTTTTTTTTTTTTACTGTTCCCAGAATAATTGGTTTGAAAGTGGTAATGCAGAAACCATTATTATTTTGTTCTGAATACCAGAGCTTTAAGAAAAAAATTAAAACTGAGATATTTTTTGTTTTTTCCTAGGGGGTCCATATGTGGTATATCAAAAAATTAGGAGCTTGTTCTCTTTATTATTGGTTCAGGCTTATACTTGAAAAAAAAATTGAATAGATTTGTTAAGAACTAATTAATAAACCATTTCTATTTTTAACAGGCTGTTTGCATTTGCTGCTTTTTCAATTAATAAAGCTGAAGTAAGGTAGAGAGGATGAGGATTATGAATATCTTTAATGTTGCTAGGAAGCATTTACAGTGTCATTCCTTTGAACTTGTTGTCTGCAGGAGACTTGAACCATTTTTTCTTTGCAGGAAAGCTTTCCTGCTTACTTTCAGTAGATTAAAATCCTGAATTTCTTTAATTCTTGGATTTATGTTGAGGCATTAGCAGAAATTAATCTATAGTCCTTTTATAACTGTATTAACTGAAAACAAATAGTTTAACATTGAATACAATGATTTTACGTACTTTTATCAAAGCTTTTGCATGCAAGCATTATTAAAATGATATTTGATGCTTTAGTTTTAACAGTTGCTTTAGTTGACAAATATTTGTATGTGCAAGAACATGCAGACACAAAGCACAGAATATAATGTAGATTTTGCTGGGGTTTTTTCCTGCTTGGCAAGTAAGGGCAAACCATAAAAATCTGCTGATGCTGCAGAGAAACACGGTATTTCTAAGTCCATAATGAAAGACAATAGTTTCACTTTTGGTCTTGAATTTTAAAGTGCTTTTAAAAAAAAAATCAGTGAGTAAAAATTTCAAATGTAGGTATTGGATCTTACCTGTCAGAGTAGAACCCACTTATTACAGCTTCTGATACCTGTCATTCTGCTGAACACAGAATGTGGCTTACTCAAGAATAAGTCCAGCTAGTACTGGTGAAGAACCAGATCTGTTGCTTCGAGTTCAGTCCTTTGTCATTTCCACCACTGCCCGCTGCCTCCCACCCCCAAATAATCTGACATGTGCCTTGTTTCTTGTACTGTCTAATAAACATAACAGCAAAACAGAGTGTGCCTCTCGTGTATTGTGACTTTGAGTGCTAACAGATTAAAAATAGAATGTGAATATGTGTTGGTGAAGGGAAGAACAGGGCCATTTGGCCTCTTGACTTGGGGGCACCCCTGGGAGTTCAGGAGCCTGTCGTCTTTATGCTGCAAACTACCCAGGGCACGGCCCTTTTTGTTACATGATTGTACAGTGCAAGGCACAAGGAGTTCTTGATCAGCTGCTGAGTCTGTAGATGCTATTTTACTAATCATAATCTTGTTATATGTAATTGGATGATAGTTCAGTAAAAGAAATACTACACTTCCCTCTTGGCAATGCATTGCTGTCTCTCTGGCACTTCAGCTCTTCTGCTTCAGATTGTCTCTTGACTAGTCCTCTGTTTGCCTGTCAATCTGTCTACAAAGATCTTGCAGTCATGTGAAGTGGGTGCAGATGCACATTTGTACTGTCTTTTTGTTGATATTGTCAGTAAAAATTCTTTCTTTAATCTAATTTAGAGTCTCAAAGGTACAAAAGGATGTTTCGTATTGCAAGGGCTTGAAAACTGCAGTTAAATCTTTTACTGCTTTGTGTAATACCTTTAAATGTTTGTGTGGTCTGTGTTGTTTTTTTAAAAAATCTGAATAGTTTGTACTAAATATAATGAAGTTCAAAGTGTGTAGAAAGACTGAAGGTTAAATATCATCTCAAGGTAGATGAAAGTTAGCATAATTTCATCAGACTCTATTTTTCTTATATATTAAGTAATATTTGTTCATTCTCCTGTTATAATTGCTATCTAAATACTGCTTTTCAGTGTCATAGGGTATTACTTGAAAATAAGCTAAGGGTTTTCCTAAATTTTGGATTTCACTTCTTTCTACATTAGTGAGGGGGAACAGAGATGGAATTTCCAGAGGTTCAGCCTTCCCTCCTTGAGCATTCCAAAACCTCAGGCTGTTTGACACGTAATTAAGCTAGGCAAAAATCTGACAGGCGATTCTCCAGGATTCTTTTACCTGCAAGGCCCCTAGAATGGAATGCTCTGTTTGGGGACCAAATGGGAAAGAAAGTACCCTTTTTTGGAAGGCAGGGAGAAAAGAGAGCTTATCACTTATTTTTCTATTTTTAAATTTTATGTGGAAGAGGTTTGTAATGCACGGTCTGTTTGCATTTACTTGTTGAAAACCTGGAGATGTATTGCAAGTGGAACTGTTCAGTTGAAAAAATATTGCCTTGAAGAACATTACTCTTTTAAATGCAAATAAATCTGTTGAGGGAGTTGATTCCTGAAGTGTAAAGTAATTGCAGCAGTATAAGTTTGATTTTTGAGTGGACAGTTTGAGAGTGGGGCAATCTACCCAGGGCTTAATACATTCCTCATTACTCTAAATTCTTCATTCATTAACTGCTAAAGAAGTGTTAGCAGTTCTCAAAGACATTGTGAGTACAAGGAAGGAAAAACGAATTTTGGCCTATTCTGTATAGTCAGAATGAACAGTCACGGCCCTTAATCTGTGGATGATGAATGTAATTCAGAAGATTTGTGGTCAGAGTTAAATGTGTGAGGGACTTCAAAGTTAAATGAGCAGGTAGAAAATGTGTGAAAAGAATACAAAAGACTAGAACCATTCAGGGAGGAACTGCAAGGAGTGAAGAGTAATGTAGAGGGGCGGAGAATAAGGCTGGTTTGGTTCTATTATAAGCCAAACATAACATTCTGCTTTTAATAGAAAAGGATTGAATTTTAGCTTTAGTTCTGAAACTGAATGTTCCTACACAAACCTTGGGACAAGTGAGTCCCAGTGGAGGTTGAGGGTGCAGTGGACTGCCTTCCTGTTGAAGACTGTGGCCCTATGGGTTAAAGCACTGTGCTGTGAAATGCGTGATGCTATTGACTTCTCTCTTCTCCTGGAATTCCCTGTGACTGAATGTGACATTGAGTAACATTCATTAGTGGTGTGAAGGTTGACAACCATCCTCTAGTGGCAGTGGGGTTTGTCTTTGGCAGTGGTTTACCATAGGGTACTTCATTCATATGCAGGCAACAACTGTTGCAGAAAATAAGGTGAATAGTAGTAGGAGATGCACTTATTTTGAATAAATTAAAAGTGAAAAAAGGTATTTTGTTTAGCTAGTAATTTGCTCAATCTTTGCTCTGATAAAATCCCTACTGTGTTGTTCTGTTCCAGTGGAAAATGACTACCTGACATAATCTTTCTGCGAGTAGCTTTCCCAGAGCTAGTAATGTAAGCCTTCTTGTTTTACCTGGGCAAATTCTGAATCTTAAACATCCACTGAGAGTCTCTTACAAGAGAATCCCAGACAGAGAGAACAATATAAAGTCCAGTGACAAAGTTAGCATGAAGCCCCATGATAGTAAATATAACAAGAAGTTTAGAAATAGCACTTTGGTCTACATTTTTCCAGTGATGCTGCTGATCTTGGCTTTGCAATCAGTATTAGACTGGTTTATATCAAAGACGATATCATATATTTGTTATTTCTTTGGTGTTTCCCTGAATATCAAGCAGTTGGAATAGATTTTTACCTTTCAAAATTATTTTTGTTAATGCCCAGAAATTCTTCTTTTTTTTATATATATATATGTTCTGGTGTGATTCCTAAGGTCTGCCATGCATTTTTGTAGCCCATATTTTAGTAGTGCTTTAATCACAGTCAGGAGACTTAAACTGAGTGATAGTAATAGTAGAGCAACACCAAAAATTCAATCATTTCTGAACCCCAAACTTTCAAAAGTCACCCAGATTCTGTTCTATTAACAAATTTTAAGCATGAAGTTAAGCCTAATTACTTTATTGCCTGTTTTTAAATGCAGTGGTTATTTCCTTCAGGAGTCTTGCTAATAGGATTCTGTTTACCTGAAAAAGGTGTCTGGTTTTATCAGTATTTGTCAGAGTAAATCTGAATTTCTACGGAAATTAGTTCATTAGTATTAATTTTTTGTAATAACTGACTGATTAATGAGCTGCCCTCCCATTTAAAAAACCCCACAAAAATTTATTGAAAGGAAAACCTTCCATAAAATTACTAATGAGTAATTCTTCAGTGAATTGAGGCTTCGAATAACGTCAATAAACAGACATATACCCCTTGTTTTCTGACAGTCCCTGCTCTTGCTGAAACCCAGGTGCTGCAGGCTCACATTGCATAGAATATACCGAATCTGGTTATTGCTGACATGGTTATTTTTCTTTCATTCTGAATATTTCTCCTGGGTATTTGTAGCAGTAACTTAGTAATCATGCATTTTTCCCCTGATTACTTTCTCCTTTATCAAAGTTAGAATTGTTTTTGCTCACAGATGAAACACAAGCTTCTTAGAACCTTTGTGAGAAGTGCCCTTGACACTGCAGATCACTTTTACTTCTTTCACATTACTGATTTTCAAAGTTTGTTTTTTTAATGAATTTACATAATTATCAGCTAGGTCATTTTCTTTGTTCTAAAGATAATGTAAAACAGTGATAATTGAAGTATTTGTCTTTCATAATATTTGTAGGTGCTTCAGAGCTCTTTGCCTTCAGTTGTTATTAAGCACAGCAGGTAACATTGTAAAGCTTAATGCCGTAATTGAATGAATTATAACAGCTCTGCTGAAGAATTGTATAAATGGACATTGATACGGTGCTTGCTGTATGCAGGTGTGAGCATCTTAAATTATAATTCTGGAAAGTACTATAGAGTGTAGCAGAACTGTGTGACTTGCAGGTTTTCTGTTAACATTCAGTTACCATTTCTGATACTGTACAAAGACTGCTGTGTTTGTACTGCTTTTAAAAAAGTTAATCAGCGTTATCGCCTCATTTTAATCGCTATAAGGGTATGTTTAACTATAAGAGCTTAATACAAGATATCCAAAATAAATTGTTGTACATAGTGCTTGACATTTTTTTAGTTAGTTATTATTTAGAAATAATATACAATTGCTCATATTGCCTGTTCATAAGCATGTTTCATTAAAAATCCTAATCATGTGGATGCAGATATAATTCTATATTGTAACTTCTTTTTTAAAGTAGGTGACTATGAATATTTTTGAATAGCAATGATATACTAAATACACAAGAAGATTCAGTGTTTGTTTTGCATACTAATTGCAATTGATAAATGGTGGGTTATATGTTGTATTTTTAGAGCTTTAACTGCTAATCTCATATGAAAATGTTGCTTTGTAGGGCAAAATTCAGGGAGAGGGCCTGGGATTCCAGAGTGAACTTGTACATTCCTTCAGGGCATTTTTGCAAGGGAGGTTGTTGTGTTTTAAAGGTAGTTGATAAGAGACCTGCACCACCAACCCCAGACCTGCACCACCAACCACCATCATGCATTAGTCTATAGAAGGTATTTGGGTGAACACACTCCTGTACCACTCCGTACCACCATTTATCCAAGTGAAATTTTTGACCATTTGCAGGATACATTATAAATCAGGGTGTCACTACCAGACAATCAGATTTGAACATTCCTTGCATAAAGTAGCTTGCCTATATCCCTGAGGAATACATCACTTAACTGTGTTTATGTGACAGTGTTGATATGCCTGGTTTTACATGAAAGTTAGGTAGCGTGTTATTTATGTCATCATGGATTCACGAAGTAGGTGGTTGTGCTTTATGTATACTGAGGTTATCTTCTCTGGACAAATCACTCAGAATAATTGAAAGATGTAATTTTATCATATGGTTATTAATTAAATCAAGAAACAGGATTTTTTTCCTTCAGAGTTGGACTTTGCTACTACCTCAGGTTTTTTCAGTGTTCCCCTCTCTGAGGTGCTGACAACAGATTAACATGAAACAGAGCTCTGTTGAGCCTAATTATGTTGTAGCTCATTGTTTTGAGGATCTATAAAACTGTTCACTCCCTTTTTATGAGGCTGTAGTCACAACGAAAGGCCATAAACAGTGCCTTTTCTCTTTCCTATGGACTGGAGATTTCATTAGTTGACTCTAATAAAGGCCTGATCCAGCTGCATTTACACCTGGGAATGAATGCTTCTTTATCAGGTCTTAATCCTTAGTAGATCAAGCAGGAGAGAATGACAGCAGGATAGCTTTTGATCAGCCATAAATGTCTGAAAGCTTAATTTCTTTTAAAATTATTTGCTATTCAAATCTTGACTCAAGACATGCTTTCCTGTACTTCAGAGGAAATATTTTAAGTATGAGGGCATTATTAAAAACCAAAACAAACCTGAGATCTTTCTATACTTTCAAGCAGTTACCACTGAAACAAGATTTCCACATCAGCTAAGGGGATTATTATTGTATGTTTTTAAATCCTCAGAGACTTTGGAGATCACTAATGTTTAGCATGTTAAGCCCCTAGAAATAATGTGGAAAGTTGACGCCCTACCTTTATTTAAAGTCTATATTGCTTGGGAATTTAAAATTGATACATTCCTGCTAAATAGGTTTCTGAAGTGTATGTACTCCAGACTTGTTTGGGTTATTTTTCCTTTTTTATAACTCTTTTTGTTTTGTTTGTATAATATACAAATACTACAATTATTGGAGTTTTCTAGCAATTTAGTTGGAAATGTCCTGTAATATCTGAAGATGGTTCTTTGCTTTTTTAAAAAATTTGTTTGACTGGGTATATAGAGCTCTTTTTTTATATATCTACTTTTTAATATTTTTTGTATTATCTTTTGTATTATTTTTTGTATTATCATTTTCTCTCCATGCTGCAAGGTGATGGATAAACTGGAGTTGTTGATGAATTCCACTGTCTGTCCTCATGTGCTTGCACTGCTCAGCTGCTTGTTCCTCTGTTTTTCCCCAGGATGTGAGCGGGGGCAGTTTCGCTGTGGCAATGGCCGCTGTATTCCTGCAGAGTGGAGGTGCGACGGGGCGAGAGACTGCTCAGATGACACAGATGAAGCTGGCTGCCGTGAGTGAAACAAATACAGAGCAGCTCCTTTGTAATACAGGAAAATAGGAGATTCCAATGTGCTCAGCTGTACCTATGGTACAAGAATGAAAATTGAATTGGGAGAAAACTACTGGTTGTCATGAGATACCGCAGAATCTATATGAGCCATATTCCATGAGCTCATTTGCTTTGGTAGATGGAAAATCAAGTAGTGCTCAGCTTCTAACATGACTTTAACCTTTTCTTAAAAATCTGACTGTCCAATAATGCAGTTTCATGTTATGACTAATGTTCTAAGCAGATGTAGAAATGCATTGTATTCTATTACTGCAGTAATCCTGAATATTGAATGTATATACAGCTGCCACCAGCATCACTTGTGCTCCAAATCTTTGGATTTTTCAGACCCTGGACAACTAACTGTACCTACTGTGCCCAAAGTGGAGTCATGCTTAATTGTCTAGAGTTGATTGTGCTGTGTCAGCAGCTCGGGGACAACATTTTTGTTCATATGGACTGCAATATCCATGCACAAAGATTCTCTCAAGCTGAATGGAAAAGCTGTGAAAACGAAGTATTTCTCTCCACAGTCTGTTTTCAGGAACTTGCCTGTATTTTACTTTCTCAGTTCTAGTGTTCTTTGAGGTCTTGTGGGTTGGTGCAATTATCAGCCCACTTGCAGGTTAGGCCAATTTTTGCCCCTCAGCTGATAGGGAGCGAGAAAGTCTAATTTATATTCGTTCTTTTCACATCGTATTATTTCTTTGCTGCTTGACCCATGTAATAATTGGAGGCCATTGACATAGCTTGGCAGTCTGATTTGTTGCTTGGCACTTTAGTTATCTCCAAAAGTCTGGTCTAGTCCTGGGTGAAGAATGCCTTTAAACTGGCAAAACAAAATGGTGTTGTCCCATAGCAATAATGAAAATTAAGCTTCATTTTTTTGAATTAATTGTCCTTTAAAAACAATATGTTAATATGCTATAGGTAGTGGGGCACATCAGTGCCTAGCAAGATAGTTTTAAACTGTATAAAACTGGTCTGAGGTTAAAATCATGCTAAAATATTATTCTTTGGTTCTTGAAGCAGGACTTAAAAGAGTATGCATGAAGTACATGTCTGTAGTATGTGATCAGTTTTATCCCTCTAATTAGTTTACTATTGATGTCATTTTGTACTTTTCAACTCTAAATCTACAAATTGTTTTAATTTTCTCCCTCAATGCTTTGGTTGAATTGGTAGTTGTGCTTGCATATCATCCCATGAGCGCAAAGTGTTTCAAGTTAACGTTGTATTTCTGCAAAAACATAATCCTGAGAACAGAGATGGTCAAGACCGGGGTCCTGTTTACTGGACTGTGCTGTACTAGTGATTCTTCCAAGAGTCTTAACTACAGATGGAGTAAACTATGACACGGTTTCAGACATTTATTTTGATCTTTCTCTTTGATGGCTCCCTGTTGTTTATCTATTTGAGGAGTACAGAGTGGAGCTGGAACAACATTCAGATTGTTCTGATCTGACCCTCACTTTTGCCTCATGAATTCACAGGGAAAAATCGTGAGCTTGTTTTGGGAGACCATGTTCTTGCCAGGGATAAAGCAGCTCAGGTGGAGTGAGAGCAATTGAACAGACCCCTGTGAGACTAGGGAAGCTACTGTGTCTCTATACGTAAGTGAAAAAAAGGGCAGTTCAGAACCTGAAAATTTTTTGGGGTCTGCCTTCTAGAGGAACTTGTGTCTCCAGGAGAGGATATAAAGCTGAAGATTCTATGCAGGAGTTTACTAAGCTGAATTCTGCCTTTGAGCATCCTTTTGCTGGTCCGCTTCCCCTCTCTGGTCTGTCTTCTTTGCTCTGTTAAATGCTTCATGTGTTTCATGGAAGTTACAATTCACTGACACATGAACCTTAGACCTTCTTTTCCCTTAAGCAATTATTTTCTTTGAATGTGCTTTCCCAGATGTCTGTAAAATGACAATTTTTTTTCATTGCTTACACCAGCGCAACCTACCTGTGAGGGAAATCAGTTTCAGTGTCAGACTGATGGTGAATGTATTCCACAGTCATGGGTTTGTGATGATGAGGAGGACTGTGAAGATGGCTCAGATGAACATCAACAATGTCGTAAGTATTTTAACTTCCAGCGTTATACCAGCTTTTTGAAATAATGTAATTTACATAACAGCATATTGAGAACATACAGAAACAAGCCCTCTGTAAGTACTGAAGTCTCTCTAAAGTGTTTCTAGAAGTGAAATAATTTGAAGTCTGAAGTAGATAGAATACAGAAAATATGTCTAAAAAGATATCTCCAGGTCTCGAACTTTGAAAATTACTCATGTTTCCTTTAATTAAAAAGAGAAAAATATAAAGTGTATACTAGTTTTATACTTGATACAAAGTTTAGTAATTTCAAAAATGATGAAATTGACATAATACTATATCTGCTGTATTCATTGGCTAACAATTCACAGTGGCATCTCAGAGCCATATATAACAAAATTTAATTCTTTCTAGATAACTCTGAAATTTATTTATATAAAAAACAGGAGGAATTATCAATAATCAGCAAACACTGGTAAATATTCTTGTACCATTTTCAGCAATGGTATTTAGTAGCATTATCATTTAGAATTACCAGAGCTGTTCTTTCTCACATTCAGAAGGAGAAATACCTATGGTCTTGGTATATGGTGAGAGTCTAGTCCTTAATTATCATTTGGACAGCTTAAACTTAGAACATAATTCTGATTAGTATTTCACTTTAAGCATGCTAAACAGTGTATTATTAATGTTTGAATTGCTGTTTTCAAGTAAAGTGTTTGGTGTTCTCTGTACAGTTTAGATCAAGAAAATAATTTAACAGCCTAACTGCCACAGCCATAGGCTTTCCTCTTTTTTTAGTATTGATAGACAAATAAAATGTGTTACTCTGGCTTGGAATTTCATGACTAAGCATTTGAAGAGCTATAAGTACATGCCAAAGTGGTGAACAGTGAACTGAAATGATTACTGCACCAAATTGCATTCTCTGCATTATTGCATAAGACAAGAGAACAACTGTAGTGTTCTGAAGGATGGTTTTTCTGCCATTTCTAGTACTAAAAGTTACTTTAAGTGATAAGATTAATTTATTTTCATTTTGATTGTGCATATAATTTTTTGATAACTTCTTTAAACTGAACAGCTCTGGAGCTACTCACCAACCCCTGGGGAGGTTAAAGTATTCATGTTGGAAAGATTTTGCTCACAGACTTGGTTTTTGCTTTTGTATCTTGATTCCATCCTCATCTACTGAGGATGGAAAATTTTGAATGAAGTCAACTGCCTTTTGCTCCCATCTTCCTCTGAGAAGGTGTCAGCACAACTGCTGGTTATGTTTTAACTAAGGAATCTGTAAATACAAAATGCAAAATGAGCAACGGCTCTGAGTTTGACTTTTGAACTGGGTCACTGTAACATTGTTCACCATGTACTGGTTAATCATGAGTGTTAATATCTACACAGTGGCACTGTGTTGCTGCCATTTTTGAGTCATCTCCTGGTATTTGTCCTTGTTCTTCTAAAAGGACTTTTTATCTCAGTGTTTGGGAAAGCTAGAGATTTTCCTCCTTGAAACGTTAAAAGTTTTTCTTGGGAAAACTGGCTGACAGCTCTGGAAGTCATACATGCAGAAAGTTGTTTTACTTTGCTTTCTTGCTCTTGTTTTTCCTCATGACACTAGTATCCCAGTAGCTGATCTTATTTTGGGAACACTGCTGACAGAAGAAGGCGTAGAGAGCCCCTGTAGAGCAGCAGATGACAAGATGCCAATGTATAGACTGGGATGATGTTGAGATGCAACATGCATTTGAAAGAAACAAATGTGCAGGTGGCAGAGGGAAGGAAAAGTTAGGAGTAAGCTTGCCCTTCAGCCGTATCTTCACAGATTCCTCTTAGTTTGCCTAAGAACTGAAAGTGTAATTTAGCTGTAGTGGAATCAAAGTGGAATTGAACGGTGGAATTTACATGGTTGCTTTTTACTGACAGCTGTCAAGAGAAGAGACATAATCATTCTCGATCCTCTGTTAGTTATATGTGCAAACTATTCCTGACTGTTGAGGCCCTGGCAGTATTAGAAAGCGGTGCCTTACCTCCAAATCTGCTGTGTTTACATTGTGACATTCTGGTTGACTGAAGAGCTTACAGTTACTGACAGATTTTCACCCAGTAAATAAAATAACAGAGAAAACTTTAAATCAGTGAGAACTAGTAATTTAATGTTTTAGGCAGAATAATTATAGGGAGGTAATGTTTAACCTAGAGGTCAATTCTTCCCTGGAGGAAAGCAGTGACCTTGCAGGCTACAGGAGCCCTCAGAGCTGTGCTATCTACCATGTGCTTGTCAAGTGTTCTTTAATCCCCTTGAAGGCACCAAGATACAGGGGGAGAAAGTGTTATACTGATATTTATGAGAAAGATGAAGTAGTTAAAGAGGAAGGAAAATATTTTTCCTCATAAAAAGTCTTGGTTGATGGGAAAGACTGATTGTGTGCCTGTTTGTTGCAGCGGGAAGGACGTGCTCGAGCCAGCAGTTCACGTGTTCCAATGGACAGTGCATCCCAAGCGCGTACTGGTGCGATCGAGTGGAGGACTGCACCGATGGAACAGATGAGAGAGCCTGCCGTGAGTCTTAACTCCTACCACAAGATCTGGTTTCATCTCATCTCTCTGTGGCATTTTAATACATTTGTAAGATTAAAGGGCTTGTTGATAGACAGGATAACCACAATATGCTTTTTGTTGCAAGAGTTTCATTTCAGATTCTTCTGTGTATTAGAGCTGATGTTCCGATACAGATCTGTTATCACAGCGCTCAAGTGCAAACTATCACCACAGGATCAGGTCATATTGTTTCTCATTGTCTGAAAGATAATTAATATTGCCCTGTAAAAAATCAACCATGTTTAATTGGCTTATAGCTTTGGGACACTTGGAGCTGACTTTGCCAAATTTTTTCATATTCTTTTTGCATACTCCATATGAAATCAGTAGTAGTTATAGCCTGTACAGAAAAGCAAAATTTGACTCCAGGTGACTTATTTGAGGAGATTCGATCCTTTCAAAAGCATTTATATTCTAGACTGCAGCTTCCTGTGGAGATGATTTAGTCGTATTGTATTCAGACAAGTTGTTTATATTGTGCCAGAAAAATGCAGATGGACAAATAGTTTTTTTCACTCTAACTTCTCCAGAGCTGAGGCTGCCTGTCTGGTGACGGTCTCCCTTGATTCTGGTCTAGGTTGAATACTGATGGAAAGGACAGTTGGCCACAGAATAGAGGCCATGTTTTTCAGAAATGTTTTTGTCTGCTACCTACACAACAGCGTGTAACCGGCATGTCTGTTCATTGTTAGCCTTAAGGAAAAGCTTCACACATCCTGAGTGACATCTAACATATAAGCTGTTATTCCAGCTGTTAGAACATAGTGTGCCTTTGGGAAAAAGACATAATTGCAAACTTCACTTAGAACCAAACCCAGGGCAGGAGGTGAGGGAAGAGGCTGAGTTGGTAATGGATGGACAAAGAAACAAGAAATAAAATATTGTTAATGGCTGCCTTTAGGGGAAAAAAAGAGCATATGCTGTGTAAAGGAAGACTACATGGTGAGCTGGGAGAGGAGTCCTAAGGATGATACTGAAAGCTCTTTTTTCAAGCTAGAAGCTGCTGTGATGTTTGAAAATTAAAGTAGACATTTTATTTCATGTTTAACATTCTCAGCTAGGTAAATTAAAAAGGCAGTTAGGAAAGGGCCCTCTAGATTAATTAACAGTAGCACTCTACTGCTGTGGGGGCAACCAGTCATTGCTGCATCAGCAAACAGGCCCCATGACTGTTGTGAGGGCAGCATATTTAGCCCCAAGGAGAGGGACTGCCTCCTATCATTCAACAGCCTCTACTCTGGTTTATTAGAATAAGTGTTGACAGTCCCTCTAAGACAGAAGAATGACTGTGACTTGGAACCTTGAAAGTAGGTTGGACTAGTTTAAAGAGATGTGACAGTGCTGAAGACAGGAGGATCCAAGAACAACGTAATGACAAGACTCTTGAGGAAGGCTGGTTAATTTTATTGCCTTTTTGTCTTTGCAAGGCCTGGAACTTTCAACAGAAGCCATAAAATAAAATTTACAATTTGGTGTTTTTATGATTAACCGTAGAGTACAGATTAGTGTAGGTGATTTTTGTAGCAGATTCTAAGACTTGCTTTGAATGTTTGTTTTTCCCACGGTTTAGTGTACTTCCTTTTCCACATTGTCTGATATGAACAAATGTAAGAGCAATAGTACTATTTTGGTCTTTTCCTTTGTCACTAAGTTTCCCTTACTTAATTTGAACTAAAAGTTTTCATAAATAAAAATGAAACATCCATGAAAAACAAAAGAATAAAGCTATTTATAATTGATTCTGGTGTTTCACGGAGCATAACAAAATGCAAACTTAGGTCCCTTTACTTATGCCTTGTACTCACTCATCTTTCTGGAAACAGATTTAGATAGAAAAGAAGATAAAATTTTATTTCTGAATAAGTTACATTATTTAAGAAAAGAGTCAAATGCAAAATGTCACCAATATAAAGTAACTCTGCAATTAAACATGTAAAAAACCAGAACAAAGGAATTCAGAGCCTTAGTCCATTTTATTGCTAATGGGATTAACAGCAAGGGAAAACTACCCATGCAGAGGCTAAGATAAACATCAGAACAATGTTTCAGCTGCAGGTTTTACAATTAGTGCACTGAAGCCGTTCTGATTTCATAAAATTGTGGCTTTTAATTTTCTTTAAATACACATATTGGGCTGTTTTCTAGCTTTTTTTGAATAGTCAGCAGCTAGCAAATACTTTAAAACTTCAGAAACACAGAAGGAAATGGCAGACTATTTGGGGTAGCAAATGCTTTTTGGGAGTAGGCAGCCAATACTGGTGTAATTTTTCTGTGTTACATACTTTATTTCTTTCAGTTGAAGGTAGAATTCTCTCTCCTGCCTCAGCGTCACAGTTGAAAAATGAACATCCCAGCCATGTCCATTTTGCTTTGCTGTGACAGAATAACCTTTCTGGGTACTGCTCTGGTAGCTGAGTGCTGCACTGAGGCTGTGAGGGAGAAAGGGGCAGTACTTCAAAGACATGTTGTTTGAAGCTAGTGGGCTGAGTGTGGGCCAAGAGACACTGTATTTTTGATTCTAATTTTGATGCTGAGTTGCTGCCATAGGTCAAGTGCCTAACCTGTGAATTCCTGCCTCTTGTTTGCTATGCTAGATAGCTGTTGTGGTCAGGAAGTGGGCAGCCAGCTCTGGGATTAATTTGCAGAGACCAGGGTGAAAGTGAACAGAGATCAAGAACTGAAGAGATCATAAGGGACGTTGTCCAAGAAAGAAGAAAAAGACCATAGTCAGAGACTAATATTCTGGATGTTGGACAAATTATATGTAGCAGCTATAGGACAAGGGAGAAGTTCAGGCTGAAGGAAATATCTCCACCAGGAAGAGTTTGGGACAGGGAAGTAGCAAAACTGGAGCAGTCTAAGGCAGGCAGCCAAAGGCTAGAGTCTCAGGGATAAAAATCAGGAATTAAGGCCAGGAATGAGGGTCTGGTCTGTCTGCCAGCTCTGAAAGCATCTCTGCTATGAACACTGCCTGGTATCATGTAGCTCAGAGAACTCTTGGGCTCGGAGTAAGTCTCCCTCCTGGTGTCTCTGGTAGGATGTGAGCTGTCTGGGCAATGATTTGACCACTGTGAGGTGGTGACTCATGGCAGTGAGTCAAAGACTTTTAATTAACTTTATTTTGTAAAATGTTTTTAAATGTTGCAATGAAAGACACGTGTTAGTAAGAAATTGCCTTTTTTCTTTTTCTTTTTTTATTTCTCCTTCTTGTAACGTGGATTAGGGTTATGAAGCTTACACTGCTGACTGTGTGACAGAAATCAGCTTGTGCCGAATCAAATACTAGTTGTAACTATTTCCTGTTGCTGTTTTTGTATGGATTTATTTCCAGCTTGCAGAACAGAAGTGTTCGGCAGAGCACAAAATAATGTAGGTTTAGCAATCCCTGTGACATAGATTTTAAGCATCTTCCACATGTCCATTGAAAGATGCTATTTAAATATGTTTGCAATTGTTGCCCCAAAACAGTTACAAGGAGCAAAGTGCTTCATCTGTCATTTGTGCCGGCGTTTGCCAGTTATTTATATTTTGCAACTGAAGTGTTGGCATGCATCAGGGAGACAGATTGTGTAGAAGTATTCTGGCTAAGAAAATGCCTGAGGGGAGGGGAGAGAAATAAGAGCTCCCTTTCTTCCTGAGCATAGGTGAAAAACATTCCCCCGTTTTCACAAAGCTCGTATTATCTTATAGGAATTGTCATGGCTATGGAAAAATTTATTCTTTTTTGTTTTCTGTAAAATTAGCCTGAGGTTCTTGGGAGGAAAAGGTAAAGGAAACTGTTTGTGTTGGAGGCTACTGACCATTCAAAACGAGGTGAAAGAAAACAGTGTTTATATTTTTTTCTGTACCTTCACTTTTCTCTTAATGCTGTTTATCTTGTCTCCTTTCACTCTCTCTTGTACAGCTATATTCCCAGACCTCTTTAGGTGCAAACTACCTACCTTGTTGTCCTTTTAACTCAGAACCTTATCCTTCCTTTTTTGCTCTTTCTAGTCCATTTGTCACCAACCTAGAAAGAACAAAAATGTTCCATTGCCTGGAAGAGAGCCCCTGCATTGACAGAGCACTGACACTTTTTCCCTATGTCCCCTACAACAGAGACAGTATGATCAATTGCTCTTATTGGTATCAGTTCTTGCACAGCTATGGGGTTTTATACTCAAATGCACTAATCTTGGATCTAGTGTGTACAGAGAAATCTTAGTTTAAATAAAAATTCAAATAAAAGCTAGGAAATGTTTATTTTGCAAGCCCCAAATACAGTGCCTGACGTAACACCTTCCCACTTCTATTTGAAATGTCGTGATACTCACTTTGCAACTTCTTTTGCTGAAGAGCTTTTCATTAAGCTAGATTGTACAGGTCTTTCAGTTTCGTGAGTTCATCCCATTCCTACCCTCTCACTGCCAAGGTTCAGATTCTTCTTTTCCTTTTAAGAACTCCTCATTTGGTGATAGGAGTAGAAGAACTAAGCTCATGGCTAATGCTTTCTAAATTTTGTGGGGAAAGAAAGGGAGTTTGAGTCCTGGAGTTTTTGCCATTGCAAGGACAGGCATTCCTTTGTTTTCAGATGTCCTAGTATTGTTCTGAAGTTCTCTTTTGGCTTCCTTCGTTCTCTTAGCATTGAGCTTTCGCAGAAGCCAGCACTCCTTCCTTGATTCTTTCACCTTTTCTAATTTTCCTCATATAAAACTAACCCAGCTACTGGGTGGAACTGTCCCGATGGCAAAGGTGCACCTGAACCATCCAGTGCATTGGCTACAGCCTTTGGTGTAGCTCACAGCTTTGCCATTTTTCATGAGGCTCAGTTCTTAATGCCCCAAATAATTAAAACCAATTTATTAAAATAATGCACTATAAGGTGCAAAAAGTACAATGTGCAATGCATAATGCAGTGAAAAATATCTTTCAGATCAGTGAGCAGGCTGTGATCAGAACTATAATTTACTAACCTTGGTCTTTTGTCAAGGGATTGGAAATGAGATTGCCTGTACAGAGTTAAAAAATTCAATTAATCTCCATCAGGCTTTTCAAAGAATGTTCTTGCTTGTACAAGTACAATTAAAATAGAGAATCTGTACACTAGTTTTGAAAAGAGAATAAGAAAAAAAAGCATTTGTTCACATTCTAGTAAAACACCAATTGAGGCAGAATGTATATTTTGAAGTATCTCCAAAACACCCTTGCTTATGGCTCTTCTTGGTATTTTTTTATAGTGATTTGTATTTATACAATACACTAGACTTTATAATATAAAAGATTTTGCTAGGCTGAGGACATTTCCAGGCCTGCTGCTGGAGAGAAGACTTTGACAAAGTTTCCCTTCTTGTAAGGGAGTTTAATATAAGCTTGAGAAAATCTTATTACTGGCTAGATCCTTAGTCTGCCTGGGCATTCTTGAAGAAACAGGCAATGCAAGGCAATGGGCTCAATTGTTTATTTGTTTGACATCAGTCCACTGGAAACAGTTTGGAACATCACTGGAGATATTTCTGTAGGATATGAAGAAAAGTGAGGAAAATTACAAAACTATCCATTATAAATCCCCTGGAAGCTTTTCTACTTCAGTGTATTTACAAGCACATACCTTGTACTCTTTTTCTTCCATCTGCCCTATAATACTCACAGTATTCTTGTGCTGTCGTAGCTGTTTCTGCTGGGCCACAGAACTCCTGATGGCTCCTCCCTGTGATGCCTTCCCTGCTTTCAGACAGGGAAGAAGCGTTAATTCCACAGTGAATAGAAAACATGGCCCCAGGTTAGGCCTTTCTTTAGTCCTTTCTGTAGGCAGAGCTAGCACTTCAGAAACCATGTTGTTTCCAAAGCACTGTGAATTTTCTCTAAGCCTAACCTAGGCAAGAAAAGGATTAGAAGTCTGCATTAGAAAGGTGTTTGTCTGGTTGAGAAGTGGGGCCAATGCTTAGGGCACACGTTGGCATTGTCAGACTTTTGGAATGGAAGATGGGGAGCTATCACTAAAAGCCACGGGTAGTAATGCTGTAGCTGGAACCCTGCTAATCTGCAACTACTGTTCTTTGATTAGGCACACACTGTTCCTACGTGCAGGTTGCCACCTTATATTAACTGCAGTGAAAACAAATGAAATGTAAATGATCAGCTGGGGAGATAGTCTGGCTAGACTTGTGGTGGACATGAACACAGCTGCTTATCCTCTCATATTAACAATTTAACAGTTAAAATCATGCAAGCCTATTCCATAGGTAATTGAAGTTGTGTGAGAATGTGATAATACGCAGAACAGCAAAAGCAAGCAAATCAGTTTGTCACTGTCTGGAAAACTTGCAGGTTTCTTGAGGTCTGCTTGAAGCAATTTTATAAAGCGTGTTTTGAATTCCAAGAGTATGAGTGAAAATGTGCCTGAGAACCTTCTCTATCTGTTTTATTAACTCCTAGAGAGGTAAAATGGGATAAGAATTCAAACTGAAAATCTAAAAGGTGCAAAATGTAACTTGGCTCTTCTGTGTCTTGAGATCATTTGTCTTCTATATAGAGACAAAGTTTCAATAAATCTCATTTCTAAAATTAACAATTATTTGCTTTCTTACTTGCCATTTGACTGGCAAGTGTAATTTTTGTCTACATGTCGATGAGCTAAACCATGAGCTCATGTTCTCGTACTCAACTCTGGCATGTGTGTATGCTTAATTTGCTGGATACTTCCACTGAACTCACTGACTGCTTGTATGAATAAGTATTCTCAGAATTCATTTTAAGTTGTTTGAAATATTCCCTTATATTTGCCTATAGGTCATCTACATACGTAGAATAACCAAAACTGAAAAATCATTATTTCTGCAGAATCTGTTTTCTTTCGTGAAGGGGGGAGCAAGTAATAAAAAACAGAGGTTCTAACGTTGTTCATGGAACCTGGAAGTTTAATATCCTTGGCTTAATTGGAGTTTGAGAACTCATGGCATTTTAAGACGACCTAGGAACTGTAAATTTCAGGAACTCCTTTGCTATCTAAACACTTTTATTAAGATCAGGATAGTTTAAAACTGAGGTACAAATAAATAAAACAAGTGTTCACTGCTTGCTCTCTTTTTGTGTTCCGTTGTTTTCTATCATATTTTAAACTGCTTGGGTTGCAAATCTTTTTGGGGTGTGGGAAGGCATTTAATTTTTCTCTCATTGCTTGCAAGGTTTCGTAGCATCCATCTAGAGAATATTCTTGAATACTTGTTGGACAATACAGTATACTGTATAAATGGATTACTGGTATAGGACTACTAGTAATGGAATTTTTCCCTTTTTCCTTTAAATCAAGATATTCTGTTGATACTAGATGGATATGACTCATTATAGTCTGGCATTCATGCTAATACGAAAGGATTTTTTATTTCAGACTACCCAAGATGTGAACAGTTATCATGTGCAAATGGAGCATGTTTTAATGCCAGCCAGCGATGTGATGGCAAAGTTGATTGCAGAGATTCTTCTGATGAAGCTAATTGCAGTAAGTCCCATGAGTGGAGTGATCCCAAACAAATTTGCTTTATAGACCCTGTTTTGGGGTAAAACACTGTAGTTTTCTGACAGATTGTCTGTGTTTCTGTGCTAAAATCTCTTTCAGCACGTGGATGTACCAGTACGCAGTTTCAGTGTGCTAATGGAGAGTGCATCCCACGAGCCTTTATCTGTGACCATGACGATGACTGTGGAGATAGGAGTGATGAAAACTCTTGCAGTATGATGTTTCTCTTTTTTCCCCACTTTCTTTAACTGTTTTACTAAGACTTGGCTTAAGCAGATAGAAGGAAGCAGATTGTTTAGCTATACAGACATCAAAAGCTAATCACTGTTCTACAAGTACTCTTTTGTATAGAAAGATGAAAGTTGCACTGCTACTTTGATAGACTTTGTCTTTGCTGCTAAGTTCCTGGGTACATGGTTAGTATTTGAATTTGCTGGATTGAGTGACAGTTTGGTTCTTAAAACACATAGGTACACTTATATTGTTGTCATCTTCTAAATTTCAGCATGGACCAAAGGTAATTCATACCTAAGTGAGAAGAAACCAGCAGTGTTTGCAATAGATACAAGACATAGAACAGCCTCAGTTTTTTAGGAGATGTAATAAATGATCATCTCTGAGACAATATTGCTATTTTTAACCTTTTAGCTGCTTAGAGCAGTTAGATTTTCTCATGTTTCTTTCCACAGCTTATGCAACTTGCAGAGGCAACTTCTTCACTTGCCCAAGTGGCCGTTGCATTCACCAGAGCTGGATTTGCGATGGAGATGATGATTGTGAAGACAATGAAGATGAAAGAGGATGTGGTAAATACTATTGCTAACTTTCAATGGTATTTTCAGAGGAAGATGACACTAAGCTCCATCTATGAAATTTAGACCAGTCAAGATATTCTGAATATATATATTCAATATATATAATTCTAAGGCTTTCATTTCTTTTAAAACCTTAGAATTCCACCTTTGTTTTTATTTCTTTTTTTAACTTTGGCAATATTTTCCTGTTGCCTGTGTGAGAATTATTGCGATACTGAGTATGATGCAAACTAAGTTTAGCATATAGCAGTACATATATTTTTTTCTTTTATATATTCCCTTTTATATTTTGTTTTGATTCTTCTGCCTGTGGAGATTTTTCAGGTCGTTTGTTGAGAGACAAGAGGTTTCTAATAACCAAAACCCATTGATTCGAAATGAAATTAACTCAGATTCTGCCAAGATTTGTCGTGTGAGAAACAGAATCTTTAATGAATGAAAGTGTGAATGAGAGTTCCTTTCCATTGGCCTTTTCCATGATGAACATTATTCTCTTTATCCAGACAGCATTTATGTGTTTTGAAACCACAAAACTGTAGTTCCATTTCTGGTGCACCAGTTAGCTTAAAGCTAAATGGTGTTACTGTTTCTAACAAAACAGAAAACTAAAGGGATTCACGTGTTGTTTACTCGAGGATCTCTGGCACTGTAGTTTGAATGTAAAAGAAAGCATGACAAGTAAGTACAGATAATGTTTCTTCATAGTCTTTTCCAGCTGTGTGCAGGAAACAGAAACTGAATATTGAAGGGTAGAGATGCTTTGGGAAGCTGTTAGAGAAGAAATTTTAAGTCATATTTGAAACATACTCTTCATTATTCTTGTTTTTCTTTTCTATAGAAAGTGGTCGCCATGAATGCTACCCAGGAGAGTGGGCTTGCCCTGGATCAGGGCATTGCATTCCAATTGGGAAAGTGTGTGATGGAGCTGCAGACTGCCCTGAAGGAGAAGATGAAACTAACATCACTGCAGGCAGACAGTGCAGTATGTATTAGAACGAAAAACATACACAGAATAGCAGAAATATCAGCACTGATATCTTTCTACATTCGCCTTTTGTCTCCTAAACAATACTGAAATTTTGGAAGCTCACTGTTTTCATTGGCACTGTTTTGACTGGATGATCTGAAAGAGGCATATATGCTGCAAAGAGACCATTTCTTTTGTAAAATTTGTATTTCACAAAAAAGGATTTTAACTTGCTCTCCATACCCTAAAATGTGTTCACAAAGGCAGGGAAAGTTGTGCAATATCCCTTCTGTGTTTAAATATCTGTTTGTCCCTTTGTGTAAGTAACAAGTAATGTTTTGTACTGATCAGAACACAGCATTGAATCAATATATCCTAAGCTTTGACTAATTCTCTTGAAAGACTAGAATTTCAAAAAATATCTTTTTACCTGGGATGTCTGTTTTCCCAATTAGTGGTACACTGATTTTTTCCTGTTGAAGGCAAATGAGCACGCATAGTTCCTGTTAATTTCACTCTAATCCTACAAATATCAGATCTCTCTGAGGACAAGGACTGATGTATTTTAGTTTCTAGGAAGATAAAAATTCCAGTGAACAAAATCATGCCTTTTTGGAATAGGATGGCAGAAAAAATAAGAGGAAATGAAACCTTATTGTAAAAAAACCACCTCTTGCTTTGCTGGGTGTTTTGGTAGTTACAGAAGAAATGAGCTGCAAAGCAAGGCATTTAACAGAAGAAATTGAGGAAAAGGAAAACGCTGACTTCCACCTCTTTCTTTGTCAAGTGTTTTACAATCATAACTTATTTGCCTATCACTGAATTGTTTATTAAATAGTAGTACAAGGAAAAGGAGAAGTAGTGAAGGAAAAAAAGGAGAGAGAAAAAGGAGAGAGAGGGAGAAGGAAAGGATAAAGAAGCGTTTTTCCATGAACACAATGCAAACAGTACATTGTAATGTATTGGAGCAATATACACATTCTTCTTAATATAAGATAGTAGGGGTTTTTCACATAGAAGAGTAAATGATGAGGCTACATGCCAATAGATGGAGGTCAAGGATGTGTTGCTCACAAGTAGATCTGGTGGAACGAGGGAAGGTTCTGGTGCGTTGCAGATGGCTTCCTCTGTTCACCTTTTTACACAGCACGCACCATTGGTGGTTCATATAAGATTGCTTATCCTTTAACTCTGTTCTAAAAACTTATTAAAAACAGTACCTTCTCTTCTGTGTTCCATGCCCTTGCTTGCATGTATGTAAACAAATGCGATTTTGTGAAACTTTGCACATAATTTTCTCTGTAGATTAATTTTAAGAGGCTGTACTTGAATTTGAAGGCTCATCATAGAAAAGACCAGCTTTGTAACTCTTACTAAGGCAGAAAGCTGTTCTACTAGTAATAGGTGTGTTTCTGAAAGATTTTATTTCCCTTTCAGACGTGTCACGCTGCGCTGCGCTGAGTTGCCAGTATCGCTGTCATTCCTCTCCATCAGGAGGGATGTGCTATTGCCCTGCAGGATATACAATAAGCAGCAATGACAGTCGTACTTGTATTGGTGAGTAAAGTCCAGTGATTACAGATATCTAGTGCCTTCTCACAACTCATTGGGAAGGTTTGGATTCCAGGAAGGCGAGTAAGCTTGGATTGGGTGGATGTACCGGCAAATAGAAAATCTCAGGAGTCAGCAAATGTATGAAAATTTTAGTAGCACAATGGCAGCACAGTGACACAGAAACAAACCAGAGAGATATCATAAAGACCTCTTTCACTTAGACCTAAAGACATAGTGACAGCATGATTAGGTTTGTACTACTATGTACTACTGCATGGCTGGTTTATTATCAAAATTTTTTCTGGTCTTTGAGTGTTTCCATAGAGTTTGTTTCTGCCTCAGTGATGTGTGTTGTACGCCTGGAAAAACAGTTAAGGGTGTTGAATTGTTTGGTACTTCTGGAAGGTGGCTGTATATGAAGACAGCAGAACATTAGACTTGAAAGTAAAAAGGGTGCACTATGGAAAGGCTGTGTCTTCTGTGGGGTTTCAGTATATACATAAGATACATGAAAAAGAAGAATATTTACAAGAATGTAAAAGTATATGTAAAGGTAATTGTAAAGCTGCTGTAACTTGGTAGCTCAAATGATTTGTCTCAATAGCTGGAAATAGAGTAACTTCAGAATCATGAAAGTTAGCACTGCCTAATAAAAGAAACAGGGTAAATATCTGTTATGAGTTTTCAACCCAAGCTATGGTGTTTGTGCTATTAAAAGGATTTCAGACGCTCAGTCTTTAATGAGATTTTTTTGTCTTTTTGAGAATACTGGGTGGCCTAAGGCTATATAAGCTGCAATGGCAGAATGGGTGCTCTCTGTAGAGACAGAGAAGTAAGGCACAAAATTTCCTCCATTTTTGCACGCTTTTGTGGGAAATACATGAAGGACACATTCCCAAACCTGGTGCAGTCTCAGTGAGTCTTCTGTTGTTTTTTGACTGCCCTGAAAACCTAGTTATCCAATTCTGGCTTGTAAATCTGAGTCAATGTATTTTGGTTTGCTGAAATCTAGGCATATATTTGTCATCTGAGCAAAACTTGTCATGAAGGAACGGCTGACAGTCAGTACTGTATAACTCCAGATCTTAGTACTCTGCCTATATGGCATTTTGCATGCTAAAAGGAACTTGTGCTTGCTGGTTCTGGTACACAGACAGCTTTTAATTGTAAATCAGATACCTGTTAGGATGGTACTAAACCTGAGCTAATAAACACTGCCTCCTAGTAGGACTTAAAGGCTTGAGCACTGCACTAACATAAAGGTGGGGCTCACCTTCAAAGTGGGCTTAAATCCAGCCAAGTCTTTGTGTGTGCCAGGTGTAGAAATCTGTTGCAGGAAAAGTACTGCATAGACATATTCTGTATTGTGGAAAGTAGACAATGACATCCCTTCAAACAATTTTTCCTTTTCTCCTGACAGGTGTGGTTTAGATTTTTTTGGTTGGTTGGCTAGGTTTTTTTTGGAGGGAGGCAGAAGTGCAGGTAGGTCCTTGGGCAGGAAACACAGGTTTTTTGTTATCCAGAAGTATAAAACGGAAACATTGGGGAAAAACATGCAAACCCTCTCTCTTCATGCTATAGTTTTGCAAGCAGATATGAAACAAGCAGAGAGGGCAAACTTGCAACTTCTTAATTGTGACATCACCTTTATACACAGCATTTTTTATAAATATGCCTCATTCACTTGACAGATTTTGATGACTGTCAGATGTGGGGTGTCTGTGACCAGCTGTGTGAAGATCGTGTGGGACATCACCAGTGCCACTGTGTAGAAGGTTATTTCCTAGAGCATCACCGGCACTGTCGGGCCAACACTTCAGGTTAGTGCACTTCAAGTGTCTTGCTGAGCAAATAGATAGAGCTAGATAAAATGGGGTGGTTTTCATGTCTGTGCCATACAGTTCTCTTTGATTTTAACTCTGCCCTTAAGGACTTATGATCAGGACAGCTCTCAGAACATCGGCAAATATCAGAACGCTGCGTCTGCTGGCATGTGTAGGTTGGTGTTGATTGCCTCATCAGGGCTGCTTCTCCTCTAATCAACAAATGTCTTCTAGGCTCCATTGCTTTTTCAGCACTCCTGACTTTCAGCAGAGTTGGGAGGTTATTGCCAGAGCATTCCCGAACAAAAAAAATTCATGTTTCTGTGGGAGGCAGTTTTCTGTCACGCTCTCTATGGAACTTAGTGTGATCGAGAAATCAGGAAACCTCTTTCTTTCTAGAACTGTGCCAGAAAATGGTTTTGCTGAATGGTGAGATCAAACACTTGCCTGTGAGAGAAGCCATGCTCTTGGCTTTGAGTGTCCCAGAGTCTGAACTCTGCAAGAATACTTGCCTCTCAAGAGTGTAGTTCCTCATCAGCTGTAGGCTGCTGCTCCTGACCTCCTGGTCTGTTCTGAACGCAGGCCCTGGGAAACTCTTCTTTGTGGAGATGTAATGTCCTAACAGGCTTTTGTGTAAGGCAGGTGTTCCCGCCTCCAGAAAATCAGTGGGAATGGGAGTTCCTGCTTGGCATAGCTGATTAGCATTCTTGTTTCTTAGAAAAGCAAGAAGTGCTCAGTTCCTTCCCCCTTCCTTCTTTCTTCACCCACATCTGCGAACCAGTCTTCATCTCACAATTTTCTAAGTATTTCTCTCTTATAAATGGGAGAATTTAGTACCTGCTGCAACTCAGTTTCACTGGGTTCACTTTAGCTTTAATAGAAATAGTCTTTTGGTGCTTAGATGCACAGGGGTTTTATAAAAGTTTTACTTGGTAGGGCTTTAAATAGCTGTTCCTGCCTGCTCCGAGTGTACAAACGGAAGGCAAATCACAGCGAGTTAGTGCTCACATAGGAACATTTATACAGGTAGTAGTCTGAGCATCTATTTAAAACTTTGTGTCCGGTGTGTCTGAACCAGTATGTACGTATTGCAATGCCCCTTTGCAAAATATCTTGCCTGCAGAGTAATCATATCTTTGTCACCCCTGCTTTCAGCTGGTGTTGCATCGATTATTTTTTCCAATGGCCGTGATTTACTGATTGGAGATCTTTATGGAAGAAATTTTCGTACTTTGGTGCAGTCACAGAATCGTGGGATTGCAGTTGGAGTGGACTTTCACTTTTACCTGCACAGAATCTTTTGGACCGATACAGTGCAAGATAAGGTCGGTAGAAATTTCAAGAAGAATGTATTTCTGTGTATCTGGAAGTAGAGAACTGCAAGAGGCAGAATGTGTTGATAGGCCCTCATTTTTGAGAGCCAAAGCTGGCTGTATTTTTGTTTTCTAACAAAAAAGCTCCTTGAAATGTTTTATGTTAATGACTGCATTTTTTCAACTATACTATTACATGTGACATATTAAACAAAGAATCCTATTATATGGGAATCTCTTGAGCAACTTTTAATTTTACTTGAGACTGAGTCCAAAAAACTAATTAAGAGAAATAGTAGACATTCTTTCAAAACGGAGCAAATTTTTCTTGGTAATTTTTGAAACATGATCATTTAAAATGTAAAAGCTGTGTGCCTTCCAAGATGATAAAAATCAGATTTCTTCATATACTTCAAATGGCACTGTAATTGAGCTTGAATAACAAATATTGACAGTATTTTGTGTAATGAGCCAATATTGTGTTACTTTTTTCTTTTTAAAAAGAGGAATTACTTTCGCTTCGAGATACAGTAGAGCAGAGTAATTAAAAAAAACAGTCTGGAGACTCTCATGGAAGTTGGATGGCACCCTTGTTCTTTTTGTCTGCGCATAACTTATGGAAACCAAAAAAATCTTAAGTCAAATGCTGAAACTCCACAATATTCGTCCTCATGTTGATTGTCATGCAGAGTGAAGGTGAATCTGTGACCTGGCTCTTGCTGACAACACTATAATGGATCAATTTGGTCTCATTGTCATTATTCTGGATCTACACATAAGATGTGTAATAAAAAATGTAGTTCTCACTACAGTTCCACGCTGGTTCTGTGGGAAAGAACATCCACTGCACGGCTGTCAAGTAGAACAAGATTTGTATGCACAATTTTTGACTCGTTCACAATTCTGGCATTTTTATTGAGGTTGTAGTAGGTTCCCATTGCTTCCCATTGTCAATGGCTGAATTTAGTCAGGGTCAAATCTGCACTTTTATGAGACAGGAGATTTATTCTGTCTTTATAGTAGCTATAAATAAAAGATAATATGGGGTTTTTCATTGCACACCCCAGGTGGCCAGGACTGCCTTTTTATCTGCCCCAATATAGTTTAATCCTAATTAATTAATTAATTTAGATTAATTAATCTAATTAAGTCCTAGCTAGAATATCCAGATGAAGACAATCGCGTTTAGAATTTCCTTAAATGAGGAATATTTCCACCTGATGCCTTAAAATAATGATATTACTAGACCTTTTTTGTCTTTTTTTGTCTTTTTTAAGATTAAGATGTAAACTAAACCAGAAGATTGTTGGTGTGTTTTGTGTCATTTTTATCTCATTTAGTGTACTGCCCGATAACCTAATGCCCATAAGCTCTTTCATCAGCAGGGTTTCCAATGAACAGGTAGACAGCTAAGTGGTTATCTTGATTATTGTTACCTGGAACTGAAACATATTTGAAATGATACAACTCTTCCAGCTCTTATTTTTCTTGCGTACATTTGCTTGGTAATCTGTATTTTCATTTAAATGCATTCCAAATCTCATGCTTTTTTTCAAAAAAAAAAAAAATTCTACCTTTTCATATTACCCAGTGTTATAATCACACTGTTACTGTACATGTAAAATTATTGGGTTTGGACTGTTTGCTTCATGTAGCTCTGAGCTTCCCTGTAAAATAACAACACCATTCTTCTGAGCAGGATGCTGTTAAAATTAGCCTTAGATAAAGGAGACCACAAGCTGAGACCTCCTTTCTGTGAAGATGGAGAGCTTTCTCTTTCTTTCTTCATTTTGCTATTTCCCCTTAGTGGTTGCTGTAGTAAGAGCTCCCCCTCTTGTCTCTGGCCACTGTTGAGAACTTTACCAAAGCATGTTCATTTGTTTTCATTGGATGAAAATACTGGATTTTGCTAGATTCCTGGAAAGCAAATGCACTTTCCTCT
>VZTA01008693.1:0-52445 GCA_013398855.1 Mohoua ochrocephala | reverse complement strand
AACCAGCTATTACTCATGTTTGCTAAAGGACAAGACTCTTTTAGTCTGTTATCTTGTCCCTTTTGCAGAAATGCTAGTTGAAGGCAAGCTTCCTGCAATTCTTGCATTGGTTTCCAGATTTTTGCAAAATTTTCTAACCTAAGGAATAACTTAGAGGGTAACTTGGTTGTATCTGGTGGCCAATTGTGGATTTGTGCTCAATGTGATGATAAAAGACAAATACCATGTGTCTTGTGATCATGTGGGCACTGACAATATTTGTATTGTTTTCAGGTTTTTTCTATTAATATTGATGGCTCTGATTTCCAAGAAGTTTTAAATGTTTCGGTTGACACACCTGAAAATCTAGCAGTGGATTGGGTTAACAATAAACTGTATGTGGTTGAGACCAGTGTGAACAGAATAGATATGGTTAACTTGGATGGAACGAACCGTGTGACTCTCATTGCTGAAAATCTTGGAAATCCTAGAGGAATAGCACTGGATCCAACTGTTGGGTAAGTGGTACTTATCAGATAATGGTAAAAGATGTCAGAAATTTCTTTATCCCCATGTAAAAGGAAGACAAGTAAGAAACAGCAAGAGTGATCATTTTAGAATCAGATATAAAATATTTTAAACATTTTCCTTCTATCCTAACCTATTCTGCACCTTAAATGATGAGAGAGCTCTGGAGTGCCTTTATTGCTAACGTGTGGAATCTGTTTCATGGCTGGAGTTATGTGTGCACAAGCAGCAGTGAAAATGGGACTTGTGGAATTGCCCTGCAGAGGAGTATTATCCCTAAAGATTCCAATTGTGATACCATCCACAGATCTCCTACTATCTGAAATAAAGAGATGGAATGAAGCCAGGAAAATTAGTGTCTTCCAACCCATATGCTTCAGTAGTATATGTGAGCCATGGAAACATGGATCTTCAGAGAGCGGGAAGAGGAATTTCACGCAACTTGTATTCATGGCTGCTGCTTTCACGATGCAGCTATTTGTCACTGATTTATTTCTGGCAGTAAACTTCAGTCTGTGATTTAATAAGGAAAATCAGTATTAATGATGTCTTTTGGGTGAAAGCATGCTTCTTTATGGATTTATTCTATAAAAGAAAATGCGAATTACTTCTTGTGTAGAAAGTATAAAGTATGTTTTCGTAGTATGCCAGCTGAGAAACAAACTCTGTTCTGAAAGGGTGCTGGTTTTAAAGTCTATGTGAAACGCTGGGGTTTCTTAAAAAATCTCAAGGAAACGTGACTTTTTTTCTTTTTCATCTCTTTATAGTTATTTGTTTTTCTCAGACTGGGACAGTCTGTCTGGTGATCCTAAAGTGGAAAGGGCCTTCATGGATGGCACAAATCGTCAGGATTTGATAAAAACAAAATTAGGCTGGCCTGCTGGAATAACTCTGGATATTGTGTCAAAGAGACTTTACTGGGTTGACAGCCGGTTTGATTACATTGAGACTGTTACTTATGATGGACTTCAAAGGTAGGTGAAATATTATTCCTTGCAGGCTACAGATACACTGATTATTTTGTATCTAGTTCAAAAAAAGATTTGTCTAACAAAATGAGATACACAAAGGATGAAAATTACAACATAATGAATGTGATGCACTTTTGTCTCTATGGTGTCATGCTACTTCTAGACAGTCTTTAATTCATCATTCTTTGCTGTTTTTCGACCTTGAATACCTCTTGCCCTTATTATATAGTGTACATTTTATGGTCCACCAGTACAGTGCATATTTTAGAGCATTTGCTTTTTATTATTTTTCAATTATATTCATTATCTTTCGTCATAATCTCTGCATTTTTTCCTGAATGAATTTATACAAAATATTCCACTTCAAAACGCTGATTTGTGTGATAGGTATTAAATGCTTTTCTTACATTTTATAAATCTTTGCTGTCAAAAATTAAGTAATCAGTCTCCCTATTATGATGCTGGGGAGACTAAATGACAGCATGCAAGAAGGGAGTCCTTGAGTTTTTATGAGACTGTCTTACAGCGTAGTGTTGTTTAGAAGCCTGCTTATCTCTGCATCTGTGATTAGTATCAGTTACTCAAACACAAGAAAAAACAGTCCCCTTTAGCATACCTTCTATGTATTGACTTGAAAAACAGTCTTCTCCTCATTTGACAGGTTTATTGTTCAAGGTATTTTTTCGCTTATTAAATTATAAAATTAATGTTGGTATCTTTTCTCCTCTCATCTTCACTCACTGTGTTTTCTTGGAATTTGCTAACACTTTTGCTCTATTTTTACTGCTGTATCCTTTAGGTTGATGAACTGGGTGTGTTTAGCTTTATCTCTTCAGTTCATTTGGTCATTTTCATTTGTACTTTACTAGCTTCTCTGTTGAAGCAAAAGCCAGTGAATGAATTAAAAATACTGTATCCTTTCTTCTGTTAATAATGTTATTTTCTAGGTAATATTTGGTAAATAATTTTAAATCATCTTTATAACAGGAGAACAGTAGCTCATGGAGGCTCACTGATTCCTCATCCGTACGGAATCACTTTGTTTGAACACAATGTTTATTTCACTGATTGGACCAAAATGGCAGTAGTGAAAGCTAACAAATTTTCAGAGTCTAACCCTCAAGTGATCTACCAGTCTTCACTGAGACCTTATGGAGTGACAGTTTACCACGCTGCCAGGCAGCCATTTGGTAAGACCGTAAGTAAGATTATGAAGGGAGGTTTAGGAACTATGTTATCAAAAATTGGTAAAAATTATGAGACTTTTACTTTACTGTAAGGAACTATAATTACAATATATAAATTTGTATTGTAAAACTGGGCTGGTTTTTATCACACAGTTGTTTCATCCAGCTCCTGTAGCTAATGAACTGTCAAATGCAACATTTAAGAGTAGGGGGAGCTTTATAAATAGACTGATACTTGGTGGAGTCAGACCTGTGGGTTTGAGCAGTATTGGTGTTTGGGACTTTTCCCTCAACACTGCAATGAATGCAGTGAAAAGGCGACCAGTATTCAGTGAATTCTGTGAGATATAGTTCTGAAGTAGGTTTATATGCAGAAGACCATAGCCCAAATTATGGCCTTAATGCTTTGTGCTGAGTGTCTCTGTACAGAGCTGAATTCCTTCAATGATAGTTACCTCTGACGTGATTTTGGTGCATTTCAGGGTAGAACTGGTGGGGGGTATGTTTTCCATGTGATGTAACTCTCACATAGTCCACATGAGTTATTGTGGATGTTGAAAAAAATCCTGAAAAATCAAGATAACGATGCCATTAGGTTAATAGAGGAAGTTTTAATTCTTATCTGTATTACTTTCCAGTAAGAAATCCTTGTGGAAGTAATAATGGGGGATGTGAACAGATCTGCGTTCTCAGCCATAAAACAGATAACGATGGCCTAGGTTATCGCTGTAGGTGTATTCTGGGCTTTGACCTACACATGGATGGAAGACACTGTGTTGGTGAGAAAATGCCTTACAATTGTTGGAAATAATGCTACTCTGTTAGCTCTAGAGCTACTTCTAGAACATCCTTCCTCTCTTCAATAGCTTCAATATATTGAGGACTTCATGTCTTTTCGCCACAACTCTTTTTGACAGCTTTAAGTGTAGTCATTTCTGCTGATGTTCATTTCAAGCCACAACTTAAACTCACCTCCTTTAATGAGGATTTTCAGAGAGTTAGATATGGAATATGTGTAGACAGCTGTATGATTGAGCTCTTAATCCTGAAATCAAGCATGAATGCTTGCTAATATGCAGATTTTGTGTTATTTTGAACACATAAGCCTGCTTTCCTGTGCAGTAATGTGCAGATTAGGTTGGTCTTGTCCCTTTGAACACATATGGCAAGAATACAAGATTCAGTTTTGGAGCTGTGGGTTTCCTTCAGCAATCTTCTGCTTCCTATTTGAGTGCAGAATTGTCACTGATGCAGGTCTACTATGACTGTCTACTGACAAATTAAGTCATATATGTTGTCGATAATTTTACTGTTTGGCCATGCATTTATCTGACTAGCCTCCTTTTATGGTGTCTCCACAAAGCCTGTGAGTTACTTTTTTATAGATGATTGTAAAGAGGCAAGTACAGAAGATGACTTCTGCTTCCATAGGTATAATATTTGCTTTAAAAGTGTATTAGTACCGCAGTATCAATGAAAGAGGAATACTTGACCACATCACCTAATATTCTGGATTGGGTTTTGTTTTTCTTCTTCAGTTTTTACGTCTGTGAGTATTTAAATCCCTAATTTCCCATTCTTCTTTTTTCTGCTTCCAGGCTATTAGTGTTGTCAAAATAAAACAAAGCTTTTCTTAATGCTCAGGTGTCTCCCCTTGTGAATAAGTAAAATCTGTGTCTGATTTTTCCTTTCACAGCTGTGCGGCAGTTTCTACTGTTTTCATCCCAGATGGCAGTGCGGGGAATTCCGTTCAATCTCTCCACCCAGGAAGATGTGATCATACCTGTAACAGGGAGCCCTTCATACTTTGTTGGAATTGACTTCTGTGCTCAAGATGACACAATTTTTTTTTCAGACACAAGTAGAGACATGATCTATAAACAGAAAACTGATGGTTCAGGTGAGAATCATGCTCGGGAATTGTAGAGTAATTATGGGAAGGAGACTGTAATGCATATTTTTCTAAAAAAACCCATGAAAAGTCACATTGTGAAATGTACAGATAAATCTCAGTGTGACCCCAGTAACCTGGAAAATGTTTCTCAAAAATGTCTGTTCAACTAATATTAAACTTGTTGAAGTCTCTTGTTGTTTGACAAACTTTCTGAGTGTATTTTGGAATGAGCTATTGGTAGTACTTCTCACAACTACTATTTGCCTTCACCAGTCTGTTTATGCAGACAAGTATGCCTTTTAGTAGTAGGAAACTGTGTTTCTATTTTAATTTCCCTATCTGGAGAGCAGGATGTTTGCTATGATGCTGTAATACAGAAAAAACCCCATTAAGTTTGTGAGATTTTTGGAAATCCTGTTTATGCTAGTGTACAGAATGTTTCTCTCCAATTTAAAATGATGGTCAAATGTCAGCATATAGCCTTCTGTGCTTGCTTGCTGCCTTGTGTCAGGTTAATGGTAGACTGCAGCTGACCATTACTGTGCAAAGAGTAAAGGCTGGCTGCTGAGCGAGATGTCCTTACTGCACTGGCCTTACTGACCTTCATTTGTAAAACTCAGTGTAAACTTGGTGACAGATTTTTCTCTGACCTTTGGCTAGTCTTTATTTCTCCTCTTTTGCAGCTGAGCTCCTGGACATACACCTTCTTTGTCTAGAGCAAAGGGCACCCATCCTTCCCTTTGGTTATTGGTCTTTATATTAAGTAGCACAGAGGTAGCATTTTTACCAAGGGGAACCACAAGTTTTGTCAATGGAACACTGCACGCATGTTATTTCCCCCATTCCTAAACATTTACAATCATTATGTGTGTTATAAATTCTAGGAAGAGAGATCTTGACTGCTAATAGAGTGGAAAGTGTTGAAGATTTGGCTTTTGACTGGATCTCAAAGAACCTATACTGGACAGATCCTCGATACAGGAGCATTAGTGTGATGAGGCTGGCAGATAAATCCAGGAGAGCAATTGTTCAGAATTTAAATAATCCTCGCTCAATAGTGGTTCATCCTGTTATTGGGTAAGTTTAGATTCTCGTTTTAAACTATATGTACAAACTTATGATTTAAACAGAACTGGTGAGATTAGACTTACATCTGATTCTGGATTTCTGTTCTTTTCAAAATACCATCCCTTTTCAGTTGTCTTGTCTTTATTTCAGCCTAGGATTCAGCATTCAGAGGAAAGGGCAAGGTGAGAGAGATTCCACATGACAGAAGCACTCAAAAGAATTCTCTTTAAAAGCACCATGTTTTTTTCCTTTTACTTCTGTTCATTGATAAAAGGGCAAAAGAGCTTGGTTTCTATGTGTCACTCAGATTAGAAAGCTATTTCTCATAGTTGAAAGATGAAGTTTGTTAAATTGTTTTTAATATACCTTCAATTCCCAGACTGCTAACATTGGTTCAGTGATCTCTCTGAATTTTGTTTTTTGAACCGTATTGGATGCTACTGTCTGTATTTGATAAAGACCTAACAATATGTGACTCCATCCACAAAATAAAGCCCTGCTTTTCTTTGATGGAAATGCTTACTTTCAAATTCCATACTCTGTGCTCTTTGCCAATGCCAAAACAGTATTTCTTTCACAGCATAGTTTGGCTCCGTAATGTCGTATTACTGAATTTCTTAATTCTTGGATACTGATTTTTCATGAGTAACCAAATACACTATTTTGAAAGTAATCTCATAAGAATAATGTTGACCCTGGATCCTTGGATATCCCAACTTTTTTTTTTTTGGTGCTTCATAAAATTATTTAACATTAACTTCAACTCTTTGCCTGTAAGCATAAGTCAAATGGATCAGGAGAAAATTCTTTGTAATAGCCATGCTTGCTTGTAAGTTGTACCTGGAAGACGCATTTTTGATTGATTTTATTTCTCTGTCAGTAATTACATGAGAACCTTAACAATTTTAGCCAAGTTATGGGTATTTTATATCTAAAGGGCCGAAACACTTCAAAAGATTCTGGAAATTGTATACAAGATAAATATTAATTGTTGGTACCACTGCCAATTGAGGAGAGGGACAACATGAAATTGTGTATTGTTAAGTTATGTGAAGGATGTGATACAAAGAAAAATGTTAATGCTGTTTCAAATATTTGCTCTGTTTAATCACGTTGTATCATTTAGTTTGTGCCTTCTGCCATGTATCCTTTCAGGTATATATTCTGGACAGATTGGTTCCGTCCGGCAAAAATCATGAGGGCCTGGAGCGATGGATCCCATGCCCTGCCAATTGTCAATACAACGCTAGGCTGGCCTAACGGCCTCGCCATTGACTGGAGGTAAGGTAATGCAGGAGACAGAGAAGCTGTTTTTGAGCAAACACGTTTCTTCCTTTAAACTGTTAGGGATTAAAAATAGAGGAATTATGTCAGATTGCATGCACTGGCACTCCTTTATTGAAGACCTTGTCTTTCAATCGGTTGAAAAGCCTTAAAATGTAAGGTTTTCTCAGAATCCCTCCCCACACACCCCAATAGCTTCTTGTAGGTTTAAGATTATTATTTAAGAAAATGCTAGTGCTTCCCAATGGACATAATGTCACTCAAAGAGATATGACATTTTCATTATTTCTAGTTCTCTGAGGTTGTACTGGGTGGATGCATTTTTTGATAAAATTGAGCACAGCACCTTTGATGGGCTGGACAGACGGACTCTTGAACATATTAATCAGATGACTCACCCATTTGGCCTTACTATTTTTGGAGGTAGGTCTGGCATTGAAAAATATTATCTATTATTATCACAGATTTCTTTTGTCATATGGTGATCTGTGAGTTTGTGACATAAAATGACAGATTCTGTAATACTGGTTTTCCCAAAAAAGCACTCTTGAAAGTTTCTACTAAAAACATGTATTTAGTACTTCTTGCTCGTTTCTTTGTATATTTGGTTGTAATTAATTTTAGACAGGTCAGGTAGTTCATGTGATGCAACAAGTCAGATATGCTGTACTAATCTTAGCTTTCAAAGTGGGCTATTCATACTGAACAGACAAAGTGAATCACCACTCCAGGGATGATCAGCATTTCGGGATTTTAATAATTACATGTATTTTAAGAATTATATGTAGATTTTATTACTGGATTTATATTGTCTGTGAAGAAAGATGTCAGTATATCCCCTATTGATTGTGTATAAAAATGTCTTCAAAAATACTCTAAAATTTTCTGGGAAGTAGTCTTTATGAATGACTTAAAATTGCCTTGGAATTTGAAATGCTAGTTGGGTTTGTTACGTGCCAGTTTCAGTAAAATCTGAGAAGGCTTTCCTAAGTTATGTCTGCCTGTGACTGAAGCACTTTGACAGCATTATAAGTGGTGAAGCTTCTTTTGTCTTTTTTATGAAACAGTTATGAAAAATGGTTAAATTTACATGAAAAGTCTTCTAGGGGTTTTTTTATGATGCTTGATCTTGCTCTATAATATGTTAAATATTTTTAAAAACAGGTTATGCCTATTTCACTGATTGGAGACTTGGTGGAATAGTTCGAGTGAGGAAGTCTGATGGAGGAGAAATGACTATTATTAGGAGGGGCATTAGTAACATTATGCATGTTAAAGCATACGACGCTCATTCCCAAATAGGTGAGCCCTTTTCTTGTACGGAGGAAAGATGTGAAATAGGGAATAAGACACAAAATGTCAGGACAGCGGATTTCCAGTTTCAATTCTATAAATGGCTTCATGGAATCGTAACTGATTATGCAAGGGAGGCAGCACAGGCACTTGCAATCGCATGTTGTATCTTTCATTGCTTTGAGACTGGATGCAATTTCCCTCTACCCCTTCTGTTACTGTACTTAACAACCGAGCAAAATGAAATTATGATTCCATTGTGTTTTGTGTAATTGTATCAGCAACTACAACTTTGTATTTGTCCTTTTCTGGTAGAAGCTTTAGTTAAACTAAACTATTTATTTTGATGAATTGGGTAAATGTTTATTAATAAAATTACTCTTCTTCAAGTAATTACTATGTATAAACTGCTAATTTTTCTTATTTTCTTGTTTTTCTATTTTCTTAAATTCTATGCAATTCTATGATCTAAGCCAAGGATTTGGTATTGTAGTTAATTTAGTGAAACGCCAAATGCCTTCGTCAAACATATGATTAAACCTGAAACTCATTGACTACTTGGTATCCAAAGACTGGATTGGGTCTCCCAGCCTTGGTCAGAGAGGTTCTCATTTGTGGTAGTATGCTTGTTTCCAGACAGTTGCTGAAAATTGTCAGAAAATTGGATGTAATTCAATAGTATATTTTTGGCTTCCATGAACGTTTGTGTCAAGGAAGAGTATATGGAACACAACACTTCTTATATGTTACTGCCACTATTGCTGTCGATGAACTTGACCTTGTTTTGCAGTGTATGCAAAACCAGGACTTGCTACAGCACCTTTTTTTATAGTTATTATGCATTTTTAATAGTTCCCAAGATGTCATCAGTAGTGTATACATTGATCTTTATCACTTTTTAAGGCTCTAACTACTGTAATAGAGGAACAAATCCCAATGGAGACTGCAGCCATTTCTGCTTCCCAGTACCAAACTTTCAGAGAGTTTGTGGGTGTCCTTATGGCATGAAACTGGCTCAAAATCAACTGACGTGCATTGAAGATCCATCCAATGAGCCACCCACTTTGCAATGTGGCTCCTACTCATTTTCCTGCGCTAATGGGAGATGTGTGCCTCGACACTATCAGTGTGATGGTGTTGATGATTGCCATGATAACAGTGATGAACAAAACTGTGGTTCTTCAAGTAAGTAATCCCTGTAATCTGCAGTTTGTATTCCTTGTTTGCAGTTCAGGAAACTTAATGAGTCAGTATGGCTTCATTGGAATAAACTCCAATTTTTTAGGGTTGCATCTGTGAATAAATCCTGAAATCTTCCTGGGAGATTAGTTACTTTGGAAATTACTTGGGTTAATTAGTTACTTCAGAAATTATATCATAGTAATACAGGATTCAGTATCAGCCACATAAACAATGCATGAAAATATTCATATCCCACTATTCTCAAAATTCAATTTATAGAGTAACAAAAATTTATTTTCTAAAGAAAATAGTTGTCTTTATTCTTAATTTTTTGTAAATTTTGACAGATACTGGAATATCAATAGCTTGCTTACTTTGAATGCATGGAGAGGAACAAGCCATCTTATTAAAGACGAAGACACTTAAAAAATAGCACCATAAGAAAAATAACAAACCCATATACATTGCCTAACCTTCCTCTAAGATTAAAGCAGCACCTTTTATTTAACTTAACATAAGAATAAAAAATTTGTTTTTCATAATATTTGGGCAATGGTGATCTATTCATTACATCTGGATTTTAACAGTGAAGTAAATTAAAAGCACATTGGTTCATTTCCTGGTTTTACAAGTAAAATGTCTCACATAAAATATTTTGTTGTTCAAGTAAATTGAGAGAACAGTGGTATAACCATGGCTGATAAGGCATTGAAGAGAGGATAAGATACTGAAGATATTGAAGAGGCTTTTATAACATGTCTGGTGCTTCTTCAGAGTTAATTCTTTCAAATCACAAACAAGAAAATAGGACACAGTAGTAAAATGTGCTCCCCAATGCATAGGACTAACTAGTATGCCTAAGGTATAAACTGTTTCTTATTAATGGGCTATTTTAGAATAACTAGAATATCTTCTGGGGAAAAGTATAACGCAAATGGTTACTAGAAGGAGTTACTTTTCTTGTTCTTTAGATAGCTTTGGAGTGCTTAAATGTTTAATTTTTTATTGCTTCCTGCAGTTTAAAAAAAGTTCCTAAGTATGCTGTTCAGTTCTGCAGCA
This sequence comes from Mohoua ochrocephala, assembly GCA_013398855.1. Classification (NCBI taxonomy): domain Eukaryota; kingdom Metazoa; phylum Chordata; class Aves; order Passeriformes; family Acanthizidae; genus Mohoua; species Mohoua ochrocephala. The sequence continues at coordinate 42,000 of VZTA01008693.1, read as the reverse complement.
AGTTGCGTAACAGACGTTTCAATTCGAAGCAATGTGCATTTTAGAATTTGATGCATATTTTAGGCATTCTGTAAGTGTAATGACTGTACTGATTACTGTTACAGGAAAGGCAAGTTTTGGAGATCTTTATAAAGATTTTTTTTTTCTTTTTTTTTTCTAAATTCAGACAATACTTGTGCTTCTTCAGCTTTTACCTGTGCCAGCGGACAGTGTATTCCAGGTCGCTGGCATTGTGATAAACATAATGACTGTTTTGATGGCAGTGATGAATTGCATTGTCCTACACAAGGACCCTCTTCATGCCCTGCAACCCAGTTCACCTGTGATAATAGAAGATGTATTCCAAGAATCTGGCTCTGTGACACTGATAATGACTGCGGTGATGGCTCAGATGAAAAAAACTGCAGTGAGTATCATGTTGTTTTTATAATCAGCTGTGCATATCTACATAGCTATATCTGTTGGTATAAGGATGATAAATGAAATTGGGAAAAAAGGACTAGCATCTAAATTAGACTGATATTTTGAAGTCCTTAAGATGTGGAAAACTCGTCTAATTTGAAGTTCCAGGGCCAAGTAGAATGCAGAGAAATAATTTTAAAAAAATTAAAAGGGGCAAATGTGATAATCGTAATCATGGTGCTGCGTAATGTCATCCACTGTAATTAGCAAAAGGCAGTAAAAGCTGAGATGTCCTAAACACCTACTACACAAGTGATCTCAGTGATGGCCAATGGTGTGGTCAGCTAATCTAGGCTGGAAGTTTTTACAGGAAGTAAGATAGTAGCTTTTTCATATACTTTAGAGTTACTTACCACTGTGTGGAATCTTCTGTTTATTTTCCATGAGCCCAAGCCTACATATAAATGAAAAATTACCTGATATTAATTTATTAGTGCTTATGATTTATATGATTGCTAGTTGCTGCATTATATGCTGCAAGTTAGGGATAATGTTTTTCTACTTTCTCAGCAATATGCTGATTTCAAAAGAGAGGAAAGTAACACATTTGCATTTATTGTCATTCTTAATAGCTTTCACAGGTACTTGTGAACCCAGGCAATTTCAGTGTCCAGACCATCGCTGTATTGACCCATTCTATGTCTGTGATGGAGACAAAGATTGTATAGATGGTGCTGATGAGCATGACTGCAGTAAGTGTAACTTTATTGAATGCCTCTTTATTGTTTCCTCACACTTGCCCCCAAAGCAGTCTTTGGTGACCTCATATTACCAGCTCCAAGACAGCAGAATGTATAATAAACCTTTCCCATAAATTAACCCTGTTTGAGATGCTTTTGATCTCTAGGCTGCTTGTGGAGGGCTGAAATCTGTTTTCTGTGAATTCCAAAGTCACATTGCATTCACAGTTGCATTTTCTGTGTCTCAGGGAAATTATGGTCTTCAGTGGGATTGATACCATATCAGACTTAAGCGCCTGTAGGATAAAATTGGTGCAGTCTAGCTCTGTAAAATAAATAAATAACATTCAATATTTTTTAATTTTGTAGTATATAACTGCAGTGCTACAGAATTTAAATGTCTAAGTGGAGACCAGTGTATCAGCACCTACTACCAGTGTGACGGTGTTTTTGACTGTAACGATCACTCAGATGAGGCTGATTGCCGTAAGTATAGTGATGCTGAAAGAAAGATTTCTGTTATTAAGTGATGCTTCTGGAAATTCCCTTTATCTGCTATGTCAAATACTGTCCCTGAAACCTTTATATTATTTTCAGGGAAACTTGTCTTTACATCATTTTCCTGAGCAGGAATTTCAAACACAGTTTCCAGCTCAAGAGTATCAGAGAATCATAGAATGGCTTGGGTTGAAAGGGACCCTAAAGATCATCTCATTTTAATGCCCCTGCCATGGGCAGGGACACATTTCACTAGACCAGGTTGCTCAAAGCCCCATCCTACCTGGCCTTGAAAACTTCCAGGGATAGGGCATCCACAACTTCTCTGGAAAACCTGTTCCAGTGCCTCACCATCCTCACAGTAAAGAATTAATTCCTAATATCTAATCTAAAGCTACTTTCTTTCAGTTTGAAGCCATTTCTCTTCGTCCTGTAACTACATGCCCTTGTAAAAAGTGTCTCCCCATCTTTCAGTACCTGAAGGGAGCCTGCAAGAAAGGCCACAATTAGATCACCCCGAAGCTTACTCTTTTCCAGGCTGAAAAATCTCAGTTCTTTTAGTCTTTTCTCATAGGAGAGGTGTTCCATGCCTCTAATCATCTTGGAGTAGACCAAGCAGATTGTGCTGGCAAAAGTAGATTGTTCAAGCAAAGAGAAGAGTTTGCATTCCTTTTGGCTATAACATTTTTTTTTACTTGGCATTTCAGTCTCAAGATTTTAAAATAAAATTAAGTCTATTAATCTAGAAAACAGGAAACCTGGTATATATGAGAGTTAGATTTAAACTTTTTTTTGAGTAATGTTTTACACTTTAGTTAGTTAAAATGTTACCACACAGGGTGGCAGAAATTTCAGACCTGATTTCCTGTAGCTTTGGACAGGTATATAGGTATCAATATGTGCTTGCTCAAAGTATAAAAAGAGTTGAATTGCCTTGTTGATCACATTATGAAGTAGGAGTTAATTGGTCACATTTTGAAATGTCATGTAGATTGATTGACTGACTGTGGTTCTACGGCCTGATCTAAAAGCAACACAGTTCTTAATAGCATTGTAACTAGTTATTACAATGCTAGGTTAAGAGGTGAACTGAACATGGTGGTTTTGCTTCTTGATCTAAGATTGAAACAGCTTCTGAACCTTTGAATGTCACTGTTCTAGCTACAAGACCACCAGGGATGTGCCACCAGAATGAATTCCAGTGTCAGTCCGATGGCAACTGTGTTCCAGATAACTGGGAATGCGATGGCCATCTTGATTGTGCAGATGGCTCAGATGAACATCATAGATGTCCTGCCAGAACGTGCCCTCCATCACTTTTCCGCTGTGATAATGGCAACTGTGTGTATCGAGCGTGGATCTGTGATGGTGATAATGACTGCAGGGATATGAGTGATGAGAGAGATTGCCCGACTCAACCTTTCCGGTGCCCCAGCTGGCAGTGGCAGTGTCCAGGTCACAGTATCTGTGTGAATCTCAGCAAAGTGTGTGATAATTCTGCTGATTGTCCTAATGGAGCTGATGAATCCCCATTGTGCAGTAAGTCACTGTTCACGCATCTACTACAGACTGTGTGTTATGTCTGCAGAAAGAAATGGAATATTCAGCATGCTCTATTTAACGTCACAATGTTTCTAGCAGAAATGTAAGCACAGTGTAATTAGAGCTCAAATTTCTAAGTGGAACTTGCTTGCAGTGAAAAGAGACTACAATGATGACTGAGGAATTCATTAGCTATGTCCACTCTTGTGCTCTGAATTCCAATATGACTTCCACTGACTTTAAATATAGATTTTTATATAACTACATGGGAGTGAACTTTGTGTTCCTGAACACATTCACTAAAGCATAGTATGCTTTAAATTCAGATGAAATGTGATTCAGTCCTTAATATTCTATTTTAAATTTCTAACTTTAAGAATCATAATTAAAATCAAGAAGTTCATGTGCAGCCAGAATTTGTATTTATGTTGATTATGAATTGATTTAAACATAATCTTTTTCTTTCCTTCTTTCCTCCTTCTTCTCTTTAATCAATGTACATTCTCAGATGAACCCCAGCCAGGTATGACTATAAACAATTTTAAATTATTATTTATACAGTTTTAGGTTTGGAGTGGTAAATTTTTGTTTCTTTCTAGCTATTTTTGAAAAAGTTGTTGCACATGCTTAGACAGCCTTCTGTTTGGCGTTCATTTGATGGGATTCAGTACATGCAATGTTGTTACCTGTCTTTATGTGCACTGTGCATGCTATATTTTGCATGAGGACCACAGTCCAGTCTCACACTGCATAACTGATGATTCTGCAGTCATTTTAGCAGCAGTCTTAGGCTAAGAATGTAATTTTAAAGACTTAAATTTATCATAGGAAACCTTTGTTGACTATATGCTTATTTCTTTCCCCAACCCAACTTCAGATCAGGAGAGCTGCTCTGATAATAATGCTGGCTGCACTCATGAATGTATTCAAGGACCTTTTGGAGCTCAGTGTACCTGTCCTATTGGATACCAGCTTGCAAATGACTCCAAGACCTGTGAAGATATTAATGAATGTGACCCTCCAGGCTTTTGTAGTCAGCACTGTTACAATGAGAGAGGGTCTTATAGGTGTTATTGTGATGAAGGATACATTCTAGAAGCCAATGCGAGGACTTGTAAAGCAGGTGAGAAACACTGATGTCAGTGTAAAGAATGACAGCAGTGTCTGAAAACTGTCCAGCTTTGTCTCAGTTTGAAAGACAGGTGCCTGCCAACGAAGGTGGGAACCTCCCTTGGAGTAGAAAATATGACCCCCTTCCTTCTAAATTATTATAACTTTGAAATTAAGGGGCTTTCAGGCAAAGACATGGGAAAAGGAATAACAGTTCTTTACTAGTATGTGTATGTATAACAAGACAAACAAACAAGAACAGCAGCACCAACAAACAGAACAGAAGCCCAGCAGCCGCCTTCTCTCGGCCGCCGGCCCTTTCCCCTTCGGTGCAGTTCCGCTCACAGCCGCCAGGGGCCCTGGCGGCTCCCGGCCGGGCAGGGCGGGTGCGATGCTTCCCCTGCGCCTGCAGGGGGCGCCGTGGCGCGGGCTCAGCCGCGTCTCCCTCACGCGGTAATGGCGGGCGGGCTGCATGGCGAAATGGGCTGCAGCACTAATCTCGGAGCCGTGGCTGGAGTGGCAGGGACAAGCAGACCCCAGAGTAGCAAACGAAATGTATCAGAAACTCTGCAGCTGTAGCAGGATCCGTGGGGTGTCCCGGCAGGCAGGGGGTGCGAGATTAGAGTGTGGCGAAAAACCCTGAGCAGTGGCAGAGAAACGGCGGGGCCGGGCAGTGGCAGCCCTCCTCCCGAATGCAGCCAGGAGAGGCTCCCTTGGAGGGGTCTCAGGGGGTTCTGGGTTTTCCTGTGAGGCACCCAAGTAGATGGCGAGAGCCTTTTCTAGTGAGGTAGGGTGTTCATAAGGTCTCAGTCCAACAGCTGCTCTTACAAGTGGAGGCTCCCCCACAGTAAGGAGGAAGCAGTACAGGGCTGGGCTCTAGCGGTGGCAGTGAATTCACCCTGCAGTAAGCAACGGCTCGACTGTTCTCCTCCCGTGCCAACAGCGAAAGCAAGAAGAACCAAGCCCAGCCCCTCACCCCCAGCCAAAATCTCATGGTATCTCTGCCCTTCCCAAGATAATGCCCCTCAGCTACGATAGTACAGCCAGCTGCACTCATCCCCCTTCTCCTTGGCTATACCCTTTGTCTCTCTTAAGTACCAGTTGTTATTGTCTTTTACCAACAAATGGGAGAAAATTTCCTGGGAGAAGGAAACAAAAGAAAAAATCCTAATCCCCAACACTTTGCCATTTTCATATTGTTCTCTTTTAAAAGAGCTGGTGTAAACAGCCACTTAGAGTTGTTCATGGCAGATGACCTTGAGAATTAAAACTGTCTGCTGAGGGGTTAATTAGAAACCAATATTTAATTGAAATAATATTTTTAAATGAACACTTATTTTTAGCCCTGGAATGGTCAAAAACAATGTTTTGAAGAAAAACAATGCCAGAGACTTGTAAGCCATAGGCCAAAATTAACTGTTCATAAAGTTCAATGCTCAGAAAGTACTTAAATCCCAGCCTTTCATAAGATTTACCTACTGCCTATGCTGTACTTTGCTGATTTGTAAGGAGCAAACATCACTGATACAGCTTAGCTGCCAGTTGCTCTCTATCTCTTATGTCGTACACTGACAGTGTGGAGCAGCCATATACCCAGTGGAATTTGTCTCTACAGGTTTCCTGGTTTTGGGATATACTCAGGTTAAGTAAGTTTGGCCCTTACTAATAGGGAGTTTCTTGTACTTTCCTGTCTTTATGGTTGCTGCTCTTCAGTTGTTTTTCAGCATCCTATCTGTGCAACCTAATTACAGCATTCTATGGCTTTCCTGTAATGTGTTTCTTCTCCATTGTTCCCACATAGTCTAAAAGAGGAAAAAAAAGAAGGTGGATTACAAAGGAGGAAGACTAGGCCGAGTAGTTTAACTGGAGGTACCAAAAACTTTGGGGATTGAATCAGGAGTGGGAGATGAGAGAGGTTTTTGGAGGAATGAGTGTTGGATGTCAGCAGCAAACTGGTTAGACAACGGGGAAGAGGACCTAAGGTCCAGATAGGAGCCTGGAAGGGAAATCCGTAGAAAGAGTGATGGAGAAAAGCCAAGGTAGATTTAAAAGTCAGGATGGACAGACTGGATATGATAATATATCTTGGTCTGAGAATTGATTTGAATTTGTCAATATGTATATTTAGATACAACAGCTTTGATGCTATAAAGTCATGTTAAATTACTCAGTGTTTCTTTTTCTCCCAGTTACTGTTGAATCACTCATGGGTTTATTTTAATTTCTGTTCCTTTGACAGAATCTGGGAATTTTCTTTTGCTGGTGGCAAGTCGTAACCAAATTGTTGTGGATAACATCACTTCTCAGTCACACAGTATTTACTCTCTGGTTCGGGATGGGACAAATATTGTGGCTATTGATTTTGATTCGATCACAGATCGTATCTTTTGGTCTGATACAACACAGGATAAAATTTGGAGTTCTTATCAAAATGGAACTGACCGAAAAATAGTAAGTTTTGCCGAGTAAATTTTTCTTGTCTTTTGTCAAAAGAAAATGAAGACCCTGTATCTTCAATTAACAAAGGGGAAGAGGGAAATCCAAATATAGTAAGAAGAGAGATAACAGAGACAAAGTGAAACAGCTTTGTAGGTGCTAAGCTAACATTTCAGGTAGCTGTTTGAAAAAGAAAACCGAATGCTTTCAAGAAGCCCTTTTTTAAATTCAAACTGTAAGCTGGTTTTCCTATAAGAAAATTCTAACTTCTTCAGTAGACCTACTGAAGTTAGTAGGATTGTTTGGGTTTATGCTTTGCCATCACTTTGAATATGTGTACATCGTGATTCCTTCTGCATAATAGACCTAGAAGATATTGGAAACTTGGTTCCCCATTTTCCATATCTGTAGAAATGCAAAGGGTAAAATTTAATATAACCTTTTTTTTTTTCCCTCCCTCTGCCTTCCCTTTTTCTCTTATGAAACAGGTGTTTGACAGTGGTGTCACCGTGACTGAAAGCATAGCAGTAGATTGGGTGGGTCGTAACCTTTACTGGACAGACTTTGTTCTGGAAACGATTGAAGTCTCTAAAATGGACGGGAGCCACAGGACTGTGCTGATTAGTGAAAATGTAACAAACCCAAGAGGCTTAGTGTTAGATCCCAGAATTGAGTAAGATTTTTAAAATTTTTTTAAACATGCCTATTTTATGATGTAACTATTAAAATCTGAGACATGCCCAAGTTGTATTGAAATTGTAAATGACAAAATTTAGTGTGTTTGCAGAGTGGATTAATGTTTAAAGTAATGAGGTAATTGCTGGTGATCTGTTGCTCTGTTTCAGTGTAACCAGATGGCTTTTTACCTATAAAAGATTTTTATACATTTGCTTCCTAGTTAAGAAATATTAATTCGAAATGGTGATGTATCACTTCAGTTGGTGATATGCCACAAACTTGTATGTGATTAGTGTCATATGCCTACCTTCATAGCCCCACGTCTAAAGTAATTATTTCGATTGTGTTGTTATCCCAAAAGAACCTTCCCATTTCAGACAGCAAGTGGCATAGAGTAAATGAAATGTGATGATTTGAATTGTTCGTGTACAAACTTTTGCTTGTTTTTGAGGTCTCCAATGCCTTGAACTCTGTTTACTGCTAGTTTTAGTGCTGTTAACATTATCAATGCATACCTGTAAAAGTATAAGCTTGTATTAAATTATTATGTAGCAACTGGAGAATCAGATTATAATCAACATTAAAAACCAGTGACACCAGTAGCTTCTATATGCTGCTATTATCGACAAATAGAAACAGCAGTAGAAGTATTAAAATAATTTTTACAACAGAAATTACTGTAAAATCTTAGGTAAGCATATTGCTAAAATAAATAATTTCAGTATCATTGTGGCAGAATGTTTTTAGAAAGATTGCATCTACTTTTTGGCTAATGAGTTTTCATCTAATGTTTCTCAGTAGGCAGCTAGATTTTTTTCCCAGATTGGTAACCACAAGTTACTTTTTTCAGTGCTCATGTGATGTTCTGGACGGACTGGGGCCAAAACCCTCGAATTGAAAAAGCCAGCATGGATGGCAAAATGCGCACAGTGATTATTAATAATAAAATCTACTGGCCCAATGGACTTTCCATTGATTATCCAAATAAACTTCTCTATTTTGCTGATGCTTATCTCGATTATATCGATTTCTGTGATTACAATGGAAACAACAGACGACAGGTGGTTGCAAGTGATCTGGTAAGGCATTAATGAGGAACTGTTGTTTTCCCATGTCCCTGCTGATAGTATGTAAAAATATATTTTCATTGTCGTAGACTTGGGTGTATTTTTCTTCAAAATACGTGAGTGAAGCAGATGTGAAGTAATTTAGCTGCTTCTTGCTGCTGGAAAGAGAGCAATTGCATATCCTATTCAGTCTCTCAGGAGATCTTCAGCAGAGCCTGGAGCTGCATGTAGACTTAGTGTTTTAGATCATTCTCGTCTGTTCTGTCTGCATGTATGAAATCTGAAGGTGACATCTGACACTGCTGCTATTAGGTGGTGCATTTTCCATAGGCAAATATAGTACAAAAAGCCTGGAGAAACTTTTTCTGGTCTTTTGTGAGTAATTATTGCTACTATTGTTGACAGCAGTGAAGGGTTTTGTGCTACCAGGACTTGCTGTGTGCAGCAACTCCATCAGGACCGTCCCTCGTACAGGCTATCTCCCAGTGAAGTCCTGCTGGCATCTTGTAGCACTGTCCTTGTACCAACACAACAGTTCAGATGTTCAGTTGGTACGCAGAAGCTGGTATTGATAACCATGTGAATGTTTTCAAGCCCCCATGACTCTTGGGGCTTTTACTTTTGGCTGGAGAGACAATTAGAGTGAAATAGGAGCCAAGGCAGTCTTTCCACTCCTGGTTATCTGGAATCTAGATAAGCTACCTTCTTTGATCCCTGGTAAATTTTAGGGGAGCTTATCAGGTATGCAAGTTCTTGACAGCTCCGTAATTCTCACTAGACATTTCCTCTTGTGCTCTTGAAAATCTACTGCTGGGTCTTTATCTGTTGGTTCTGCCCTGTAATTAGACTGCTTTTTTAATTCCTCATTTTCTTCATCTCACAGGGTCTATGTAGCATTTCAGTTTTTTAAAAAAAATATTTTCCTCATAATTTATGTCTTGTTTTTAGACAATAGAAGATACTTCTTTTTTTCTTTCTGAAAAATACCTTGCGAGACACACTTGCTTCATTATTTATTTATCTAAAAATTATGCTCAGCTCTGTTGTTACTTCCTTGCAAGCTTTACATATGCAAATGTCCAGAACTAAATCGATAATCAACCTTGCCATTTTAGATATTGCAGCATCCACATGCTCTAACCATCTTTGAAGATTTTGTGTACTGGAGTGACCGCTACACTAATCGAGTGATTCGGGCCAATAAATGGCATGGAGGAAACCAGACAGTTATGATTTATAACATTCACCAGCCTTTGGGTCTCGTGGCAGTCCATCCTGTAAAGCAGCCTAATGGTAAGTTCATCACAACAACTTCGGTGATTGCAGAAATAAGCATGCAGTAATGTCATGCGTTGGAACACCAAGAATCAGTCTTTTCAGCAAATGGGTTGGGTTAAAACAAGCAAATAATTCATAGTATAGACTTACAACTGTTCAATCTGGTGTTAGGGAAAGTAACCATCTAGGCAGCATTTCAGGATAATGACTAGCCAAAAAGAATAATAAAGAGGTAGTATGTGCCATTTCCTTGCACTTTGTTTTGAATGTTTTTATAAGACAATTGAAGTATTTTTGGAAAGCATTTTAATTTAAAAAATTTCTTTCTGCGGCATACCAGATTCAATTTCTTGTGCATTAATATTTCTTTTTGAAAAGATTGCTGTCATCAGCCTTCTCTGAAAGTACTTCTACATTGTTTTAGTCGATGAAACAATAATGATAAATAAACCCCTTCATTGCATTAAATATTCATTCTGAGATCTTATGCAGGTGATCTCTTGCAGCCGAAAGACTGTAAAAAAATAAATTCTTTCTGTTAGGTAGACATCTTTTATATCAGACTTTTTGTTATTTCATGGCATAACTTGAAGAGTGGGAAGTATATTGAGATGAATATTATCTTTCAGCTTTAGTTATATTTCTTGTGTATGGAGTGTTTCCAAGTAATAAGTATTAAAATGACCTTTTTTTTTTTTTGTTCCTTGAAAGACACCCCCTTGTCAGAGAGAGTGGAGACTTGCATCTGAGTTAGGCACTAGTACTTTCAGTGCTGGATTTGTTTTGGAACAAAACCTTCCCCAGTCATGTTCAGAACTAAACTCACCTAACATTCTCACAGGAAATTGTTCAGTTAGCAGAGTGTAGCATTAATTTATGCATCACAGTTATGATTTGACCGGTTTTATTTGACAACCCAAGGTTTAAAAAACTTTTTATCACCGGTGGAGACATTTTTTTCTTTTTCTTCATTGTATTTAGTACATTTATAAGTTTCCTTCTGAATTATTCTCTTGTACTTTATGTGGCCAGACAGAAAAGGAGGAATAGAGCACTAGCAGAATAGCAAAACACAGTGATGTTGACAAATGAAGAAATAATTACTTGCTGATTGAAATTCCGGATGCAGTAAGAAAACTGTCATCCACTCTGCTTTTTTGTAAATCATTAGATCTTGCACTAACCAGAGTTTAGATTCTTTATACTGATGACATGAACAATTTTCTTACAGTTTAAGTTCTGAGTTTATGCCATTATTTTATTGTCATGTTAATTTGTTTTCAGTTCTTGTTAGTTTTTATCTTAGTAACAATTGTGTAAATTCCTGGAACTTCCAAGCTTTTTAGAATCAGGATATACTCAAAATCTGATTTTTGCTTTCTGTGAAGATTACTCATTCTGAAAAATCTTTTTTAGGAGCAAGTTTGTGGAAGCGATCTAGGTTGAATTTTAGTGGATAGTAATAATACCAGTCAGGAGAGACCTTCAATGTCTTTTTTTTTTTGCATTTTACAACTTCAGATCAATAGTTTCAAAGTAATCTAAGAAATTTGACATTGAACTCCCACTACCTTTGAAAAAGACATTGCAACTATTTTCTCTTTAGTTTCTCCAAGAAGTTTTAGCAAATAATTTAAATCCCCCATCTAGAAGGATTATTACAATCAAGGACTGAAAATCCCACAGGTTTCCTCGTGTAGTTAAGAAAAATGTGAAATAGAGTTTGAAAGATTTCTTAATGATGCATAGAAGTTGAAAAGGTCACTATGATAATGGTACTGGGTTTGCATCAAAAATTGTATCCTGTTACAAGTATATTGTATTGGTTGCAGTTCTTAGAAATAACTTCATTATTTTAATTTTAAAGAAATAGCAAAGCTGTCTTGGTTCAGTGTTGATGTTATCAGTAGCAATGAGACAGAATTTTCTCTCTAGTTGCTCATATTGTTGTAGTTGCTAATAGTTCCTTTTTATTTTCAGATATTAATTCCTGTGCATCGTCCCCCTGTAGCCACCTCTGCTTACTTTCTTCATCTGGACCACTTTTTTTTTCTTGTGCTTGCCCTTCAGGATGGATCCTCTCTCCTGATAACAGGAACTGCATGAGAGGTGGGGCAGTTATTATGTGATGATTAAAAAGACCTGATGTTGTCAAACCCATCCCTCTCCCAGACAAAAAGCATACTTTTGTGGGCTGCTGCTCATGAAATCAGTTTGAGCCACTCCAGACAGGCTTCATTTAGGACACGTGGAATATACTTGGCCTAATGGTTTGGAGACAGGTTTGGGAAAGAACTGAATCAGAGATTCAGATGCTTCATTTGGAGAAAATGGGTGAAATCAATTCTCTTATAAGCATTTTAAAGAAGCCACATTTCAAAATTTCTCACCGCATGGAATGTTTGGCTGTTGGAATACATATGGAAGGAGCTCAGTATCAGTTAATAATGAAAACATGCTCTGGCAGAGTCTTGTGTTCATTATAAGTATTCAGCTTGGAAACGGGTTGTAATTGTAAGAATGTCAGGATGCAGGACTGGAAGGGACTTCCTTGATCACTGAAGCTTGTTTCTTTGTTGCCGTTGATTGCACATCATATGTCGCCTTTCACTGGTCAAGCTCCAGTTTTAGATTAATCTGGGTTCTTGCCCCTAAAATTCACTGAACATCACAATTTTGATATTTGGAAACCTGATTTTTTGTTCAGATGTAGTCTTTCCCCATTTTGTGCCCATTTCTGATGCCATTTTTGTCCTTCAGGATAAATAGCATCAGTAGTTCCCCTTTAGCACTGGTATGTTTTGTTTTATATATATTTGAGGTGACTACCACACTCTTTCTCAGCCTGTATTTTGCTAAGAAGTAATTCATGATCTTTTGGTTTCCTCTAATCAGGCAAGATGTTCTTCCTGTTATTTATCACTCTCTTCAGCCTATCTGAAGTAATGCATTTTAGAATTCAGATGAAGATTTCTCATCTTCAGCTTCTTCCCGCTTCAGTGTAAAAAAGCAGAAGGTGCCAAATGCAGAAGGTCTGGAAACATGGCCTAAAATAGCATGTGACTACATGTGATGCAGCTGTAACAGAACTAACTTTTGCAAACAACTTCGTATCAAAAAGTACCCATGAATTTTCTTTGGATAGTCCGTAGATCTCAGTGATTTGTAGAAGTAATTTAGCCAGTTCATTTAAAAAGTAGTCACAAAATTTCAAATTAGTGGTAGGCAATTTGTGACTAGAAATTTGACCACATTGCTTTTGTCAGATGAAGCATTCATTATTAATTTTTCCATCAATTGTACAGATGTTAAATGTGCTTTGGTGCCTCCCTATACAGGAAGCTTCAAATCACTGAAATTTAAGTAGAAATTATCTTTGGGATGAACTAACACTAGAAATCTGTCAGTCAAAAAGTCCTTTTCTTTTAAAACTGTCTAAATGTTAAAGGCTCTTTAAAGGGCTGTGCTGCATTCACATTTTTCTTAGTCAGCAGCAAGGGAATTACCAATTTATATAATCTGAAATGAAGTGTGAATTTGTTTAATATATTACAAAAAAGAGGGATTATTTTAGAAATCTACACTTGTTTGATTATGTGGAGGCTTATAGAGGGATAATGATGAAAGAAATGGAGCATGCCAGTGATGAAGCACGTGCACGTGTAGAGGTTGACCCAGTTCTGCCCCTGAATTGAGCTATTGACATTTCTTATCTTTATTTTTCGCATGTTGCAAATTTCCCTGTGTCTGCTTGGGTACAACTGTGGCCCTTTTATTGACATAATTGTTCTGTAAGAGAGAAACAGAAATATCTTTCTGCGAAGCACAATTCTTTTAAACTATATGGGTTTATTTTTTTTCTATTTAGATGTATTTTATACAGTTAAAACAGTATGTGGAAAACATCTACAGATTTGGGTAATTTAAAAAGATGTATTTGCTGAAGGTCAGCACACCAGAAAAAGTTATAAAAAATATACTTATTCTTTTCATTGTCAAATACTTTAATAATTGCCACTGATTAATGTCCCTGCCAATGGCAGAAAGGTTGGAACTAGGTTGGAGGTTGGATCTTTAAGGTCCCTTCCAACCCAGGCCATTTTATGATTCTGTGATTACACACGAATGGGCATTTGCCATTTCTGTACTAATATTTACTGTTATCCTTATCCTTGCTGTCCTCGTTACTTTAATAGGCCAGCACAATCTCTCAGAAGTAAAATTAAACTGACCTGCATGCATTTGATTGCCCAGTGTCTCTACAAACAAGGATATTGCTGGTCTCTGCCTACTTTGTTCGCAAATTAAATACTACCAACTTCATGGGGATGGAAAGGCATTGATTCTAGGATTGCACCATTTTTAGCTTTATGTAAGATGAAGAAAGCTTTCCTGTGCGCTTGTTTTATTTTAAGCTGCATTTCAGGTTGATATAAAAGAAGGTAATGTAGCAAGCTGGCTTGGAAGCAATAGAATTTGTGTATATTAAAATATTGTATTAACATGGCACATGTGTGTATTTAATATAATAATACATTAATTTTACATAGATTATAATTTGTCATTTAAATTGTATTAAGTTTAAGAATTGCAGAAGGTTTATTAATGCCAATCCGATGAGCCTACACAAGTTTTTATATCCCTATAGCTCAGCACATTTGCTCTATTTTCCATCATAAGAATGAGGAATAATCAGATTGCATAGGTGTAAAATTTGAAGCAGTAAGTTAAATTTAACAAATACTTCTAGCAGCCAGAGAGAAGTATGGAGAATAATTTTTGAGAGGTGCAGTGATGCTGTGTTTCGTGGCTTTTTATGTCAAAATTTTTACTGCAAAATTTATATAAATTTATTAAGCAGCCAGTGAAGAAAATCGAAACCAAACCAACCAACCAAGTCTTTGATCTATTATAAAAGAGGAAATGGGTTACTGCTACAGCAGCCCGGTTCCCTGTTAAATGGTAGCTTGTGCCTATGGGAAGAAGAGGCTAGAATTTGTTCTCCAAAGACCAAAGAAGGAGGAAGAGGGGAATCCCTGTTGAGGAGATTCTCTTCCACTACTCTCTAGCAGATGAGAAATGCAGTTGCTGACTCTCACTTTGCAGCTCTCTGATGCATTTTCTCAGATCACCTGATGAGCTGTCCTTTGTGAATAAGATTTAAGCATAAGGGTACAAGTTTACCTAAAAGTAAATATACCAAAAGGGAGTATATCTGCTCCCTTAGGGATAAAACAAGAAATCAGTACTGCAGTTATATTTAATAATACAAGTTATTATATTATACAATGTCACAGTTGCTGCTGTGGCATTGTTCTTTGCTTGTGAGTCCTGCTTAATAGGCATTAGAACCCATCACAGGCAGGTCCTGCAGAATCCTCAGAGCTTTCTCTGACTGGTTTCCCTTCTCAGAGATTTGAAAAAGCAGCTTAGAGCAGCTGCACAAATATCCTTTTTCTCTTGTCTGGCAGTGAGGGATCCTGTCTTATTTACTTCCTTCTGCTCAGAATTTGCATTGTGATTGCAGACTGCTGAAACTTAAAATGTCACAACAGTTTCAATAACTGATTACCTTGCTCCTAGTGAGGGAACAAATTTCTTTTTAAGTGGTTTCAAATCATCACTGGTAGTATTGAACCATCAGGGAACTTTTGGGTGGAAGGGGAAAACATATCATAATGCCATTTTCTTGACCAGAAGCAACTCTGAATTACTCTCTGTTTTCACAGTTGAACACCCTTTCCTTATTGCTGTAAGAGATAATATAATTTATGGAATTTCTCTGAACCCTGAGGAGAAGACAAATGATGCTATGGTTCCAATAGCAGGAGTTCAAAATGGTGTTGATGTTGACTTCGATGACTCTGAACAGATGATTTATTGGGTTGAAAATCCAGTAAGTTAGTATTTGTGTTCAAAATGTGCACTAAATTAAGGAAAAAGTTTGGTGTTTTTTTTTTTAAAGAGTGTTTTGGACTGAAATATATTAGCATTGCTGGTAAGAACTTTGATAAATAGAAAGGAATGAAATGATGGGGTTTTTTGGTTTTGTGGCGTGGTTTTTGATTTTTTGATTTGGTTGGTTTTGGGTTTTTTTGATTGTTTTTTTTCCTAGTAGAAGTAAAGAAGCTTCATCTCTTTTGTAAAGTAGTTCTTATTTTTGTCGGCAGAAACATTTGATTGACATTTTTTCTGCCTCAAAGACATGAACAGGAAATACTGGGGAGCACTGACAGACCCATACTCTCAGCCCCGCTGTGCTATAGTCCACTCTCTGTCCTCTCTCGACTTAAGACTCAACTCTGCACACACAGCCAGAACACTTCTCCATGGGAGCAGTGCATTGGACACAGTGACATTTAACATTAGAATGAATGTATGTGCACCTAGTCTGAGCACTTAATGAAGTAACATCATAGAGAGGCATCTTTTTCTTTAAACAGAAAATAGTTGCAAACTCACAGTAATTTCCAAGTAGTACATATGAGGCTTGTAGATTTAAAAACTAATTTGAACTGATTTTTAATAGTTAATTATGGTTGTTTGACTAAGTGCTTTTATTGCTGGTCATGAACTAAGAAATTATATGTGTTCCATAAAGCTAACTTTTCACAAAAAAAACCCCAAACAACAACCCAACAAAAACAACCAAACAAAAAACCCCCGTAATTTTTGCAGGATGGACACTTCAAAAGAAAAAATCTATGGTAGTGTATGAGACAGATGTGACAGGAAACTTCTGATTCTGCAATATGTCTTCACTCTTGGAAAGTGAAAAGCAGTTCTTTTTGTCACAAAAAACAGTAATTAGGTCTTGGAGAAGTGTGATGGTAGATAAGGAGATTTTCATAATTATGTTTTAACAGAAACAATACACACAAACTTGTTATGTTTCATCCACACAAGATTTTTGCTTTTTTCCCCAACCTGCTTTCTTAACATTTTGCAGCTTTGAAGTAAATCCAATTTTAAAAATAACTGAAGTGTATTCTATGTCACTCATAAAGAAATTACAATTTGTTTAATTATTTCTTCTTTTAAAGTTAGAATATTTAATTCAATAAAGTATTTGAATAGACCTGTTTAAAGTAACCTTTGCCCAAGAAGCTGCTTAAGTACTTGATAATCTGTTTCATCTTCCCTGCAGTCAGAGAAAATATTCTTGACACATCTCAGCCAGCAGATACAGCTGACATATACAATAGTGGGGGAGGTCAGGGGCTGATACATCCATTAACAGCAAGTTAAATCCTGACAAGTGAAAAGGCAGGTGCCTTCACAGGCCAAGGGTTAGGTGTTAGCTCTACTTTAGGTGGGTCTTGACAAAGCCTGACAAATGTGTGACTGTGGGCTGTGCCCCCTAACTGTATCCCTGACCTGCAGGCCTCAGGCTTCTGTTTCTCCCAAACAGAGCTGAGACACCTGTGTCAGTCATGGATCGCTCTCTGAAAAAAAGATATTTCTCTAGTTTCTAATGACAGAAGCATATTTGCCTACTTTCTGAATTGTAGCGCTTGTCCATTACCTCAAGGCCTCTTCCTTAACACCACATTTTGCCTCTATCCATTGCATGTTTGGCTTTTCCTGGGGTTTGTCTACACTTTCATAGTTTCTATAATCTTACTGCCAGTGGTGGCATCATTTGAAGCTGTAGAGTTCAAGTGTACATCCATCAGCTTGTTCATCCTATCTGAAGCAAAGTCAGGAAACAGAGATAAAAGTCGTCCCCTCCCCCCTTCTACTTGAAAAACGCTTCCAAAGTTTTATTATCTTTGGCTGTCACGTTCCATAGGTTATTAATTGTAAATTTCAATAATAGGCAGGCTTTAAGGTGCCTATATACTAGACACTGTTGTAAACATTAGATGTCCATCAGACTCTCAAAGTAGGGTGTAAAGAGTACCAAAAATTATCCTGTTTTCCTACCTTTTTTTCTGAAGGCCTAGGGATTCAAGGACAGGTTAATTTGCAAATAGCACCATGTTGTTAGGATTCAGCAAGAAGCACTCTACTGCTGTCTAAGAAATTTTAGTTATTTAAGACAGCAGTGAGTTTGGTCCCGAGTTCTTGTTCATTTTTGTTGCTGAGATGTTGATTGCTTTTTCAAGCGTGATTTTCAATTCTGCACTGAGATATTTAGACAGCATACTGATATCTTGGTAACAAAGGAATTAAGAATAGACATGGAACATATGATCACCGCATCCTTTACCAAAAGTTGACTCTACCTTGTTCCTTTTCTGAGATGGCAACTGTAACCTGTGCTCCACTTTTTAATCCTGGTTCTGCTCTATCTCTGCCTCTGCCTTCTCCCTCCTTGAACTGGGCTAGTGTTAGAAAAGATTGCAGTATGAAAGAAGCGCTCATGTAGTTGGAATAGAAGAGTGTTTTCTGCTCTTGACTTTTTTTTCACTTTTGTTATTTTTTTTTCCAAGGGTGAAATTCACAGAGTGAGGTCAGATGGAGCCAACAGGACAGTTTTTGCTCCAGCAGCTGTTATTGGTGCTCCTATTGGTCTGGCATTGGACTGGATATCTGCAAACCTGTATTACAGTAACCCAGGGACGCAATCAATTGAGGTAATTATTTAAGAGGGACAATTGGAAAATAAAAGCCTAGATTTTTCACTGCTACGTATACAGATTGAAATTAGTAATATTTATTTTAAAGTGCAATCTGTCTGTTGAAAAATTTTAATTTTTTTTTGTAGAACAATTTTTGCCTTACAAACTTGAATAGAAACTTAAATTTGAGCATAGTCAAAAAGATCGAAAGCAGTATATTCTTCAGACTTTATTTTTGGATAAATATCTCTTTTTATTTTCCCCCTAAAACTCATTTGGCTTCCAGTATTTAGCACACCACATCTCTGATGACTAGAGTTGCTATTGTTACTATCCTCCCTTCAAATCAATGATCCCAATGCAGTGCCTGTGATAGTAAAGGAATGTTGCCACTGAACGCAGTAAGATCCATTCCCAAATGCTTTGATAACATGTTATGTAGTTTTCTGGAGACAAGCAGTCTCATGGTATGTGAAGGATAAAATTGTCATTCAGTGTAGGGAAATGGAGGATTAGTAATATATAATACAGTAATGACTGTGAATAAGCTCAGTCATTAGGGTTCTTGTTCCAAAATATAAATGCCTGCTATTAAATTAAAAGGCAGCTAATTTGAGCAAATGAAATGGGATCCTTCCTAAATCAGAATTTCATCAACCCATTCAGGCCTTGAAGATATTATGGAAACGGAGAGATTAACTATTTTAAACGTAGGATCCTTCCTTGTAGGCAGGTTCTGAGCTGCAAGCAGCTCCTTCAAGGGGTGCATGTTAGAGAAGGGAGATGGTTAGAGTACAGAACAATGCGCTTTTTCTTCATGGTATTTGAGAAAGCCTTCTGCAGTTTCAACTCCCTGTTGATTTTGGCTTCATTCCTGTAATTTGAAAATGTACCATAAGTTCTGTATTGCATGGTCTGATCAGTTCAATGTTTGCTTAGGTCCTGAAGCTCCACGGTGACATAATGTACAGGAAAACACTAATTACCAATGATGGCACCTCTCTGGGAGCTGGCACACCGATTGGTTTGGCAGTTGATCCAGCAAGAGGGTAAATTTCCAAAACTGCTGTTGTATTTGTTCATGAGTGTATTCTCCATATTTTTCTTAATTTTTCAGGGTTTTCAGATTTCATGCTGGATTTGACATGGTTTTGTTTGTTTCATGTTTGTACAGAATTTATTTACTCTTTTTAAGCTGTAAAAAATAATTGCATAGCTTCCTAAATTATTGTATAGATGTTCATTGTCCTTAATTTACTATATGCTTGTATAGTACCATTTTTTAATCAAAAAGAATCTCAGAATATTATGATTGTGAAAAAATCCCCCCAAAATGGGAACCCAGAATAAAGAGAACTCCAAAGTCTTTCTGTGAAATATCTTGTGATGTCTGACTTGAGCCTATCTATAGTAGAAAGACATATTACATGGGAAAAATGTCACATGATAAAAAGAACGACTAAATATAATTTTGCCGCTTGCTCCTAAAACCAGCAATTTGCCTTTTTTTTCAGTTTCATATAGATTTTTTCTGACTTTGTCGTTTTAATTGAAAATTGAAACCACGCTCACTCTGAAATGTTGCAGCCATCTGTGAAAGAGAATCCTCATTTTTCGTTATAGTCATAATACTCTAGTGCGTGTACCTGCTGATGGTATCATGGGACGATATAGGCGAGGTTATCGGTTTCTAAAAATTATTTAAGAGGCATTCCTCTCTTTGAAGAGAAGCAGGTGTTTGTTGAGAGAACAAGCATTTTTCTCTTTTTCAAATAAGCTCTTTTTCATTGTGGTTTGATTTAACATGAGCTCTGTTCAGCATGCTCTGTTCAACATGAGCTCTGTGCTGAAGTATTTGACTGACAAAGGAGTTGGTTTTAAGCATGTGCTCAGGTGACTCTGGCCCACTGATTTCTCTTGCCAGTTTTGCTAACAGATCTGATGTCTGTTGCAGGAAGTTGTACTGGACAGACCAGGGAACTGACAGTGGAGTCCCAGCAAAGATTGCCAGTGCAAACATGGATGGCTCAGGCATACAAACCCTCTTCACTGGCAACTTGGACCATGTAGAGTTCCTTACCATTGACATTAAGGAACAAAAGTTGTACTGGGCTGTCACAAGCACAGGAATGGTAGGAGACATTTTTTAATAATTGCTTCTTTACCTGTCTCTGCATCTATGGATTCACATGAGTGATTCAGTTGCTTCCGTTTTCTCTTGTAATTGGGAGTTGCAGGACCAAGCAGAATCTGGATAGCTGTTGTTGTTAAATACCATCAAAAGTATAAGATCAGAAATCATATACTGCCTGCCCTTTCCTTTCTACCTTGTACATAAAGATTTCATGCACAAAAGCGATTTTAGTAGCGTTGCATTTTAGTTTTATATTATAACATTGAACTGTTATTATAAGAAATGTAATCTTAATCTTTAAACTGATTTCTTAGATTGAGAGAGGCAATGTGGATGGTACAAATCGTGTGACTCTGGTGGTTCATCTTTCTCATCCCTGGGGAGTTGCTGTGTACGGTACATTTCTGTACTATACTGATCGAGATTATGAAGTAATTGAACGAGTTGACAAGGCCACCGGCGCAAACAAAGTGGTACTGAGAGATAATGTCCCAAGACTGAAGAGCCTACGTGTGTATTACAGAGACAGTGAGTATTTGCTAGAGAAGTGTTTCAGGATATTCAAAAACTCGAACTTTCCTTAGAGACAGAATGTATGCTCTTTCAAAGGAAATGCTTTGATTTGGCTTTCAGGAAAAGTGTCAGAAGCTTTTTGCCTGGTTTTGGTAAAGAGATGCTCCACCATCTAATTAAGGCATCTCTTGGCTCATGTAGTTCTATTAAACTAGTGTTGACTAAGAAATTTTGTTACATTAGCTTCAAATTTGTTTTATCTGAGTCTTGGCCCCATTGATCTTTGATGACAAGAGACCAGCAAACCCATTGCTAACACATCTGTGCTAAAATGTATAATGATTAGGATCTTTGTCTGCTGATTGTTAAGACTACACAAGTGTATGAAGTTGGGCATATATCCATGGGTGTTTGTGATGATACAGTTGAGATTTTTGTTTTGCCATGTGTGTCTTTTTCAGATTCTGCTGGTTCCTCAAATGGCTGCAGTAATAATATTGGAGTTTGCCAGCAGCTTTGCCTGCCTGTACCTGGTGGATTGTTCTCCTGTGCCTGTGCTACTGGCTTTCAGCTAAATGCTGATAGCAGAACCTGTTCCCCATACAGTTCATTTGTGATTGTTTCTATGCTCTCTGCAATTAAAGGATTTAGTTTAGAGACATCAGATCACTCTGAAGCCATGGTACCACTAGCAGGAAGAGGTATGTGAATATTATAATAGGAAAAAATCTTGTCATGCCTAGTATTTTGGCATTCCTTTCTGGCATAGCACATGTTTTAAATATGTTAGTTTATATTAAAAAATCATTAATTCATACTTTTCAAAATATTTCAGGACGAAATGCACTTCATGTGGATGTTCACATGCCTTCTGGTTTCATTTACTGGTGTGACTTCAGTAGCACAGTTTCTTCTCAGAATGCAATACGTAAAATTAAACCTGATGGTTCTTATTTTAGAAATGTTGTTACAAACGGAATAGGACGAAATGGGATCCGTGGCATTGCAATTGACTGGGTAGCAGGTAAGCACAGCTGAATTTAGGAGAATGTTATTCTTTACGTGTTATAAAATTTTTAGGCTGACATAAGCAGATTCTAATGGAACTATTTTGAATGGAAGTACTATGGTTCTAACTTGTGGTTTAATAGACTGATTTTAAAATAAGAGGAAGTAATGAATGGCTCTTATGTTTTATATGTATGTGTAAAGATGAAAGTTTATCAGAGTAGATGTATGGAGCCTTTTCTCTCCTGATGCTTTAATATTTGTCTTAGACCTCTCTTGTCTGTACATTTGTAAGTAGCTGTGTACTACCATTGTGAAAACATATACCAGAGAAGAATGTGCAAAACCTGTCTTATGACATTGTAAATAAAAAAATCATCTATTCTCAGATTGCTGTGTACAAATATTATAAGATAATGAAAAGTAAAAAAAAGCAGAAGAAATATTTTATCTTTGAACTGTAATTTCCACATGTGCACTTCCTGTTCCTATTTAAACATACTAGAGATTAATTAAAATATTAACTCTTCAGAAAGTATTAATCAACAGTTACCATTAATACTGTATTTTTGTGTGTATATATATGTGTACTGTATATATGTTTTGCAAAAGTTCTTCCGTCGATTAATAGGCTTGTTGGGATGAGTTTTAGGATGATCACTTAATTTAGTTACTGTATACAGTCCTGTGCCTTAACATGGATTTCATAGTTGAGTGTTTTAAAAGGCAACTATACTACTGATACCCATGACAATCCATGAGGATTTAGAAATTAATTGACTACTGTCAGTTTGGCTGTCTTCTTTCTAATTCATCAGATTGTAGGCAAGTACCTTATGCTTCCAACTACTAACATATTTATGATGGCTATTCGTTTTGTGGTTTGGTATTTATGAGCTTGTGTTCCTCAGGTATTGATGCTAATGTTAACTTTCACTTTTCTGATTTGATTTGTTTTGGGTTTTTTTGTATACAGGAAATCTTTATTTTACAAATGCATTCCTGACAGAGACTTTTATAGAAGTTTTGCGTTTAAACACAACTTATCGTCGTGTGCTTCTGAAAACTACCATAGATATGCCAAGGCACATAGTAGTTGACCCAAAAAACAGATATCTCTTCTGGGCAGATTACGGGCAAAATCCAAAGATCGAACGTGCATTTCTTGACTGCACCAACAGAACAGTTCTTGTGTCTGAGGGCATTGTCACACCTCGTGGGTTGGCCATAGATCACAGCAATGGCTACGTTTACTGGGTGGATGATTCCTTAGATATGATTGCGAGAATTCAGCCCGACGGCGGTGATGTTGAAATTGTGCGCTATGGCAGTCGCTATCCAACTCCGTATGGTATCACCATCTTTGGCAATTCCATGATCTGGGTGGATCGAAACCTGAAAAAAGTCTTCCAAGCCAGCAAGGAGCCAGGCAATACTGATCAGCCAACGGTGATAAGAGATAACATCAATTGGCTAAGGGACGTTACAATTTACAACAGTAATTTCCAGTCACGTTCACCCCTTGATGTCAACAACAATCCTTGTTTGGACAACAATGGAGGTTGCTCTCACCTCTGTTTTGCCCTCCCTGACATTCAGACACCAAAATGTGGTTGTGCCTTTGGAACACTAGGGAGTGATGGCAAGAGATGTTCCATTTCAACAGATGATTACCTAATTTTTGCTCTTGAGAATGCCCTCAGAAGTATTCACCTAGATCCTGAAAATCACAGTCCTCCCTTCCGCACAGTCAATGTGTTAAGAACTGCTGTGGCCCTGGATTTTGACAGCATAAACAACCGAATATATTTTACACAAAGTTATCCTTCAGGAACAGGAAGAATCAGTTATGTTAGTATTTACTCAGGAATTGGCTCTCCAACTGTAGTTGCATCTGGTAAGTGCACTGAAATATCGTACAAAGTAATCAGATATTAAAAAAATGGACTGCAGCACCTAGCACTAGCTCAACAGGGATTTTTATGCTAAAGGTCAAGATTGACCACTTAGTTAAGATGTCTAATAAAATGCTCCTTTTGCTTCCTCATTTTTTCCTTTTCTGAGATTCTTATTTCATCTTGATCACAATGAAATGGAAATATAAAACTGGATAGATATTATTCTGTATATAAAATGATACGTGATAAATATAAATTATGTGTAGTAAATTAATATTATGGAGTGAGGGAGGATTCCTGCTACTTGAAGAATAGCAACCAGAACTTAAGTCTATGTGAGGAAAAAGTCTTGTAACACTATTGTATGCCCAGGACTGCTTGAGTCCCAAGTATTACTACTCCAGGTTTTTAAATGGACAGATTTGCACTGGTACCAATGGCATTTCAAGGAAGTCTTTGATGTAGCCAAATTATAATAGATGAAGAATGCTGCAATGTCTCAGGAAACTGTGCTGAACTTGTGTGTGTTTTCTTGCATGTGTCTAAGACCTGGGGACTCCAGATGGCATAGCCTTTGACTGGATCAACAACAGAGTTTACTACAGTGACTACCTCAATCAAACCATCAGCTCAATGGCTGTGGATGGATCAAACCGCACAGTGATCGCCCGGGTGCCACGGCCGAGAGCCGTTGTGTTAGATCCCTGCAGAGGGTATGTGTTGCATTTTGTTTTGACTGCAGGTGAAACTACGATTTACACTTTGACAGAGACTGCCAGACACTTCCTATAACCCTAACTCTTTTTCTGTTCTATTCCTTGAATGCTTCAGAAGAATTCTTGTTTCAGTATCAAAACACTTCCTGAGAGGATGGGGGCATTACTGTACTATAGTGTGCTTTTAATTTCATTGCTGGTTATACTGTGTTATAAATAAGAAAGGTGAGAAAGAGATTAATTGACTTTACCAGATTCACATAGGAGCTGGAAAAAGTTTTCTGAAGTTCCCGCCAGTGGACCCCAGTGATCACTCTGGAAGATTCCCTTGTCAATGTGAGCCAAAATAGAGGAAGGTCTTTTCCTGTAGCTTTGCACTGCACACTTGAGCGAGGGACACCAGGGTGGAAGTACCACCAAAAGCAAATAAGAGCTTTGTGAGTTATATTTTATGAAAATGTAATCATGTTATTGACAGGTATATGTACTGGACTGACTGGAGTTCAAATGCAAAGATTGAACGAGCTACACTTGGAGGAAACTTCAGAACACCTATTGTGAGCACAAACTTGGTATGGCCAAACGGACTTACCCTGGACTATGAAGAACAGCAACTGTACTGGGCTGATGCAAATCTGTATGTATTGATAACACGCTTGTTTGTTTACATTTGGTTAATATTTTAATAGCTCTATTATTTATTTTTCCTAATTTCTAAACTGGTTTTCAGCATTTCAGTTGAATTTGGTACTTGGCATTATAGGATGTTAGGAGTTACTTAATAGCAGTGCAATGTCAAGTTTTAATATTGATGTGAAACTACTCTGCAGTAAGAGGTTGTATTATGTCACAGTGTAGATTTTGTTCTCTGCTTTATGCACTTGTACCCACTATCAGTTTATTTATCTTACATGCAATTCAGGACTTTCGTAAGTGTCTTCTCTAAAAAATACAATCCCAGTACACATTTTACACTATTCATTGCTCATGGTTAATGCCTGCCACCTGTGAAATTTGGCCTGATATTCTTGCTGTTGCCTATCAGACAGAGCTCTACCCTTGAATTTATGCCACAGAATTTCTTCCATCAGCAGGAAAGTTTTAAAAAAATAGTTTAGTTTTCTAAACATTCAAATTCACCCATGGTCTCGGAGAAACCACTGCAAGGATCAGACCTTTCCCTTCTGGTTCCTTCAGCGTAGAAGTTCTTTTTCAGTCTTCTTTGCTGTATCAGAAGAGTGTAATGTAATAAATCCCATGGCCTGTGCCTGTATGGAATCTTCTTGGAAGAAGTGGTTTCAGGATTTATCTGCATGCAGGAGGGCAAGGCACTTGTAATGGGATGTCTGTTTTAAGAGGAATTCAGGATGTCAAATGAAACATACACTTTTCTGTTTCAAACTCTAGTTAATGGAGGTGGGGGAGCAGGCAGCATCCTAGATATTGGTGAACACTGCTGAAATGCTGGATGTCAGTTGCCAGACTAATTAGGGCATGGTTTAATACATAAGTTAAAAGACGTCTTTCTTTTAAGAGGTAATAATTTCTTTATTATTGTAGGCAGAAGATTGAGAGATGCACTCTCACTGGTACAAATCGTGAGGTAATTGTCAGCACTGCTCTGCATCCGTTTGCAATGACACTGTTTGATCAGCACATATATTGGACAGACTGGAACACACGAAGCATTTATAGAGCTAATAAGTATGATGGTTCAGATCAGATTGTAATGATCATGAATCTTCCACAAAGACCAATGGATATTCATGTCTGGGCAAAAAGTAAGCAGCAGCAGTGTATCAACCCTTGCAACCAGTTCAATGGTGGCTGCAGTCACATCTGTGCACCAGGTAAGCTGTTATGCTTGATGACTGTTAGCTATTACTGTTGCCTGTATTAGAGTTTAGACTATAACAATTCTAGTCACATGGGGACAGCTGAAATATTTCTTAGTGTTCCCACATCTTTAGTATCTTTTATTTATAAGTGCAGGCAAAATGATTGCCATTTAAGATCATGATATTTCACCAGCACACCTTGGGGGTTGTGTCTGAGAATCCCCACAAATAAAAATGATGGGTTTCTGTAACTTAAACCAAAGCATTGTTTTCTGGGGTTTAAACTTTTCTTGGATGAGACATGAAGTGAGGGCTGCAGGATATGCTTACCTTGGGAGTATACACTCTTACTGTATCAGATGTTTCCTACAACATATTTTAAAAATCTTTATGGTTGCTATTTCTTTATTACATAAGTGTTACAGAACTGTTTCATGTGTTACAGATTTTTGGAAGTTATGATCCTTGACTTTGGAAAACTCATTCAGTGCCTGTTTTCATTTGTAGCATCTTAAATACCATTAAAAATCTGTCTTGCCTGAAAACAACTCAAACTTCTCATTAATTTTGAGAAGAGCAGTTTGTCAATTGAAAGAAGTTTTGAACACTTGTTTTGATTTTGAGGAATAAAGTCTCAGTGGGTATAGCTGTGATATTTGAAAGCATCACATGCCATCTATGGCACCACATGCTGCCGCTAAAAAGCTATTTGGGCAACAAGCAAGTGCTAAGATACTTCAAATTCTGATCTCAGTTCCTCTAAGGAACTCTGAAATAACTTTTGTGGGTTTTAATGGATTTGCATATGCTTAACTGAGATAAAAGTCTGGCTAAGTCGCCATACTACTAACTAAGTAAATAGATCATACAGGAATTATGAAAATTTCTTTGCCTTTTCCAATGTTACAACTATGAACACTTTCATGGAACCCTATATAAAACATCAATGTTAAATTTGTTTCCTTTTTTTTTTGTGTCCTTTTAAATTTTTTTAAACTGTCAAACATGAATTTAGGTCCAGCTGGTGCAGAATGTCAGTGCCCCTCTGAAGGACGCTGGTATTTAGCCAATAACAACAAGCACTGTATTGTGGATAATGGTACCAGGTGTGATACTGGTTTCTTCACATGCCTTAATGGGCACTGTATCTCCGAGCGGTGGAAATGTGACAATGACAATGATTGTGGTGATGGCAGTGATGAGTTGGAAAGTGTGTGTGGTAAGCATTTAAAATAACTGCTTTAGAAAGTACACTGTCTTGCCTGTCCTGTATTCTCTGTCACTTTTATGGCTTTATGGTCATGGATCTTGTGGCTGTAGTTTGGAAACGATCCCTTGCTTGCTCACAGATTTGAGGTCTGAATCCCTAGTGGCTTGCTTTAGAATACAGAAGCACTATAGTATTGAATTTTTGTCACGTATAGCCAATTTCTAACTTTTTAATTCAAATGTGTATTTTACTTTTCATGCAGTCCGTTTTGCAGCTGTGTTTGCCCTGGCAGGTAAAAATATTGTGATTTTACTCATCGTTTTGTCAGAGAACTTCGATTCTATTTTATCCACATTTTTTTTTCTTTTTAATTTTCTGCAGCTTTCCATACTTGCCAGCCAACAGCTTTCACCTGTGGCAATGGGCGATGCGTACCCTATCATTACCGCTGCGATCACTACAACGACTGTGGAGATAACAGCGACGAGCTCGGCTGCTTGTTCCGAACCTGTGACTCCCACACGGAATTTACTTGCAATAATGGAAGGTGTATAGCCCTTCAGTATGTCTGCAATGGAGTAAACAACTGTTATGATAATGGCACATCAGATGAGAGGAATTGTCGTAAGTTCAGCCTTAGTACCTAGTGCCTGTTTGAGTCTGAGTCTCTAGACAAAGGAAGAGGGAAATGCGGTTTTGTGTGAAGAAATGTGACAAAATCAGCAAAAAGGACAAAAGTTTTTTTAATTTACATTACAGGTACTGTTTAGTGTTATTTGAAGCAAATAGCAAATTGCTAAATCATGTTCTGGAACATCCTAAGATATTACATAATAAATGTTGCTTTAAGTAGTCTGCAACAACTGCTCATGCAATATGTAATGTTAATTCTTGTGAGTAAACACATGGATTTCAAAAAGATTATTTCAGATAAATTGGATGCAGGGTTTATATTTTTGCAGGATTAGCCTGGAATTTGGCAATGGCTTTTTACTTTGTGTCATGCTATATTAATTATACTAGATTTAATCATCAGGAATCTATATTGTGATCCCATAATGGCACAGTTTAAAATCATAGGCCTTATAAAATTATCAGTTATGTTTGTTTTGTTTAAGATGTAAACTGTGATTAGTTCAATACTGACTGCTTTTGCAGTTCATGAAAATAATGTCTATGCACTAAGATTAAAATCTTCAGTGAAAATTTATGTCTGGAGTTTAAGAAATTGATGAAATTTTATTTAGATTTTTTTTAAATTTTGTGTGCCCTCTGAATTTTTTTTAAAACATATTGTTTAAAACATATTTTTTTTTTATTCTCAGAGAAATCTGACTCTTTGAAATTCCTCATCTGTTAGTCATTTGTATTTGGTCTGATGATCACACCATACCAGCTGTTTGCAAACGTAGGCATTTCAATGTGAATACATGTCAATTTTCATTCCCTCATCTTCAAGTATTGGCACGTGGGTTTTTTGATCATGTTTTTGTCAGGACTTTTGTCAGTAAAAGCAATGGTTTAACTGCTCCCATATAGCATGAGCAGTACGAGTGAATCACTTTAGCAAGTGAGTGACATGGGACTCTTTTCAACAATGTTACATATCAAATAGCTCTAAAACACTTTTGCTTTTTTTCTCCCTCCTTAAAGCGGAGCGTACGTGCCAGTCTGGTTTTACAAAATGTCAAAGCACAAATATCTGCATTCCTCGAACGTATTTGTGTGATGGTGATAACGACTGTGGAGATATGAGTGATGAGAGTCCTACTCACTGTGGTAAGTTAACAGGGCCTTTGTTACTTCTCTGATACTTCTGGAATTCGTTCCACTGCTCTTTACTTTGAATATAACTTCAACTGTTCACGAAACATCTACTTTTGTAATACTGAAGTTACATACCCATTGTACTATTAACTCTCAATTATCTAAATAATTCTATTATCTAATAAAAAGGATGATAAATTTTTGCAGCATTTTAAGACAGCATTTGAGGATTGTTCCTTTCGCTTATTCTGGTCTGTATTTCTTATTGTTTTACGAAGTGTTTGGCACTTAAATATTGTAGAGAGCTGTCTTTTTCCATAACTTTAACATTAGAATATTTTTCCTTCTAACCGAGTGAAATTGTATACGGTCTCAAATTTATTTTAGCTCTTTCATGTGGTTATGTATGCTCTAGCATATGATTCATTGTTCATTGTAGCTTCCAGTTAGGGTATTGAAGTGCCTGGTTTTCAATCAGCCTTAATTCCAAACCAGATTAACTTTTCTAGGACATTTTTATTAGGTAGAAGTTAGGTAGTACTTTTGCCATATAAAATATTATGGACCAGTTTATAAAACATAATGGATGTTTTCAGATAGTGATTTGGTTTTAATATTGCCTGAGTAGATTATTTTTGCTTTCGCTATTTTTCCTAAAGGTACATGCCTTGAACTAACTATGCCACAGTTTTTCTAAAATGTAAGTTCAATTTTTGTAACCAGAATGTGGCCACTTTTATCTATGGACGCCAACGTGTCCGGAATATGTGGCTATAGTGAGCCTTGTTCTGCTTGTGAAAGGTGTGCTTTGTTCCTTCTACTGTTTATGTCCCTGCTGAATTACTTAAATTGAGAAGTGGTGAAGGGCANAAGGGCAAGGAAGAGGGAGAGAAAAAGAGAATGAGAGATGAAAGAAACCCCAAGACATTAATGAGCAGTAGTTAACTGTCTTTGATTTCCATCATTAAAGGCACAGGGAAGAGCAAGTTAAAAGGCCAGACTGAATCCTTCTGGTGTTTTGAAACCATCAGAAGGTACAGCAAAGTATCGGTAACTACTGAAGAAATTGTCAGGACCCACTATACATGCCAGGATCAAGGGGCTCGGCTGAAATGCAGAGAGTACTTGCAGCATGCTGAGCTGGAACTATTCAGTGTTATGGTTTGTTCTTCACTGCCTTTAAGAAAAGATTCCTACTAGCAAAAGAAGAAAAATTGGTTGGAGGAAAACTATCTATCACGAGATATTACTTCCTTAGTGCACATTTTGATTTCCTGTAAAGCACTAAGTCTGCTACGCCTGGTTTGGGCACTGGAGAAATGAGTATATTGGACTGCGGTCATTTTCCTGTGCACAAATCTCAAGTATAAATGTAGAACATATGTACAGTTGCTGCATGCAATCCTATTTCCAGAGCAAATTCTGTCTACTTAGTAGCTGATATGTATGCCCTAGGAGAAAATTAAGCCCATTTCTTTGCATACAAATATCAAGCTAGTTTGTAAAATGAACTCTTTCCAGGGAGGCTGAGAAAAGACATCCTTCCTAGAATAATTTTTTCTCTTTCTTTTTTGGGGACTGTAATATTTTTTGCATAACGTGGGCTCAAAAGCAACTTAAAAACAAGTTGGAAAGGTAGCAGAAAAAAAAGAAGTCATGCATAGGTTTTTTCTTCCAGTCTCTCTGACTTGCACAAATAGTGAGTTTCGTTGTACATCGGGACGTTGTATTCCTGCTCATTGGTACTGTGATCAAGGAATAGACTGTGCTGATGGCTCTGATGAACCTGCCTCTTGTGGTAAGTCTGCGCTCAGAAGATACAACATGGTGGGTTATGACAAATCAGTAGTTTGTCTTGTAGGCAAAAGCTTAAATCCAGACTAGGTGGAAAATAAGTATCTTCTGGGTTTTATTCAGTGTCTCTAATCTGAGTCACTGAGTAATTTGAGTCTTAAATACTTAAAGCTGAATATGAAGGCTTTAGTTGCAACAACTGATTGCTTGTTATGGAATTACTCTTAATGTATAACCTCCTATCTCTGTAAGACTATGATAGTAGTGAATCAAATGGCAAAAAATAGCAAGTATTTTGATATTGTTTTGGATGTAAAAGCAGATGTCTTGCTGTACATCGAGTGTGCGTGCAGTACTGCATTTGGGGAAAAAGGGAATGCGGGGTGCAGAGGGGAACAGTATTGACACAGTACATGGGTATCATAGCATTACAGTGAACAAATCCTGTATGTACAATAGAAACTGATGGGAATAAGCAGAGGAGTAGGGTAGGAGGTGAAAAAAAGGACAGTGATCTCCAGGGAAGAAGAGAAGGAGCTAACTGAAGTCACTGACAGTTGATATTATAACATAGTTATTATTCTCACTGTAAAAGTAAGAATAACACAAGGCGAAATTCTTCTATGGTTTCAACAGGGCTGGTAGCTCACTTTGCACGTTATTGGAGTTACACCTTTAGCCTAAGAAAATGTTCTGCAGCTTATACATTAACTATTTTACACTTAAGCTTTGATTTTACATTTCACGCTCTTAAGCTTCTCCCTGAAATACAGACCTCAGTAGATTTCATGGCAGTGCCGGTTAGTTTAACAAGCAAAGTGATTGTGTTCATTTTTAAGTGCCCCAAATGCGGACTTGTTCGAGTGACCAGTTCAGATGTGATGATGGCAGATGTATCCCAGCAACATGGATCTGTGATGGTGATAATGACTGTGGGGATATGAGTGATGAGGACCAAAGACACAATTGTGGTAGGTGGTTAATGCAAGTAGATTACAATGCACTTTGTTTATCCTGCAAGTATTTTTTAGAAAACAACCAATCCCCAAACTCTCACCCGCTGCCAATTTTTCTATCCCATAAAGGCGCATATTAGGCATGAGGTACAATCTTTCTGTACCTTCATTTTCATGATATTGAATCAAAATTGATAATTTTGTTGATAAAAAACCCAACGAAACATTGTTCTAATTTCTCAATTACTCTTCTTTGAATTGTTGAGTTGAAATGGAGATATAGTTAGCCTGGGTTGTGTGTATGATCTGGGCACCTAGAGCAGCTTCGGTGGAGATACTCCCTGGTGATCATGTACTGCATCAACATGTGGCATATTAATAACCACATGTTTGTAGCTTTATATCTGAACAAAATAAGCATATCCGTTCTGAGGGTGAACAAAGGGAAGGAGGTTCAGCGAACCTCATCCTGCTTCTTGATTCTTTTGAGAACAGCTGGTTATACTTGTAGTCCTTGCCCTTACTAACTATAATGGTTCTACCTCTGTTTGCTCCCTGGAGCACAGAATACCTTTAACAAAATAGGGAATCGAGACTGTTCAACTCCCGGAAAATCTGGCTGAAAAAGCTTATATTGAGAATCCAGTGAGATGCAGATTTCTGCACATGTCAGCATTGCCTAAGGAATGCTTCGACTCCCAGTCAGCCTCCACGAAGAGTAATGTGCAATTTTGTACATGAGAAGGTGCAGTGGTATCTGTCTCTGCATGTGCAGCGGGCATGGCTCTATTGTGGATTGTGGGTGGATATCCAGGCTGTCTGTGTGTGTGGTGGAGGAGAGTGTCACATACACAGGGTATAACTTGATTAGTGAACGTGCTTTTCCTTCAGCAAACCGCAACCGCACAGCAGCAGAGTTCACGTGTGCCAACAATCGACCCCCACTCAGGAGGTGCATTCCTCGGGCATGGGTCTGTGATGGTGATGCTGACTGCGGTGATGCTCTTGATGAACACCAGAACTGCACAAGAAGATCTTGCACAGAAAATGAGTTTACCTGTAGTAATGGCTTGTGCATCCGTAACACATACAGGTTTGTAACTACCGAAGCAGCTGTAGAAATTCTCAAAATTGCTTCTTGTGAAGGAGCTAATTCAACCATTTTTTCCTCACCATTTAGTTGTAAGTAGATCTACATATTATAATGAAGCTATTTATCCGCTCTCCATTTGTGCCTTAGCTTTGACTTGAAAATGCTCTGGAATTTTCTATGGTAACATTCCCATTGCTCACCATTAGCATTTAGTCCTTCTTATTGTCACTAGTAACCTCCCCTGGGGTGATTCTGTCCAGCCTCTAATGCACATGGGGAATATTAGCAGGACTCGGGGGATCAGACTATATAATATGACCCCAGTTTCTGAAAGTCTCTTCTGTTGGGGCCAAAAATATCGACCTTTGGAAATTGGGAGGGTGTATCCATCTGCCCTGGAGACAGTGATTGTCTTCTTATATTTGAAGAGAGTGTTCATTCTTCTTCAGGTGTGATAGGCGGAATGACTGTGGTGACAGCAGTGATGAAAGGGGATGCATTTATGAACCGTGTCAACAGCACCAGTTTACTTGTCAGAATGGGCGCTGCATTTCCAAAGCCTACATCTGTGATGGGGATAATGACTGTGGTGATGAATCTGATGAGCTGGAACATCTCTGTAGTACACCAGAAGCGACCTGCTCTCCCCATCATTTTAAATGTGACAATGGAAACTGCATTGAGCTGGTTAAAGTCTGCAATCGGTTGGATGATTGCTTAGACAACAGTGATGAAAAAGGATGTGGTATGTATAGATTTATTTGTAATGTCTAATTAAAAAAGCTTAGGCACCTTTGAAAAAATAAACTCTTAAGACAATTCCTTAATTCCAATCATATCTATTCCATGGCTGTTTCTCAGAAATTAAAATTATAAGAAATGTATCTTTTTAATTTTTTTTTTCTGTAATTAAGTCATACTTATTATGTGCTGTTTTAACTGACTGTGACAATGAGCTAATGATACAAACAAAGTATTTTTCATACATTGTTATGTATTGCCCTTGCATTTCCAAAATACGCCGTGGTCCATACTTTGCACTTAGGGTGTTTTGTGACGGACTTCAGAGGTGATAGAATAATTTTCTATTAGATTAGATTGTTTTCTTTTTTCCTTTCTTACAGCAGCCCGTATCCGCATTCAGCGTTTTCAGGGGTAGCAGGGAGAGAGAGAAAGTGCATTGGAAAGTGACTGCACTATTACTCTGCTAGCTGGTTCCTTGAATAGAACTCCTTTCCTTCCCCAGGTGTAAATGAATGCAGTGACCCTTCAATCAGTGGATGTGATCATGACTGTACAGACACACAGACAAGTTTCTACTGTTCTTGTCATCCCGGATACAAACTTATGTCTGATAAACGGACTTGTGATGATATTGATGAGTGCAATGAAACTCCATCAGTATGTAGCCAGATTTGTGAGAATACAGCTGGCTCCTACATCTGTAAGTGTGCCCCAGGCTATATCCGGGAGCCTGATGGAAAAAGTTGCCGGCAAAATAGTAATATCTCCCCATACCTTATTTTTAGCAACCGTTACTATCTGAGAAATCTCACAGCAGATGGCCAGTCTTACTCTCTCATTTTGCAAGGACTGAGAAATGTGGTGGCACTGGACTTTGACAGGGTGGAAAAGAGGTTGTACTGGATTGATGTGGGGAGGAATGTCATTGAACGAATGTTCCTAAATGGAACAAATAAGGAGGCAGTGATAAGTGATGATGTGCCCAACGGGGAAGGTATCGCTGTTGACTGGGTTGGCAGGTAAGAAAATACATTTTTTGTCTTTCTGGGCTACTGAAGAAATGATGTGTGAAGGAGTTTATCTGAGGGGTTTTTCCCACTTCATAGGAAATTCCTGATGAGTACTGAAATAATTTGGGTTGTGGATGCAGTGTTATACAACTGCTCTGAAACTAATTATCAGCATCTAATACATAACGCCGTTCTTTAATTACTCTCATACGTAGTATACTGAGGTTGTGTCAGACTTGCTCTCTCATCAATCGTTTGCTAGCAGTTGTTGGGATTGGGATGCAGGCATCACTCTGCATAAACAAAATATTGTAACAGGTAACTAGATTCCAGTGAAGTGAGTAATAGTCAGCCTTAATGAAATTTAGCTCCTTTACCAATGTGAAGAGCATGTGTCTTTTGCTCTTGAAAAATGCACCTGACACACTCAAACAACGTGATCCACGTAATTTTCTGCCAGGAGGCCAGCATATGAGTGAGGTAATTGGAAAACCTACCTCATTATGGTAAGTTTTTACTTGCCTGCTGTGATTTACTGCCACAGAACCTCTGTCCTTATATGGTGGCCACCCTGACAGTGGTCTTGCTCTTGCTTTCCAAGTGCAGTAATAGAAGTATGAAAAGTTTAAATAACATGGATCGGACTGTAAACCAAGAAGAATTGTTCAAAAAGTCACTTTTGGAACTCAAATGAGAGTGTTTATATGAACATGTCCATATGAAAGTTTTTATTTTTAAACCACTTTGTCTCTAAACCTAATGATAATTAATGTTGCCAGCCAGCAGCCCCAAATGCTGTATGATTCATGGAGAGGTGAGGAAGCAAAAGGCAAATTTTAGCTGAAATGGTCCTACTGCTTCATTTGTAATACAGCTTTTGAATTATTTCAGCTACCATTAGTTATGTCTTCAGTCAGTTCTTGTTTAGGTGTTTCAGGCAGGCTGAAGGACAGTACAATGGTTGAATTTTTCTGCTTGTTTTCAGTGCAGGGAGAGGATTAGAGGATGCTGCGAGGTGCAGGTTGGAGAAGACTACTTTCTCCTCCTCTGTGGTGGGAATGGTACTGCTTAGGGTGGTGTAGGCAGAAGTTATATCTGTCAGGCTCTTTCTTGAATGACACTGTGGATGCTGGAGCTGACCAGCTCTGCAGAGAATTTCAAAGTACCCTGCTGTAGTTCTAATTGAATGTAATGCTTTGTTTTGATGCAGGCTTTTAAAAAATCATGACTTCTGCTTGTATGATTTCTTTGCTTACAGCTGTGTGTGATTCTCAGGCAAAGTAATAGAAGTATTAGAAAATTCTAGGTGAAGTTTAAATTAGGTGTCAAACTACTTAGGACTTTTCTACCTGTTTGATGAGAGTAGAGGTGGCAGCATGGAACAGTTCATGATTCTCTACAATATCTTACAGCCCTGGTCACAGTCCATTGCACTGCATGTCTGTTTTCCTGCTCCTGGCCATTGTTGGTAGGACAGGAAGGGAAGAGGAGTTTAGGAATTTGTAGGCAAATGGCATATTATTGCTCAACTGGGCACCTGCAAGTTTGAATTTGGCACCACTGATCGTGGTTACAGGACCAATGTGAGTAAAAAGGACAGCCTGGAGCATTCTGTAGAAGCGATGGCAATGAAGTATGTGTTCCTTTACAGTGGATACATTGCTTCTAGGAGAAAAAAATTTAAAGATGCTGTGAAGCAAAATAAGGGGGAAAAATTAAATTATGTTAAATAATTTAACTCTAAAATATTTCAGGAAATTGTACTGGGTGGATGCCTACCGAGATTGTCTCTATGTCTCTGAACTTGACGGAAGATTCCGGAAAAAACTGGTGGATCGGTGTGTGGATGCCAACAATACTTTCTGCTTTCAGTATCCCAGAGCAATTGTTGTTCATCCAAAATACGGGTATGACCTTTCAAGAGTCCTTTTCCTTTCTTTTGCAAACAGTCTTACACTGTTCTGAAAATCTGAAGTAAATTTTGGCTGCTTGCATTTAGATTTCTGTGGTGGTAGTACTTCGTTGCAGCTTAGGAAAAATAGTAGCTTATCTATTGTAGGTGTATATGCATGGCTGTCAGCTACCATTAAAAGTGGAATTTGGTTTCATATGGACTAGAAAGTTCTGATTGCAAGGCTAAAGAGGTTGATAGAAGTGTGTGTGATTTGGTAGATGTTGGGGCTGACTCTGAAGGCAATTGTGATTGCACAGTTGTCTGCTGTAGCAGTTAAACTAAGAAATGTATTACCTTTTTTCTTCTTCAATCTCTGCTTTAGTTCTGTGGCAGGAAATACTGTATTTGAGGCATGGCTTCTAATATTTACTTCAACAATCCTAACTATAAGTATTCATTTGAACAGGCAGGTTTACTGGACAGACTGGGCAGATCGAGCCTATATTGGACGAGCAGGCATGGATGGCAAGGAGAAGACTGTGATCATCTCTACCAAGTTAGAGTGGCCCAATGGACTCAGCATAGATTACACCAATGACAAGCTCTACTGGACAGATGCCCATCTAAATTATATTGAGTATGTACACAGAAAATATTAAAACAACTGAATGATTGTGGCGGGAGAATTTATGGGTGCTGTAAAAATAATACATATTTCTGCCCACTGACTCTATAGAAAACTGGAGTTAGAACGTCTGGAGCAGTAGGTGATATGGATCATTAGATGACACAGTAACCGAGTTGCTACATTCGCATTCTAGGTTCCACTGAAAATTGTCCAAAAATTACAGTGAAAAGGTTCACACTCTGTACTAAAATATGCAACTTCTCTATATCTAGTTATACAACCTGAACCAAAGCAAAATCCCTATTTTTTGATTCTCTTGTTTCTGCTTATAGATAAGAATTGAGCTGCAACTAAACTAGTTATGTGCTAATAAAGTGTACACATAACTTTAGAAGATGTCTGAGTGTCCATAAGTATGATATGGAATTTCCTGTTGGCAAATGGGATTCTTTTGTAAATCAAGAAAAATCTATTAATTGCTTCTAGAACTAGAAAATTCCCACCTAAATAGCAGTAAAAATGAGTAATAGTATTGTGACTATTTCAATGATTTTGAAATACATGATACTGAAATACTTTGAAAGCAATCATTTGTATTTAATTGTTAGTGTTCATATTTGTATTCATATTTACATGCACATTTAAATTTATATTTGTATTTACTTCTATTCTTCTCTACATTAATTCTTCTGGCAGCCTTTTCTGTGACAAAGTGTTAAAAATGTCTTTTAAAAAATGTATATTAATTATATGTAAGTTTCTTCTCTCTTGTATTTCATAATTTCTCCATATAGCAAGGTGATAGTAAAAATGTAAAGTCTTGTCAAAGAATGCTCACTAGAGGAAGCTCTAAATCAGAAAGACGTGTAAAATTTAGGAATATAGGAATCCTGTTATTGCGTTAAGTGGTCCATTATTAGCAGTCTGAATCATCTAGGCAAGCTAGTCTCTTTTGTGACAAAAATAACTTGCTGTTAAGGCAATAAATGTGCAAAATTTTCATTGTTCTAGCTAATGTGCTGCTGTGGGAAGACTATACGTTTTAGTGGATGTTACTCTGTTCCATTTATTTCCCTGAAATAGCCTGTTTTACTTTCCTCCATATGCTAAAATGAATTCGCTAAGGACGGTGATCTGTCGTTAGGGCATAACGAAGCTGCAATTCTACGTTGCACGTTTCTGGTCACCACTAATGAAGTGTCATAAGCATACATAATATGTGAAGAGAAAAGATGAAAAGAAGTTTTAGCATTTATCTGAGTGTTTTGCACAAATTTTTCTTTGTGGAGGTACTCTGACCTGGATGGACATCATCGTCACACAGTATACGATGGGACTCTACCTCATCCATTTGCAATAACAATTTTTGAAGACACAATATATTGGACTGACTGGAACACAAGGACAGTTGAAAAAGGGAATAAATATGACGGCTCAGGAAGGACTGTTCTTGTGAATACCACACACAGACCATTTGACATCCATGTTTACCATCCATACAGACAACCATTTGGTGAGAAAACAGAATTAGATTTGCATTTAGAGGGTCAGCTGTTATATGGGGACTAGTTGTAAAGGGTTCTGAGTGCACTCGGCTTTTGCCTTTGCTGAGGGGAATAAAATGCACAGAGTAAATGTAGGCATCTACTTTACATTTATAAATTGCCCTTTCTCTGAAAAGCAATGACTGGTAATGCATAATTTTAAATTAGCTTCTAAAACATCATGGCTTAATAGCATACATTTCGTGTATATGAAATCACGTATATTTCTCTCGGGAAATGCCTACTTATCTAGGTTTTGTTTTTCAATCTCTTACACTTAAGGTTTCAAAACAGTGTTAGAGGAATCTATTGTAGATTGAAACCTTTGTGTTCTGGAATTTGCAAAGTGTGGTAATATTTATTCTTCTGTTTTACCAGTTAATAATCCTTGTGGTACCAATAACGGTGGTTGTTCCCATCTTTGCCTAATAAAAGCTGGTGGTCAGGGGTTTTCCTGTGAATGTCCTGATAACTTCATGGTTGTGCAGTTTGGCAATACAGCCCACTGCCTTCCAATGTGCTCTAGCACCCAGTTTCTCTGTGCAGACACCGAGAGGTAAGTCCACTGCTCGCCATTGCTTTTTCCATGCGTTTTTAAGGATGTATTTTATGGTTTAGTTTGTTCAAAAGGGCATGAAATTAGGGATTCCTTCTGCTGTCACTATGAGTTTGTGACATGCTTGCAAAGAGAAAACCAGGAAAAACAGGAAGGCAGGCTTCCGTTTTGGAAAAGTATTTCTGGATTGGTTGCTTAAGTAGTACTTTTTTCTTTCTGTTGTATGGCACAGCTAATGTAGCAAAGTTTGGGTTGTTAGAAACATGTACCTCCAGAAAGTGTTTCTTGTTGAATTCTCAAACCTAGAACCTTCTCTTTTTTTTTAAACATCTTTTACAATGCATCTGTTTCCGCCGAATATATGCTGTCTGCCAGTGGCCCAGGAAAGCCATTTAGCTGATGTGAGGGCACATTTCTAACCCCTTTTACTGAGAAAGCAGTGAAGGGAGAGGAATGGTGACATAAGAGCTCTTGTATTGATGTATCACTCTGGAGCCAGTGAGGCAGGTGTGCTTGTTGGGTTGCCTTTGAAGCAGTGTTATAATGATAATCCCTAGTGAAATTCTTGTGCTAAAGTTTGGGTGAATTATTGAAATGTTATCTCATTAAAAAGCCATTTGGAGATTGATCTAAAAAACACGAGAGACGATTACCACAAATAAACATAAAAATTAAATCGTTATTATTTTCTGTGAACTTCCTTCTAGAGGTCCACCAATATCATCTGGTTATCATCTGTTTCTGGTGACAGTATTCTGGCATATTTTGTTAGCATTTGACATATGAAATAGAAGACATAAAATTCAAGATGTTTTGAATGTTTCAAGAAATAACGCTAAGACATGACTGTCTTTTGTGCTGTAAAAGGATGGTCGTACATCTGTAAAGCCATATCCTCAACACAGAACACACTGTTTTCTCATTGTAGGTGTATTCCCATCTGGTGGAAATGTGATGGACAGAGGGACTGTCGAGATGGCTCCGATGAGCCCCCAACCTGTCCGCACCGCTACTGTCCCGTGGGGCAGTTCCAGTGTAATGATGGGAACTGCACAAGTTCACATTTCTTGTGCAATACCCAGCCAGATTGCCACGACAGATCAGACGAAGATCCTGTACTTTGTGGTATGTTCCAACAAATAAATTAAAGTGTTTTGCCAGTATAAAACATGTAATCAACATATAAATTTCATAATCACTGTCTCTTTTTCAAAGATGAAAAGGTGAGATAGACAGATGCAGTCTTTTCTAGTCTTGCACCTGCTGGAGCAATTCACCTCAGTGCAAGCAGGGTAAAGGAGAGCAGAAATGTACTATATCAAAACATAAACAGTTTCTGTGCCTTTGAGACAGATTTGCACTGAGGTAAATTACCATCTGAGGTATAAAATGTTAGAAACAGGACTCACTTTGTTTTGCTCTGAGTAAAGCCATGGTGATTTTGAAGAATCTAAGGCTTCCTAATGCCTAGGTCAGTCTAACAAGTGTGCTAATTTTCCCTCTATTCTACTTTGTGTGATGGGACAAAATTATTACACTCTCTGCATTGCACAAAATCCAATTCATGTGGGAAGATTCATTTTGGAAAGCTGTGTGTGACAGCAGTCTTATAGAAATGTAGCATTATTGTGCTTGTGGAATAATGTTATCTCCTTAAAAACTTATGCTATTCCACATACTTATGTCTAATTAAAAAAAGCATATCCTTAGTTCTCTCTTTGTAAATAATGTAGTTCCGGCAGTTGCAAGCTTCGTAATATAAAACAAAGGGGAAAGCAGTGTGGTTATATAACTGATACTTTCATTGCCTTCCATTCAAAAGTGTTTCTAACAATGACAGAAATAAATGAAATGTCAATTTTAGCTGAGTTTCAAATAGCTAAGATCTTAAGTGTGCCACAGGGGAATTTAAAAAGAAGAAATGTGGCAGCTGTGTAATGCACTAATTTTAACATACTGGGTACAATTAAAATCAGTTTAGGTCTATGTAATTCTTTTTACTCATTATCTCATACATGGGAACAGAATCCTTTGGTCTAGGACATGTATGGAAATTATAATACGCTGTTTTCTCTTGAACAGTTTGGCAGTGTATGTAAAAGAAAGTAGTAGAGTGGAGTATGGTGAGACATAGAAATTCTGGAAGTAGAGAGAAGTGTTTATTCCTGTTTTCAGAGCTACCCCAGTTTGCCAGTACTGCTGATACCAGCTTTCAGTGCTTTGCCCTTTCGGAGTAGAGGCTATATATTTGTAGGTTGTGCAGCTGATACTAGCATAGTCTTCTGCTATGTTTTCTGTCACGTTCATTCATAGAGAAGCAGGCTCATCAGGCAATACACACCCAAGCTGGTAGCATGGCCAGAGCCAAAATGCCGCTTAGCT
>VZTA01008692.1:255277-268585 GCA_013398855.1 Mohoua ochrocephala | reverse complement strand
GCTAGTTTCAGATGATGAGAGTCACCAAATAAAGCTTATCTTATTTCAGTGATTCCCAAGCATAATTCTTCGCCCTGATTTTTCAAATGGAAGTTAAACAACAAATAATAAAAAAAAGAAAAGTAAATTGTGAAACCATCCCTTACATCACATTATCTCAGCTATGCCAGTCTTTGTTAATTCTCAGAAGTGTTGCAATCCACACATTATAGGTTGCATATTTCAAAACAATTCAAATTTTTCAGTTAGTGAAAAACAGTTACTTCTTAGAGACAGTTTTACCTGAAAAATGACATCTGTAGAGCAAAGACACCTGCCTTACAGTCATGCCTAAGATTCATTCTCTTTTGTGCTGCCAAAGATTCTGCTAGTCCTTATCTAAGCTTTTAAGGATTAAAATGTGTACAGGAGTTGTAACCATGAAGGGCACATCCACAGTTGTCAGTGCATGGCACTCATTAAGGGCTCTGGCTTATATTCACTTCAGCAATGAAAGTTCCAGTGTTCTGGATTTCCATTCAATCTGTTCAGTCTCCAGCTGTCAAACTAGTCTCTGGAATTTGGTGCTAGAAGAGCTCCTGGGAGTCACAAAAGTGAAACACACCTGGGGAGTAAGCCCAATTGCATACAGATTCATTGACAAATAGAAACAATTCCACTTATGTGACACTCAAATTCCTTTTTCGCTCATCTAGTGCCTCAGTTTTTGCTCCCACAGGGGAAGGAAGATATAGTGAAATGGGGGGCACAGTACACCCCATGTACTTCCTTATACCCTGCCTCTTTCAGAGCCATCTTGCATTCCAGTACTGTAGTTTGGGATGCATGCAAGCAGCAGCATTACCCTACTTCTGTCTTCTTAGGTCATTTGTTCTCTGAATGTGAGAACAAAAACGGCTGGAATGAGAAAACCTGTTCTTTCGGCAGCAATCTCAGCTTGAGACTGTATCTTATTGCTCTTGGATTAACTGTGAGGGACAAAGAACCAAAAGCTCTGAGCTATTATTCTCTCCTCTTAAGGGCTGTTTCGTGCCTGCCTAATCCTCTCATTACTTCCCCCCTCCCCAACAGGGTTTTGGGCTGAGGATTTTTTACAAAATATAGCTGTGGGCCCACTTCCTTCCTCCCTTTGCTCTTCTGCATTAGATATCAAGATGTAAATATATCAAGACTTTTTTCCTTAGTCTCTAAAAATCTGTTTTTTCTCCTTCCATAGATGGTTCTTTAAATTTCCATCTCCATTGTATTGTTTTTAATTAGCACATGCTGTGTAGCCTAGGGCTTCCATGCAAGTTGCAACATTTTTAAGTCTATGTTTATAACATCTTGAAGTCTGAACACAGCAAGTAATATTCATAACACAGACATCCTTTCAGGCTCTAGAAGCCAAGCAGCACGCCTTCCTAAAATT
Source organism: Mohoua ochrocephala (assembly GCA_013398855.1). Lineage (NCBI taxonomy): Eukaryota > Metazoa > Chordata > Aves > Passeriformes > Acanthizidae > Mohoua > Mohoua ochrocephala. Next base: position 267,174 of record VZTA01008692.1, on the reverse strand, counting down.
GCTTCTCTCTTTCCCATCATGCCCATTTCTGTAGCTCTGACCATACCAAGATGGCAGAGACTTTACAGCAAACATTAAACATCTTCCTTCCAGTAACAGAGACAGTTTTTTGACACCCATCAGAAGTTACAGCTTTACAGTTGGCAAAGAGTAGACCACACTATGTTTTCAAGCACGCAGCATTAGGAAACTGAGGTGTATAGAGAAAATTAATAAAATGTGCTAACCCCAATAGGCAGCTAAACCCCACACAGGCGCTCACTCGCTTCCCCCCACTAATAACCAGAAGGTGAGAAGTGAGAAATCTTGCAGCTTTGAAATAAAGACAGTTTGATAAAGCAAAGCTGCAGGTACAAGCAAAGTACAGTAAGAAATTAATTAATTTCTTCCCATTGGCAGGGAGATATTTGGCCATTTCCAGGAAAGCAGGGCTTCATTCTCGTTCATAACAGCTAGCTGGAAAATTCTAACTTCCCCCCTTCCTCTTTCTTTCCCCCAGCTTTTATTGCTGAGCACAGCACTATATGGTTTGGGATATCCCTTGGGCTCAGCTGTCCTGGCTGTGTCCACTCTCAACTTCTTGTGCACCATCAGCCTCCTCACTTGTAGGGCAGCATGAGAAACACAAAGGCTTTGACACTGTGTAATCACTGCTCAGCAAGAACTAAAACATCTTGTTATCAACATTGTTTTGGTCTAAAACCCCAAATATGGCACAAAATGAGCTACAATTAAGAAAATTATCCCAGCCAAAACCAGCACAAAAATCAAATATTTACATCCAAGAATATATAAGCAACTGCCTACTGATAGCCATCACCCATTTCTCACTGCTTACCACTGCATCCAGAAATTCAATGCATCTCTTCAAATCTGGTCTGGAATCACAGAACTGTCTGAAGAGAAGTCTTCCTATTGGCTGTTTGTCACAAAGCTGGTTATAGTCTCTTTCTGGGAGAAAAATAATACATAAATATCTTTATTTATTTTTGTAATAGGATGGTCATTACTCCCATTTAAGGTCAGAAAAACATCACTGAAAAGTGAAGATTTTCCATTAACATACTTATCAAAGATACCATAAATATGCAATGATCCCAAAGAATAGTGAAACACTCTTCAGTCACATCTGTGTTCTACAGACTGTCCCATTTACTGAAAACACATTGAATTATATGCTTGAGTTTCATTTAGGTTAGGGTGCAGAAAGCAACCAAACTGTGAAACAGCAATACCAAAGTAACCATACTGTGAAACAGCAATACCAAAGCAAACAAGATTGTTTGGAAAGAAGGAATACAAGACAATAACAGAAAAGCTTAAAAAACTACTACAAGACATTAAGGAAAAGGGTAAAACATATTACCATCAATTTATAACATGATTACTTTTTTTTAATTCAAGGTTTTGTAAATCTATTCTTCAGGAACAGTTTCCTTTAACAAACAAGGAGCTGTGATATAGCTTTTATCTTCTCATAAATTTTATTTTCTCATAAATTCTCCATCATATTAGAAGTTCAATAGCTTGTTTCTGCTATTTAGCATTTAGAAGCAAGACAGAATCCTTTACATTAACAGCACCAAACTCCTACCCTTCTCTCAAAAGAGTCAGACAGAGCATTTATTCTATGGCCCACTCACCAATGGAGCACCGAATACCCTCACAGTAACTGACAGGGGGCAACTTCAGCATCTCTTTCCATTTTTTACTACGCCCACTCCGTTTGCCTAGAAGAAAATGTGAATAATGTAAAACAAAACACTACGTCAGAATAAAACTGAACATAACATTAACAGCATAAAATTAGGTCAGATCTACACAGATGTGTCAGACTTTTTCATGCCTAGAAAGAAATCCATCTACAAGGATATCCAAGCCAATAACAAACGTGATATAAAAGAACTTTTATGCATTTTTTTTCCTGTTTCATGTAAAGTCTTTTCCAACTCAAATTTCACATTTTGGCTGCGTATGTAGAATATCTCTGCAGAGAAAAGGCAAATATCTAGGTATTTTGAAAATCACAAACAAAACGGTAACATCGAAGACAGAACCAAAAGAATTTTGAGAATTATCTCTCAACCATGGTAAAGAATGGAAGAAAATAAAGTTGAGTAACAAAATACCAAGAACAAAGTTCTTAAACACATTTTTGGATAATAAAGTTGTACATAAATATTCTGTCTTTAAAGGCAGTAAGAGTAGTAAGAGTAAACCCCGCTAATAAATGAGAGGGCATAGCTCAAATACACACCATTTATTCTAGACCATACAAGGATACTGGGAAGAACTTAGCTGTTGTAAAATTTAGATATTTTCAATGCTTCAGATTTCACAGCACTAGTATTGAATTAGTATGGATTTTTACAAACTACCACGGTATTTTTCTCAGTTTCTAAAAAAATATATCTGTGCTACATTTCCTATGTTATATTGGACGTTCAGCACATTACCTTGGCCAATTCCATTTACAGAAGACATTCATACTTATCAAAAAAGCAGAGGTAGACACAGGAACATATACACACTTTCAGATCCAAAAGATTTCTGTGGAAGAGCAACTTAGTGCTACAAAATATTTTAAAAGATTTTACAAAGCAATATGATCAGATGCATTTCCACATGACAGAGCAGCAGCAAATCTGCACAGAAGCTTTCTAACTGTACCAAAGCAGTACGCACTGCTAACCACAATGGGACAAAAAGGAAGGGAGTTACCCGATGTAACCTGAATAGAAACTAAGCAGCAAAGGGTACCAAACTCTTTCAAAATTAAATCTTTAGGGTGAAAGGAACTACCATCTTCAGAATAAGAAAATATGTATTTTAAAAAGCCTCTCTTTACTCAAACATACAGCTTCTTGAACCATTCCACCAATGCAGTTAGACCAGTCCCAGCTTAGTGTGCCTTGGTTCATATCAAATTTACACCATCCTTGCTAATAGGAATATTGACATCTTACTGTGCTGCTGCAACAAAACATTCTCAACTCTAGTATCCCTAGAAAGGTAAAAAAGTAAGGAATGAAACATCTATAAACGTTGCGTTGTGGACATTCTTTGAACTGACACTTACTCTCTAAAAAAAAACCAAACTTCATCTGCACTTCATTTTCTAATAATCACTTTGCAGGTCATTTGCCTTCCAAAAGGTTTTAGAACACAAAATATGGAATCTACTTCCCATCCCATATTTCAATCAGTACCAGAACTAACAACAAGGCTGTAATTACCAGCATCGTTAAAACAGATCGTGACTCTTTTAACAAAATATTTTTGATCTTAAAAAGAAGTGGACTATATGCCTGAAGAAAATCAAATCACACAAAGCATAGAGCCTTTCTAAGAGAACTGTACACAAGGAAAAATCAAGGGATATTAACATAGATGGCCTATACACATACTCTCTATAACAAGGCCTGGGTATAGATTATGTGATCATAAAAAACAACAGATAGAAGTGTCAGTTTCAGCCATGTAACTGAAAAATACACTAAGCTGCAAGGTCCACAGAGGTTAAATTTCTTCTGTTAGAAACTGCCCAGAAAGACTCAATTGTGCATGACACCACACAATCAGTACTGATCAAGAATGATAAAGTGACCCCAAATTCGTATCACAATGCTGTTTGGAAAATGTAGAATGAACTGTGACATATATCAAGAATACCATCTTCTGAAGCACTGTCAAAGAAAAAACCCAACCCATCCCGACCCAAAAAAAAAAAAGGAGAGGTTCACTGGGGCATTATACTTCAAGTCCAACACAAAAAGTGCTGTATTTTGCTCAAATATTTGGCCAGTTACTTAGGATGTGACCATTATGAACTTCATTTTACAAAAAGGGACCACATGCTAGAATGCAACTGAACTCACCATCCTACAGAAGTCAATAAAGACTACATATAATTTATTAATGATACACAAGAATCAAGTGCTTAGCAGTATCAACTATATCAACATGCTCTCACTTTTCTCTGAACTGAATGTTCTTGTATTTACAGCAAATGCACTGAAAAAAGTCTGTAGGTCCCAGTAACGTAAAGAGCCATTTCTGGTAAAAGTTATGGCAGGAGGCCAATCTGTTTGTCACATTATTCTCTAATTGCAAAATCCTTTTCCATTTCTGAAGCAGTTTAAAAGAAGTATCAAATCAAATTACAACAGTTGTGGTTTGAAAGTGTCTTAATATTGATTTCAGAGCTTCTATTCTGGATCTCATTCTAAAACACTTCAGATAAAATTCTTCCAGAAAGACCAACAGCTCACTTTCCAACAGAACAGCCAAAAAGCCATTAGGTTAAGGTGCTTTCTGGCCGACCTCTGCGGCGCAGATGAATTACCGCTTTTGCCTCTTTCAGGTGGAATCACGGCTAAGAGCAATGTCCAGCTTGAAGCAACTCATCTTGTACAAAGAGAAGGGTGGATGCAGCAATACACCATTACAGTGAGGAGAAACTTCAATTACATTTTCAGGTACACAAGAACCTTACCTTTTCCTCCTCCCCAAGTTACTTCTTAGAGTTACAATTTCAACATTTAACTCTTTTCCCATTTTTGCTTCTTAAAAGATACATACTAAATTCAGTTAGATCACCGCACTAGAATATGGTATGGGCAAAATGTTGAGATGTTTTAGTTCAACTTGTTATTTAAACTTCAGAGAAATATTTGAAAAATGTATGTAAGGCAATGTAGTTGGCTTATTCATCAGTAAAACCACAACTAGTAGCAAAAAAAGAAACTGCTGTGGCTGCAACCTATGTCAAGAAATAAGAATATGTTTTAAGTCCTCAGATGCACTTCTCACAGCCACAGAGACCTTCCTTGCAGACCTGATCTGCAGATTGACTCTCATTTCAGCAAGCACAATGTTCACCGAACATTGTTAAGTCAGTTTTCCTTGAGACAAAAAATTTGGATTCTGTCATGCAGAATCATACTTTACTGGCTACTACACTGACACTGAGATTCTGGCATGGAGTTTTTTGGGGACGCCTGTGCTTCAGCTCTTCCTGTGCAGGGCAAGCAGCGTGCGTCTGGGGCTGAGAAGCACTGAGATCAGGCTGAGAATCACTCAGCTCTGTAGCACTCGGGTGCACGATTGCTACAACTTCATTCTTGCAAAACTGATTCCACAAACCAGATTGTCCGATACCAGCTGAGAAATTCATACTAGACCACACCCAGATAAGCTCTGGAAGCCTAAGACTGCAACAAGATGACAACCTACAGCACGCCTTTAGTGTATAATTCAAGTCAATTGGTTCAATCAAAAATGCAAAACAACTGATGCAGGAGCTCTACATCATCTACGCTGAGACACATGAAAATAAGCCGGGTACATGCACTGCCTTAAAATATGTCTTTCCCATAGCAGAGGCAGTTGCAGGCAAGTTTCCTAACAGATTTAAAACTCACATGAATTCAAACCTTCTCCTAGTTCCAGACACATTTTCCTTCAAACCACTCACAATAAGGATTAAAACCTTTCACTAACAAAAATCAAAACATTCCCGCTTGACTATGGCCTTATGCTATACAGACATTTATAAACGCTGCCCACTGAGTAACAAATTTTGATTTTATGCCCTTACTGGGCAAGATCTACCTTAAAGACACAAAACAGTGTGGAATTAATACCTCATCTTCTCAGATCAGACCATAACTGAAATAGCACCAAGTTCAGATTAGAAGAGAAGCTCACACATACCATCACTTGAGGAAGGCTGTCATGCTTTCAGTTCTAGAGACAGCTCATAAGGTTTGGGGGTCACCACAACCTTCTCCATTCTGCAAGTCAGATATATTTTCCGACATCTCTGTTCCTTCAAAAACAAGCCTGGCCACAGCTTAACAACTATATTAAACAGAGTGGCAATGCTTTTCTATGGAGAAAGATTTTTTTTTTTTCCCCCCAGACATATGATAAACACAATCTGGCCAGTTCTCAGTAAACTTACGAGAATCACCTGGCTGAAAATTCAGGTTTCGGCACAAGGTTAGCACCTAACTCGCCAGCATGACAAAGGCCAAGGTACTTCCGAATGCAAACAGAAGCAAAAATGCAAGTAGGACAATAAATAAACAAAAGATATCTATAGATTACAGACTGTTACGGCATTTACAGGATAATAGTCCTCACACTCCTGGATTCAAGTACATGGAGTCAGACTTCAGCAAGGTAATACTCGAGTGCTCTTGCTCATCTGACTGTCAAGACAGTAACACTGCAAGTAGTTAAAAGCCCAGCTCTCTACGTGAACATTTGTGCCGTTTGTTTATGTGCACAATCATTTATTGTTCCCACAGCTATAACCACTCGAACAACTGGTTCTTCACATGGGCTCTCGATCCAGCCCCAGTGGTCATGCGCACACGTAGGAATGCCAGTGCACACACGCTGCACGGCCGCTGCACATCACCAGTTAGGTGTGGAATAGAAAGCTTGTATCAACTCAAGTAAATGTAACTGATCTGAACCAAAATTTATTAATGTCTTCTCACAGTCAAACAATGTAACATCGGTGTATACCTTTCATTTTGAGATGTCTATAACCAATCAATGAACAGGGTTTACTAGGGGAAAAAACCACCAAGAACACTGCAATTTTACAATCAACTCAACAAACAAGGATCTTTTTATCATGCTAGTACACCAAGAACACAACAGATATTAAAGAAATAAAATTCCTTTAAGCTGATTGTGAAACCTCTATTGTAATTGCCACATTTGAAATAAGCAAAGCAGCAGCATATATTACTAACTAGACCTCTCGTGTTGTGTTTATTTAGTAAATGTAATTATTTAAGATTCCAACATGCCCACATGCATTCTTCTTACAGTTCATTAAATAAAGGACAAAAAGGCAGACATTGTGCATAATTCTGTACAAACACAGGAAGACATATTTCCTGCCACAATGAGTTTACAGCAATTTAAAGCACAATGCAATAAGAGTGCAAGAGAACATAGGAGGCAAATGAGGGAAGAACTGACAACAATTGAAAGCAACTACAAAAACTCTCAGCACTCTCATGTTAAAATGCGTATTTGCTGCTGGTGGACTTTCTGGGTATGAGTGCGCCTTGCTTTCCCCCTTGTCCATACCCCTGAAATAATTAAAGAATTTAGTTGAGTTCAGTAGCCAAACTACAGTGATCTGAGCAATCTCTACGGAATTATCTTCCTAGTTACAAACACACAAAAAATAGGATACCTTCCTTGTATCATCAACACTATACCGAATTATTACCTTATACTGCAAGCAAAAGTGGGATTTATTTTGCTTGCAGAATTATTCCAATTGCTTTGAAGCCTAGACAGATAAAAATCATTATTTGAGTGGACTGCCTCTTTTCTCTGAAGAGTACTTCATTAAGACAATTTAAATTCTGAAACAAGTATCTTGCAGGATTCACTTAAGCCAAACTGTGACCACATTCTGCTACTGAAAGGTTCCTTCCTTCTAAACCCATCTCTGGACATCACCTAGCAATTATCAAATCTGCAGGACCTTACTGATCCATCTGAAAACTAACTTTGGGAAGAAAACCCCAAACCCAAAACATCCAGCAACATAAGAAAAAAACCACCTCAAAAACCCACACACCCTAGATTGGTTCATGGATCCAGCTGGAAACTACCTCACCCATTCTGCAACCACAGGCTAGAACCATACACCCAAGAGCTGGGGGGAAATTTGCTTGAGGCATCACCTTAATTTAGCCAAAATCAATCATGACGCAGAGGATATTCTATGCCTAACAGCAGACCCAATTCTCATTCCCAAACTGCTCCTGCCATAGCAGTACAAATGAATTTTAAAGTGGATGCAAATGGACCAGGTATGTTTAAAATGTACTCTTGGCATGGATCCTCACCTGGAGTAAACTGCCTCTGACTTCAAAGGAACGACATATCTACCCTTTGGGTGTATTTTTTTGAGACTATTACTTTAGGCAATGAAAAAAGAAAGGCTCCTAAGCACTTTAAAACATACAGGGATTAATTTCTTTCCTTCCCAACATCACAGACTATGTGTGGGATGCTGAAATGAATTTGGGGCTTACATATACTCAAAGGATTTACTGAGAGTGACTGAAAAAAAACCAGAAGATATAAAGAGAAAAGTGAATATAAAATAAAAATGGGGTGGGGAGGGGAACTTTCTTTTTTTTTTTTTTTCCCCAGATTAACCTTGTTTATATTTATTATTTCTCTCCATTTATGGGACTAATTCTTCAATGTCCTTCAAGAGATACTAATTTCAAATATTTTTCTGCTGGGAAAAAATAAATGTGTTAATTCCTCTCCTCTTGTACACAACTAGAAAACATATTTCTCTCTCTATATATACACTACTCTTTTACACGTATAGACGTGAGTAAGGAGAACATGGAATAGCTGGTGTGAAAGTTTGCAATCTCAGTTCATATATCACTATCACTTAACACTTACCTGGTTTTGTATCTCAGTTCCTGCACTTCAGCACTCATAAGATCAACTTTGAGTTTGCTTTATAATCTCTTGTTTTTCTACTGACTCACTTGTGCTTATTGCACCATTGGGTTCACCTTAAGAGGAAGTTTTCCCTTTTTCTTTCCCACATACAGATTTCTCTCACAACATAATGTATGCACAAGAGGGAAGAGCTGGATTGACACAGAGGACCACTTAACCCAGGGAACTGGGACAGGGAATCCCAAAACACCTTGCATTGCAGTTGAACTGCAGTTTTCATTTGAAGGCAAATCCCTCCATGGACAGGTCAGCTTTCAGCACAAGCAGGTCAACTGAAAAACTGGACAAGGAAAGAAAAACTTCCAGTATAGCTCCTGACTCCTAAATCTTTCATCCATGAAGTACTTTGTGTCATCATATCATCTTCTAGTTGTAGGTACATTCAAGAATCATATATTATGTTATCATTAACACCCACATGGGCAAAGAACTGGCATTTGATTATTTACCAAGTTGATTTAAAAGAAGATAAGGAATCCTGATGGCTTCCCTTCTTCACATAAAGAAGGGTTGCAGTTGCTACAGAGACATTACAAGTTTTTAATGAAAAGAGACAGGCTTCTATTAAAATGGTGTTTTATTAAAAGCTATGAACATCCTCTTACAGACAAAATTTAAAGTTTTGAGGCTGGGGGGAAGCTGGGGTTTTGTATGACCTGAAAAATGGAATTAGTAAACTCCTAAAAGCAGATGTTACCCTCATACAAATTGAATTAGAAGATTCATGCCTCTAACGAAATGAATCAACAGTAAGACTGTTAGTGAGAAGGTAGAAGGTAAGGAGTCTAGAAACAGACAGCAATAGCACTTTATTTTTATTGTATAGGAGAAGAAAGTAGCAGAAAAAGATTCATTTTTACCTGAGTTCCTTGCTCTCTAATAACAAAGATCAAATTTACCTTCTATGCATCAAATCCTATTTAAATGGTAGACATGAACCTGGCTGTTCAAGCTGTGCTGATTCTGCACACCTACAAATGTAAAATCCAAATGATATTCACATCCCAACAACACTCACATCCAGAAGTATTAGAGTACCTAAAATTAGAGGAAAATTATGTGTACAAATCTGGGATCATGATTTTGATTGTTTAGTCTGGTTTATGCGCTCAGGTAAGATTTGCTGTTATTTACTGGGGATTTCTGAATTCTCATTAGGCATCTATCATGCTCTTTCACCAGAAGTGGACAGGTACACAACATCATTTATTCAGTTTCTATATTTGCAAAATGAAAATGACATATCTCTGGGGTTAAGAGACTTTGTAAGATGTATTCAAGGGCACAACCTCTTGCTACTCTCATCTTCATCAGAAAAGACTCTCAAGTTAGACTGAGACTGACCCATGCAAGCCATAATTAAACCTCACTGATTTCTTTGACATGCACTGCAAACAAAAAATAAGAGCACAGTAGTTTACATGTTATTTTATTTACTGTTACAACTGATATATTTATCCAGGTGAACACCTCGTACCCACACTGAGGAGAAGGATTACTACATGGCTCGAGCCTGTACACGAAAATAAGTGAAGCTGCTATTGTGTATTAGCTTTGGATTTTACTTTCTTCCACAACAAACAGTAATTCTGCACTTTTCCATGCACCTATCCATACATTTTACAGTGAGATAATAGGAATGTGGGAAGGAAAGTAATTTGAAAGTCTGCTCCTCTGTCCCAGTTGTGAGGCCCTTTTAGCAAAGAACGTTATTTCAGTAAAACATCTAGCTCATACACTAACTTTGCAAATTGCCTTGCAGTCTATCAGGCACACAAGAATAGAGCTGGGACAGGGATTTTATGGAATGGTCTTGACAGATGGAGCAAACCAGACATTCCCAGACCAGCCAGAGCATGCAACAGACAGAAAATACTTTCATTTCAAGGAGTGTTTTCAAAAATGTGACATAAAAAGTACCCCACGCACAGGGATTGAGACCTGAAAAGGTAAAAGACCTTCTACCAATTGATCAATGGAGTTCTAGAGTTTCAAAGCCAGAATTCACACTTTTTGTGCACGCTTACACAACAGAGCCCAGGCCAACTGAAGGCACAAAGACAGTAACAGATTATTACCATTACTTTTATAAGTTTCACATCAGGTAGAACCGATCTTCACATCGGCTGCTCTCAGACTTTCATTCAGTTCATTAAAATATCTTGTTTGGTCAGTTCTACCACTATAATTTATTTTAAACATAGTGAAACCTTAACTAAAGAGGCAGCCTGACATTAAGCAGCCACTTAAAAGCCTCTGCAGATTACCACTCCGCTCTTTGTGGTGAGGGTTTGGGCACAGTAAAGTTTTGAGCCAGATTCCACTTTCCCTTCATTTCTCAGATCATTTCAATGCAAATTCCAAACACAGGCAGCACCACCACAGACATGTTACCGTCAGTGAAACCAGCCAAAACATGTCCTCTAGTTTGAGGTGGTCTCTTCAGCTAAGGTTGGAAAATGGCCCAAAATTGTGATCACTGTTCTGTTTTTTAAACCCCACTTCAAAGTCAAAAAGCTGATTTTCCTCTCTTGCTGCTTAAGGCAAATTTAACTGGATACACATATGGCGTAAGTGCCAAACCCATTTAGAGTTGGAGGAACTTGCAAAACATACAGAGGCAGATTCTGCTGTTCTTACTCACTTTAAACAGCTCCAGCTTAACTAATGGGACTTCACAACACAATTAAGACAAGCAGGATCCAGTCCAAAAAGAATATGCACACTTCATAGTTGAAAAACATACTCTGCACAAAGTACACTGGTAATCCGGGGAGACCTTCAAGTGGCCATTTAATGGACAGTTATATACACGAAAAAGCAGTGGGACAATCTTAGTTCAGGATGGTTTTTTTACACGGCAACCACGTGCTATACTAAAACTAATTATCTACCCAAAACGTTTGTTAGTTGAGGGGAGAAATCTTCAACTCAAGGTGTTCTAGGGAGTCCAACTGTAAGTGTTAATCTAATGGAGAATAGCACACGTTCGTATTAGGATAATACGAAATATTCGACTGCAAAGTACAGGTCTCATTCAACAGCTACGTCTTCCTCAGGCAGGAATTTCAGCAAGATGGAGTGCAAGGTTTTTCCAGAGAAGATTTATGTCACTTTATCCTTTACATTCATATGCATATATATTTACAAACAAACTGAGAACTACAGATTAACGACTTTTTTTAAACATCCGGTTAAAACACTATTAGAATCAAGGGGGGAGGAGGAAGGGGTGTTTTTTCAGAAGCAAAGCCACAAGCCAGTAACTCCAAAGAGATCCCGCGGGAGGAGCAAGGCAGGTGCCTCGGGGCACTGCCCGGGACTCACTGCCCGCCCCGGGAGGGCTCCTGCCGCCACCCCGAGGGGTCCCC